>CM060367.1:3212839-3812839 GCA_030545235.1 Helianthus tuberosus | reverse complement strand
AAGGTGACTTTCTATGTACTTGACCAGTGGTCACCGGGTTCATGTCGAAGACAATCCCCCGTCAGCCCCGCATCTGAGGACGCGATGTTCGATTGGGCCCCGGCCTCCGCGTAAGCTGACTTCCGCCCGGAAACCATACTGCCCCCACACGAGAGACTCGCTGGGGTAACAGCTGGGTAAAACCGGGTTGCCCTCAGGACCGCATCATGCCTCGGTAGGATACGATCCATCATTGGGACGTCCCCCCCCTAAGGCCACGAGTGGGAGTCGAACCGGTGACCTCCAAGGAGGGCCGGCCGACTTAACCCAAGTGGGAATACCCACTGGGCCACGAGGGGAGGATATCACCATCTGGTAATTACAACCTGATACCACTTTATAATAAATAAACTTGGATTGGTGTATACTACTGTTTGTTTTTATAAGTTCTGTGACTGTGAGTTTTATTTTACTGAAGGAAGAAATGAAGGATAAAAAAACCCTAACAAATCAGATTTAAATCACACAGTAGCCCTGTAAAGAACATGGGGAAGATATTTAACAACGGTGTTGGTCAAAGTAGAAGTAGTATATTAAGCACTCTACGCTCACTATTTGAAAAGGGAAATCACCACATCAAACAACCTGATTCGGTTATAAATGAAAGATTCATTGAACAGAAGAAGCCGGTTAAAATCTCTCAACATGTAGACGTTGAAAATACTTCTTCTTCTTCAGGAGATGAAGTAGCATTTTCTCTTAGTCACCCCGGGTTCAGGTTTTCGTTACCTAGTGAGATCGCAAAGAAGCTATACCCTCATCAAGTTGAAGGTGTGAAGTGGCTTTGGTCCCTTCATTGTAAAGGCAAGGGTGGTATTTTGGGTGATGACATGGGCCTCGGGAAGACCATGCAGGTATATATATATATATATATATATATATATATGCATTTGTATCCTCTTTTCTATACGTTCGAAAAATATATCCAATGACTTCATTCATGTCAATTGTCATTCCAGATTTGTGCCTTTTTGGCAGGATTATTTCACTCTAACTTGATAAAGAGGGTATTAATTGTTGTTCCCAAGACACTGTTGCCCCATTGGATGAAAGAACTAGGCGTCGTTAATCTTTCGGGGAAGACGAGGGTGTGAGTTTGGATAACTGGTGGCATTTGTTTTTGCCGTGTTTTCAAATTTGTCACGTCCCTGCGTCTGTGGACGGACCTCTGAGCATGGGATGAGTCTGCGTATCATGTTGAAGAGTCCATGTCCATCCGAAGCATCGGTGGACTCTTCCGAAGGAGCGTGACACATGGACTCTTCAACATGATATGCAGACTCATCCCATGCTCAGAGGTCCGTCCACGGACGCAGGAGCGTGACAAATTCGAAAACATGGTTGGTCAACTGACATTTTTGTAATTTTCCCTTTGTTTTTTATTTTTACCCTCATAAACTTATAATTGTGTAAATTTGAGACCATTAGCTTCTTTCTTTACTTTTCAGATATGGTGGGACGTGTGCAACAACAAGACCATATGAGCTCCGGCGTATACTCCAGGTAGTCTTCTTTGGCTCAAATCTTTTAACTCAAAGTTGCTTAAATATATTAGATTTCTACTTTCAGGTAATGTATACCTGTGATTTAATTATGTTTATTCTTGGTTATTAAATTAGGATGAGGGCGTTCTTCTTACAACGTATGGTATTGTTCGTCATGTTGTCAAATCTTTATCTGGAGACTGTGATGAGATGGATAAAAATGCTGTGACCTTGGATTACATTATCGTTGATGAGGTATTTTTGCGCCTACAGTTTGAGTTCATTAGTTCACTTACTTTCATGTAAATTTTGCCTGAAAGTTTAGCTACAAAGGATACATGTATAGTCCCCCTTGTGTTTCTTTTATGCATTCAACAATCATTTTAAAAGCATTTAAAAGTTGGGAAAGAAGTTTTCCTATTTCGCCACCCGTACTCTTAACCAATGCCCAATGTTGATTTCATAGTTAGGAAGATTTTGCAATAGCACATAATTATTGTTTACTTGATTTGGTCTTGCACATGCAAATTAGTTGTTACCTTAAACATCTAAACACAGGGGCATCTCATAAAGAATCCTAGTACACAAAGGGCTAAAAGTTTGCATGCTATACGTTGTGCTCATCGTATAATACTTAGCGGCACTCCACTGCAAAATAATCTTAAGGTAAGCAGCATGATTATTATGTCATGCGTTATTCATATCAACATATTTATTATGTAAATTTGTTTTATACCACACAATAGTTTGTATGTAAATCTTCTTTTCTCTTGTAATTAGGAACTGTGGGCTTTGTTTAACTTCTGCTGTCCAGATTTATTGGGTGACAAAGAATAGTAAGATCTCATTTATAGAGTTAAACTCGCAGCATGTTTCTTACTTCTAACTACTTTTTTTTCTTGAACTGATTTTCTTTTTTTTTTTATTTCTCAGTTTTAAGGACAAATACGAGAAACGAATCCTTCATGGAAATAACAAAAATGCATCTGATAGAGATAAGCTCATCGGTTCAGTTGTTGCACAGGTTACGGTTCTTTTGATATTATAGACTATATTTATTTTTAGTCCAAAACAGAAAAGGTTTTTAGATATTATGGAGATGATTGGATCTATAAAAAAAACATTTTCAATTAGTCGAGTTCAAAGGGTCATGCATAGTAATGTTATGACCCCAAGATCTATGGACGTAGTTTTTAAAAGACCTAGTTTTGCTATTCAGAAAGGGGTAGCGGCGCGGCTTGTTGCCCGTTTACCAACTATCTCGATGTAAATTCATAACGCGATAAATACTTAATTAACTTTATTTTACTTATAGTATAATGATGAATGTTTTTATAGCTACTTGGCAGTTACTATTCTTTTAAGATTATTAGTTGTTAAAACAGGATTTAAGAAATCGCATTCAGCCTTATTTTCTTCGACGCCTTAAAACGGATGTCTTTCGTGAAGATGGTGCCAAGATTTCTAAAAAGGATGAGATAATTGTTTGGTTAAGATTATCCAGTTGTCAGGTACTCTGATAATAGTTGTTAATCATTTTTATGGAGTATTAATTATTTAATTATATCGTCTAATCTTCTTTATCCGCAGCGCCAACTATATGAAGCCTTTTTGAACAAAAAGAGTGTTCATTATAATTCACCATTACCTGCTCTAACGGTATTGTAATTGCTTTATCTTTTACTTCAATTTTGTTACTTGTATATTATTATTTTAATCTTTTTTACTGTGTATAATCTTTAGATATTGAAAAAGATCTGTGATCATCCACTTCTGTTAACAAAAAAAGCTGCTGAAGATGTTCTGGAAGGGATGGAATCACGGGTAAATCAAGAAGATCATTGGGTTGTTGAACAATTAGCAATGCACATAGCTGATGTTGCCGCGAAATATGACATTGAGGACAATCGTGACGTTCTTTCATGCAAGATTTCATTTATTATGTCTTTGTTGGTAAAAGTTTTTTTTTTTTTTAGTTTAATCAGTTTAAAAATAAGTTTTTCATAGCAGCAAGTGCCATAGTTATATTTTGATTTCTTATGACAGGATAATCTGATTCCGGAAGGTCATAATGTACTTATCTTTTCCCAGACTCGCCAAATGCTTGATCTTGTTCAGGTTTTTTAATAAAATGATTTCTGAGATTTTATGTTGTGTGACTTTTCACTCATTTAATTTTAAGTCCGTTCTTACTAGTTGTACTTGTTTAACCCATTAGAGTTTGTATCGGGCCATTTATAAGCAAATGGGTTGAAATTGCCACCACTAGACTGTATCTTTTATTTGGTTTTCCCTTGTGGTTAGGATACTCTTAATTCCCGAGGCTACAAATTCTTGCAGATTGATGGTACTACCAAACCAAGTGACAGAATAAAGATCGTCAACGTAAGTAATTTTCTTTCATTTTTTTATAACACATAAATATAACATGATTTAATTGACAGGATTTTCAAGAGGGTATTGGAGGTCCGATATTTCTTTTGACTTCTAAGGTTGGTGGTCTGGGACTTACGCTTACAAAGGCTGACCGTGTTATCGTGGTTGATCCTGCTTGGAATCCGAGGTAGTCAAAGTGTTATTGTTTTATCACTTAATTAAGTGACCATTTCATGTTTAAATACTTTTGCAGTACTGATAGTCAAAGTGTTGATCGTGCATACCGTATTGGACAAACGAAAGATGTTGTTGTATACCGTTTAATGACTTGTGGCACTGTGGAGGAAAAGATATACAGAACACAGATATTTAAAGGCGGTTTATTCAAATGTGCTACAGAACACAAAGATCACATTCGTTATTTCAGTCAACAGGTGAATACTTCGTTTGACCGACCTGTTAGCGATAAAACATAACCCAAACTGACCCATTTGTTATCTCAGGATCTAAAGGACCTTTTCAGTCTCCCGACGCAGGGTTTTGATATTTCTCTAACTCGACAACGGTTGCATAAAGAGCATGATTGCGAACACAAAATGTTTCTTTCTACCATTATTTTCTAAATTATTTAATCAACTTGTTGTATAACATTGCTTCCTTTTTGGTTGGGTAATAAAGTTACTGGTGTCATTTATTTATAGGGATTCATCTCTAGAAGCGCACACGAAGTTTCTGGAATCTCTTGGTATGGCTGGCATCAGTCGCCACAGTTTGCTATTCTCCAAGACTTCCCCCTTGACAGTTTTACGAGACGAAGAACTCACAAGGTGGAACCGTTTAAGTTTTCAAAGACATTTGAAGAATCACCTGCAGAAATTATAATGCTGTTTTTCTTTATGGTTTTGTTTGTAGGATTAGGCAATCAATATTCAGCACTGTCCATGCGCCCGTTTTGCCAGAAGAACTACTGACAAGGTGGGACCCACTTCCATTTTCAAGGGCGTTTTTGGGAATTTCACAATTTGAATTATGGCATAACAACCATGATGTGGTTTTTTGCATGGTTTTGTAGGATTAGGAGGCAATCAACATATCCGAGTCGCTCATCTTCGTGTTACCCCCATAAACAAACTTATGCGTATGTCTACTCAGAATCCGAATATTTTTTGCGTTGATAATTTTGTGGTGAATTATTTATTTATTGTTAATCTCCATCTTTAGCAATGCTCGATTTGCTTTCAACCGAAAGGATGTTGCGCAAAGGAAGAACCTCTCCCCAAATATTTCCATCAAGTTGATAGAATCACAAATTAATTGCATGTCTCAAGTTTATGCAAACAAGGTACATCTAATTATAATTATAATATATATAAGTAATTTGATAAAAGTCTGTTATTGTTGAAATACATAAAATGAAGAAATATTTCTTAGGATCATTTGACAAAACCTTGGATTCTTATAATAATTCATGGTCTGGTAATTGATTCAGGTAGTGGCGGCAAGGTTACAGAAACATGTTGCTGAGTTGAGTTCAGAGCTCCATAAGCTGCGGATGTTCAAACTTCGTTATTACTTCAAGTTCGTTAAATGAAACCATGGATTTTGTTGTGAAACATAACCTTCATGTTTTGATGCATGTTCCACTGTACAAAATGCTTTACTACTTAAAGTTCATGCTATTATTATGTCTTTGATACTTGGTCTCTTTTAGCATGTTCATAAACATAGTTAGCTGTAACATAGTAACCAAGATCTTTGGGGCTTGAGACAGCAGACAGGCTGAAACCTTCAACTTCAAGCCTTTGAATCTAACCATTGTTTCTTAAGCCATTCAACACACTTTTTTGTCCACATCATTCACCCTTAGATAACAAAACTCTAAAAGAAATCCGTAGTCAACGGTTTACAACTACTAGTGGGGAACCCGCGCGTTGCAGCGGGATCGACATTTGCGACCTTGTTTGCGCTTCCTGTTAGTATTAACACGCATAATAATAGGAACAATTCGATCTAAACTCGATCTAAACTTTGATTGGTTGTATATAGAGCAACGCCCTGCACCTCAGCTTTTAAGAACAATTCTATCTAAACTCAAGTGAAGACATGGTCCTTCAACTCCTAAGTAATCAAATGTACACTGTTATCATGAAATGGAGACATAATAAATTACAAATTTACAATGTTTATGATCGAAAAAACTCATGGTTAGTTACCAGTGTTTGAAGTTTATCTCCCAGCATACATAGATCACTAATTATATCATAAAATTGCTCAAAAGCACATGAATCATTTAACTGCATTTAAACAAAAAAATACACCTGGATCGCAAATTGCATAAAACTCCCATCTACATCTGCAACAAAATAACAACAAACAATCAATAATTCGCAACTATACAAAGTCAAAGGCAGCAAAAACACACACAAAAAAAAAAAAAACAATCACCAAAACTCAATGAACAATACCGTATCTGCGGTTAAAATGTCAAGTAGACTTTAATTTAAATAGCTTATCATACTCGGGTTTATATGGCAGCCAGTTTAACCTATGAACTCGTTAAAAAACTCGCCAACTCATTTGGCACGGTTAGATAAACGGGTTATGCGGGACATCTCCGGGTTACGCAAAATTCAAAGTGCTTGGGTTAGGGTTGGTGTTTACGACACCAGTAATAATATGGTCTGTGTTCGGGTTCAACAATTTAACCTGCCAACCCAACATGAATACCCTGAAAAGGGGCTTTATACAACAAACAGAGTAAAACATGAAAACCTGCTCATGACAAGTAAAAGTATTACACAAACAAAAAACTAAATAAACAAAACGGTTCCTAATTTTTGTCCACGAACCAAATATTCAAAACACATGAAGAGTCAGATTTACCCCCCAACACAGACGCTATACGTAAAAGCCTGAATAAAACAAGAAAACGGTTCCCAAAATGAAGAGGTGAAAGAACAGGAGATGACTGTTTTGCATCTGCACATTACTATTATTCGCCTCTTCTAAACAACTAATGATCATAGGATTACTTTTTTTCTTTTTTACTCTTACCTATTAAAAAATCAACAAAATCCACACCCTTGCTTGATTTGTGTAGAACTGATGACATCAGAATAAAGAGTTTTTCTTTCTCCATGTCATGCCTATCTATGGTCATTGATACAAACCTATTAATCAAATAAGGGTTGTATTCAGATGGCCCGAGTTCCCTGAGTTTAGATGCCTGCTAAATCCACATCATCATTGGTAAAGTAATCATCAATGATGGATGCCACCTTTCCAACGGGTCAGAAAATGCAGACCCCATATGATTTCAAGGTCATTCAGCATGACAGTATAATACAAACATTTAAAAGCCACACAAAATAAACCAAAATCTTGAACTCTCGTGACTACATTAGCTTGAATTCATGATAGAAATTAGGGGTGTGAATTTCTGACACGACCCGAAAACACGACAAGAACCTAACACGAACTTCACGGGTTTAGGTTTAGTCTAAACGGGTTCGGGTCAGTTTCAGGTTGAACCCACGGCGGGTATTTTATGTCATAATTATAACTTAAAAGGAGAAATTAACATGAGATTTTATAATTTAAATATAATTGAGTTATATACATTAGTGTTTTTTAACTAAATTTTAATTTTAATATATTACTTTCATAAAAAATTAAAAAATTCGGGTTGAACGGGTCGTGTTCGGGTCAACCCACAAAACTTCGGGTCGTGTTTGGGTTAATATGCATGATATGATTTTCGGGTTTGGTTCGGGTTCGGGTTGAACCTACCAACCCGCAAACACGACCCGTTTAGCACCCCTAATAGAAATGATGGAATTTTTGCAAAGAGAGTAAAAATCAGACTTGACTTACCATGAAACCGTCGACCGAACCCGAGATCTCCCGCTTTCTTCCATTTATAAAAGATTCAATAAGGCCTATAGAAACATATCTGCAGAATTGCTGTTAAAAAACAAGCATAAATGTGTGTAGAATTTTAATGAAAAGTTTAATGGTTTAGTTCAGCAAATGATAAAGTCAACTAACAGCAAACGAATCTCCAAATCAATCAAGAAAAGCCAATAAATTGTCTGTCCATGCTAAGGTCTAGCGGAGCAAGTAAGTAATACTTTATTTAATATCGAACTGAAGTACGTTTATAGTTTGTATATGCGAGGGTTCAATAAGCCAATAAATTTACATACCTGATTAAACGGATACGTTATACAAGAAAATACTGAAGAAGAAGGGTTTAGGGGCTGATATTATCTGAATCAACTTCATAAGCTTTAAATCTGTATATAAAAGCCTTGCATACAAAAGTAAAATTGGGGGTGAAATTAGGGTTAGCTCTTGCTGCTCCAAATGACCAACCCATTATGGAACACCCAACCCAAATTGATCACATAAATCCATAGAACTAAAATCATCATAATCCAAAAAATATAAACAAAAGATGTGGTGGTATTACAAGAAATCTTACCGGATTAATACAAACACAAAGAACAACTGAGATGATTGAAAAGGATATATCGACGATTACTGAAGGTGATTGAAAATTACCTGTTTTGCGACTGGTAATCTGGATGAACCGGAGAAAAGTAACAAGGGTTTAGATTTAGCAGAGAGAGAGAAGTTGATATCCCAAATACATACCCTTCTGTTTCCCAGCAGTGATTCCTCACAAACAAAGTTGTGTAAAATAAGCCAAAGTCAAATGTGACTCCTCACCATCGGTGAGTTCAACAAAGATGAAAGATTGAATTACGGTTTTACGATTAAGCTTTCTTCGTTTTTAGAGAGAAGGGATTTCCGCCTGTAGGGGTTTCTGTAACTGAAACGCATTCAATCATCCACATATTGAAATCCCCTAATTACCTCCAGTGTCTTAAAAGTCTGATAAACTTCACCCCCAAAATGTAACTGAAACGCATTCATGATGGTGTTAGAAAGACAAATTCACCCCCAAAATGTAATTAATATATGCATTTGTATGTTGTATACTAAGCATTTCTTCTTGTACCTCTTAATTTTTAAGAAGTCCTTGAGGAAATGTTTTATAATATAGTATAGATATAGATATAGATATAGATATAGATATAGATAATCAACAAAAGAAAACCGTTTCATAAACTGGAGCAGTGGCAAAGCTTGACCCGAATGACCCGGGGTCGAAAACATATATACCCAAAAAATTCTATAGAACCGGGGGTCGAAAACGTATATACCCAAAAATTTCTATACGAAAGCTACATATTCACTACTGAGCGAAAAGTTCGGGGGGGTCGGGCGCCTCCTCCCGCCCCTTCTATACTTCGCCCGTGAACTGGAGTAAACATACAAACTATTCAAATATACACACATTCAATTTTTTTGAAATCGGGACACAAAATAAAACAACCTTCATCCGGGATTAGAATTCACGTTATATGTATTTTCCAATATTACATGTTACATATACATATTCTCATTTCACTATTTCAATATCCAAATAATCCTATCAAATTACTATCTTCCTCTCCCTGTAAAATGGTAACAAAATCATCTCATATGTACACAAAAAATGATAATTAGTCAACTAGTTCATAAACAGATTCACATGCAAGAGCTCGCTTTCAGCTCGACTCTGCTATAACAGAAGCCAAGGTTTCGTGTCTCTTGAGTTCTTGAGCTTTCCTGCGTTTTGACTCCAAGACAATAAGGAGTGCGGTTATGTCAGCAGGGCTAACCCCACCAACTCTGCTTGCCTGACCAATAGTTTGTGGCCTCACCTGAAAACAAACAAACATATATCACCATAATTCAAAATAAAATGAGAGATTATTAGCATATGAAAGTTTTCATGCTTGATTTGATTTCATATGATAGTGATTCTCGGTTAAATTACCTTTGATAGCTTTTCACGTGCTTCATGCGATAAAGTGTTCATAGAATGATAATCTAAGTCGGCAGGAAGGGGCTTATGTTGTCGATGAACCATCTGAAAAAAAAATAGAAGATGATGCGCACACACACACAATAAGCGGTGCCCTCAATACAAAACCACTTTTTAAGTAGAGAAATGCAAGAACCGCATAAGCACTTGTACGCAGTGCTTTGAAGATAATCAAATGTAGTGAGAGAGAGACATGATGCGGTTAAAAACAGTCTTTTGTATCACATTCAAAGCACTTAATTAAAATTGGTTTTGTATTGAAGATTCCTGCATAAAAAATGCGAGTAAAGTACACGGATGGTCCCTGTGGTTTACAAAATTTTGAATTTGGTCCCTAGTTAGGGACTAGATGTGTTACAAAGTGCAAACCACAAGGACCATCCATGTATTTTTGGATAAAGTTGGGGACTAAATGCGTTACAAAGTGCGAATCATAGGGACCATTTTTGTACTTTTGGAAAGCTAGGGACCCAATCCAAAATTTTGGCAAAACCACAAGGACCATCAGTGTACTTTACTCTAAAAATGCACAGAAGATGCTACAAAGGTGATTTGAGTTAATTTAGATTGTTAACCTGTTGCAACTGGCTGTGTTGGCGTGCAATCAAGCCTTCGTATTTGATATCAATCTCTATGCATTCCTTTTCCGTCCTTGACAGGTCCACGTTTCCAAGCCCGTGTTTGTCAAACAGTTTGTATTCAATATGCGGTTTTTTTAACAGGCCTTCGAGTGTTGAATGATCCTTGACCGGTTGACCAGACAGAAGACTAACTTCATTGACTAATTCTTCACCTGTTTACGACATTTTTAGCTTTTTGTTCATACAACTAAACTAGAAAAAACATATGGTTGTTACTCTTACTTGTAACCCGGACACTTTTCAATCTTTTTTTCTCATTGGAGATTCGGGCTTGCTTTTCTTGGTACGCTGACCATCTTTTGTCGTCTATTAAACCAATTTCATGACCTAAAGGTGTGAGGCGGCTGTCGGCATTATCAGATCGAAGAATTAACCGATATTCTGAACGGCTGAAAAGAAGTAAGCATTTAGAAGATATTAAAATATGATACTATATTTAAATCCCAACACAAATGCTTATTTAGTACATCACAGTACCTTGTGAGCATGCGGTAAGGCTCTCGAAGATCTTTGGTAACGAGATCATCAATTAAAGTACCAATATAACTGCTTTCCCGCTCAAGAACAATGAGCGGCTTCCCGTCTGAATGCCTAGCAGCGTTTATCCCCGAAATAATTCCCTATAATGACGAATCAACAGAATAAAACCAAAGCACGTAAAGAAAAATAAAAATTGTAAATAGAGTAAAATTAGGTTTGGCCAGTTTTGCGACTTTCGTCCAAAGGTTTGTTTTTCCGCATCTAAATCCAAAAGGTTTGAAATCTTGCCATTTTCATCTAGCTCGTTAACTCCATCCATTTTTCTCCGTTAAGTCAGGGGTAGTTTTGTCTTTTTATATAGTAAGGGTATTTGAATACTAGTACATCATGCTAAATGTTTGTACGAAAAAAACCGAATTGCCCTTTAAGTTAACAAAAAGACGAAAATACCCCTAACTTAAAGAAGAAAAATGGATGGAGTTAACGAGCCAGATGAAAATGACAAGATTTCAAACCTTATGGATCCAGATGCGGAAAAACAAACCTTTGGATGTAAGTCGCAAAACTGGCCAAACCTCAGTGACGAAAATGGTATTTTACTCTTGTAAACAAGTAAAACATGATGCCAGACCTGAGCAGCAGCTTCTTCATAACCCGTTGTTCCGTTTATTTGACCGGAGAAAAAAAGCCCTTGAATTTTTTTCGTCATAAGAGACCTCGAGCACTGATGAGCCGGTAGGTAATCATACTCTACCGCATACGCGGGTCTCAGCATTGAACAGTTCTCTAATCCTGGTAACGTTCTCAATAATGGTAACTGTAATCTTTCAGGTAACCCAGTTGAGAAACCCTGTAATAAGGTTTAACACGAAAAAGGAAAAAAAAGGGTCAATATTCACATTATACATTATATTATCTTCAACATGTCAAATGGTTGCAATAAGATCATATATCATCCCAATTGCAGCCACATTTATAAATAAAAAAGAGTAAAATGCAATTTTCGTCCCTGAGGTTTGGTCAGTTTTGCGACTTTCGTCCAAAGGTTTGTTTTTTCACATCTAGATCCAAAAGGTGTGAAATCTTGCCATTTTCATCCGGCTCATTAACTCCATCCATTTTTCTCCATTAAGTCAGGGGTATTTACGTCCTTTTTGTTAACTTAAAGGGCAATTCGGACTTTTTCACTTCATGTTCAAGCATTTAGCATAATGTACAAGTATTCACTTAAAAGGGCAATTCAGTCTTTTTCACTTTATGTACGAAAATACCCCTGACTTAACGGACAAAAATGGATGGAGTTAACGTCTTAACGAGCCGGATGAAAATGGCAAGATTTCAAACCTTCTGGATCCAGATGCGAAAAAACAAATCTTTAGACGAAAGTCGCAAAACTGGCCAAACCTCAGGAACGAAAATGGGATTTTACTCAACAAAAAAAACCTCAAAGACTCAAAATGGATAGATAATGCAATTTGAAAGCTCAAGGAGAGACCTGCACATAGAGCTCAGGTACAGTTCGACCTTCTGGTTCAAGAAATATTTGATGCGAGTCTTTATCTTGGAATCTCACAATCTAGAAAAAGAACAAACGATAACACATGATTCATGTAAAAAGTTGATAGATTATAGAGACAAAGTTCATGATTATGGTGACTGTAATTTTAACGAAATGTGAAAATGAGATGATAATGTACCTTGTCTTCGATTGACGGGCAATACCGAGGCCCCTTAGCTTCCACCCATCCTCCATAAGTAGGAGTTTCATGTAAGTTGTCTTTTATTAGCTGATGAGTCATTTGAGTTGTACGGGTGAGATAACAACACATTTGATCCCGTTCAATGTGGTACGTCGGATCAAAACTAAACCAATGCACCTGTATCACCCACTCATATTAACAACATAACAATCGTAATCAATTATCTTATGAGATTAAGTGCAAAAACCTCTTCATCTCCGTGTTGAGGCTCTAACACAGAATAATCGACAGTGCGTGAATCAACACGTGCAGGTGTCCCAGTTTTTAACCGGTCAGTTTCGAATCCAAGAGACTGTAAATGTTCGGTAAGGCCATGAGAAGCTGATTCGCCAGCTCGTCCAGCGGGCATTGATGTTCTGCCTACCCAAACTTTTCCACTCATGAAAGTGCCAGTTGTAAGAACAACAGAACTTGAATAGAAATTCATCCCAAAAAATGTGCGAACGCCTTTGACGTCATCATTTGTTCCCAGTAAAAGATCTGTTACCATTGCTTCTCTAATAGACAAGTTGGGAGTGCTGAATATACAAAAGCATAGTTAAAATCATATATCGGAAAAATTATTGATTATAAAAGTTAAGTGACCTTACCTTTCTACAATCTTTTTCATCTCGATTGCGTATTCTCTTTTATCGGTTTGAGCACGCAATGCTCTAACAGCAGGGCCTCTAGAGGCGTTAAGAACGCGCTTTTGTAAATAACATCTGAAGTATGTAAGCAGGAATAATCAATATCTTTAAATTAAGAAATGCAGTATTAATCAAGATAGGACTCATATTGATTTTTAAAAGTTAAAACAGACTCTTTTCTGTGGATTTAGTGAGTGATGCTACTGAAAATTTTGAACAATCATAGCAACTTCCTATTTTTCTAGAAGAGTAAAATGCCATTTTCGTCCCTGAGGTTTGGCCAGTTTTGCGACTTTCGCCCAAAGGTTTGTTTGATCCAAAAGGTTTGAAATTTTGACATTTTCATCTGGCTTGTTAACTTCATCCAGTTTTCTCCGTTAAGTCAGGGGTATTTAGTAAGGGTATTTAAAATGCTTGTACATAAGGTCAAAAAGACCGAATTCCCCTTTAGGTTAACAAAAAAGACGAAAATACACCTGACTTAACGAAGAAGAATGGATAGAGTTAATGAGCAGGATGAAAATGGCAAGATTTCAAACCTTTTGGATCCAGATGCGGAAAAACATACCTTTGGACGAAAGTCGCAAAACCGGCCAAACCTCAGGGACGAAAATGGCATTTTACTCTTTCTAGAAAAATCAAGTGTTTTCTATACAGGCCTTTAAAGAAGAGTAGCATTTCTTTGACATGCAAAGAGAACATTTTGTGTACATGAAAAGGGTGACATTTTGAGATGGAAAGAGTGACAATCGATACGATAATAAAAAGTTGTGTGATAAACTGGCCAGAAAATGGTAAACGGTAAAGTAAAAGAAAATCACTTTATAACATGTCCACTTAGAGGGTGAAATTTACCTATCAGCCATCTTTCCAATTTCACCACCTAATGCATCCACTTCATGTACAAGTTGAGACTTTGCAGGTCCGCCAACTGCTGGATTGCAGGGCTGTAACAGACTTGTGTTAGTGAGAGATGACATTGAAAGGGGAATTTATTGCAATGCAGAATAGTACAGAAAAAAACTTAACCTGCCATGCAATGCGATCGATATTTAGTGTTAGAAGAAGAGTTTTTGCCCCTAAACGAGCAGATGCAAGAGCAGCTTCACAGCCAGCATGACCACCTCCTACCACTATTACATCATATGTTTCTTCGCCTGCTGCAACATGATTATTCCAGTCTAGGAGGTTTTTTCAATAATGAAGTAGATTTTGTTAGTGTTAGTATAAAGATCACAAAGCAACATCTTACAAAATAATGGCTTGTAGTTACCATATCATTTAATAGATAAATGATATAACCCACCAAAAAAAACAAAAACGCTCATTCTTTAATTAGAAAAGGCCCTCTGTGTTATATAAAATGATGCAAAAAGCGTCTAGTTATATAGCATACCATCTCAAGGGTGGGAGAAAGAGTTTGTTCCTCAAATGTTTTCTTTCTGGTTCATGAATTCTTTTTCAATCCAACTCGTTTTCAGTATATGTTTAAATCTCATGCTTAAATTAAATCTCGGAGCAAAAAAGGAAAACCGTATAACATACAGTTTATTAGTTTATTATTTATCATATTTTTGTTTGGTCAATTGTTGAATAAAATCAACATCAACAAAACATCCAAAACCGAAAAGAGAAACCTAGTGTGATCTGTAACATCTTACGTCTCTTCTACAAATCTATGCTAAGCGGGCCTAAAACATCTTGGATAAAACCTGCCCTCAATCCATGCCAATAAATTACTAATATTGAAGTTGCTTAATAGTTCTTTCCTCATCAACCAGCAACAATCAATAATGAACTATTTATCCCACATTCAGCTTTCTAAATTCTTCAAACTGAAAAGTTTTGATCAATTGTTCCAAGGGCAAATATAAACCTATTATGATGCAAACCACTCTATGTGTTGAAAATTACAGTAGTAGATTTCAAAACAAAAACACTACAATGAACTAATGAAGACTGATGAATTTGCAACCGGTTCTATATCAGATTTGCATTCTAAAAACCATAAACGATTAAATATAATCATACCAGATAATAAATTGAACAAAATTCGAAATGAAGCAAAGGTGTTTGATGAAATGCCTGAACGAAAATAACAAGAATTAAGCCTGAATAATGTGCACACGTATACCTGATGAGCTCGAAGAGACAACTGAATAATGTCGTGGAGAATTGGAACGGAAGAAACTGAAGCAGAGAGGTGGTTTGCAGGTTCGTTTATAGGTAAGAGACGACGAGCGAGGAGGACGGAGGAAAGGAAGAATAGAGAAGGTTCGAGGAATTCGAGTAAGGTGAAGAAGTGATACGGCGGCGGTGGCCATGTGCGGTGGCGGTGGCGGTGGTCCGGTGGTGGTGGCAGTTGGATGGGGTTGGGGGAGGATAGTGTGTTCAGAACTTGTGAAGAAGGAAGAGATGAAAAAGAAGTTGCAACAAGGGTCCCTGATGTTTGGGTCTACTTACAATCATGATCCGTTACTTTTATATTTAACAGTTATGATTTCCGTATGTATCTTTAATCGTTTCACCCAGATTGATAGAGATCGCATACGTATTAGTATATTGTAATAGTGTAAGGGGTATTAGTGTAATTACTTTTCTATAAATAAGGCATTAGTCATTAGTGAAGGGGAGGAATAGAATTGGCTAGTTGTTAGGCTCATTGTCTTGTGCATGAGAAGGGCTTAGCCCTGGGACCACTTGTGGTAGTTATCCTGTAGATCTTCGGATCATTTCTTTCCATTGAATACAATCAGCTTCTATTGATTTCATTTTCTCTATTATATCAGTCATAACCTATCATTGGTCCGACCTGCCTTTCTGCTCTACCATCGCTCGATCATCAATTCAACCAGATCTATCATTTCAATTGATTCACCGATTCCAGCAGAATTATCTAGGGTTTCAATCGATTACATCTCTATTTGAGCTCTATCTTCAATTTTCAGATCTGTGTCACATTCGGATCTCAGATCCAATTCGATTTCAGATCTGTGCTCTCAGATCCGAATTGTTTTCAGATCTGCTCGACCTGCCTCACCTCTACTCCTCAATTTCTCTGTTATCGCTTCAGTTTCGATTGCTCCGATCTGTTTTTTTTTTTGCACCATGGAAACCGGTACAAGTGCTAGAATCGATGCTCAGGACATTCAAATCAATCAATTACAGAGCGATATTACCAAACTCAAATCCACGTTGAATTCCTTGGAAGAATCGCTGGAAGAGGAACGTGCTGAGTCGGCTGAATTTCGTAAAACTTTGCTCAACTGGTTGCGACAACATGAGAAGAAAGGGGAAGAAGAGTCGCTGGGATCTAGTTGTCGATCGGGATCGGTATTAGCTCAATTAGAGGCGCTTGTTTACAGATCTGAAGAACGCCTGGGTAAGTCGCTGCTGCACAATGGATGTGGCTCCAAATCAAGGTCGGATAGTGCTAATTGGGCCTTATTGACTGCTGAAACTGCGTTTGTCCATGGCTCCTCAACAACCAACTCGATGTCTGATACGGATCAATTGAAGGCGATCATATACCGATTTGAAGAAACTTCCAACGACCATGGCTATTTGATGCTGAATAGTCATTCGGATTCCATTTTTTCAGGCTCTAATTCTACATCGGTGGCTCCAATTGCGCAATATCAGTCTCCACGAGCACAAATTGTTGGCGTCCGATCAAAATCTCATGAAATTGGAGTGATATCGGGCCGTTCTCAGGGAAATTTGGGCTTCATGTCACACCCCGATATTTCCACGTATTACCGGTGGGCCCGGTGGGGAGCATCGTGACGTGGTTGGTAACATTTCAGTTAAACAACACAATATTTAATATGCACAGCGGAAGCAAAAGATAGATATATTTCAACTTTAATAAATTGTAATATCAAGTATCACAAACAGTTGAAAATAATCCACAGGTGGATCTAAAATAAATAGGAAACATTGTTCAACAGTTTTGACATCCAAGCTTGCGAGACTTATTGTGGACGCTAGGAGAAAGCCAGCCTAGTTCGCGTAGTACCTGCACTTAACCTTTTTGGGAAAATACGTCAGTTTACACTGGTAAATACATTCAACCGACTCATTTTGAAAAGTTTAATAAATTTGATTTGAATGCACGTGGCACAAACTCTTTATAACTTGGGATAATTATTTGAATATAATCTTGTAAAAGAATTACATGTTTCTTATGCGTTCAGTAGCCCGATCCGTAGACCGGGTTAAAGATCAATAGACACACCACATTATTTATTTTGGCACTGACGGGTGTACGCCTACACCTCGTTCTTAGGTCGTGGCCATCTCGTAAGATGATGCCAAGGATATCCGGGACATGGTCATTAACCCCCCAAAGGCTTTAAGCAAACAAAACATTTCAAAACGGAGCATATCAATGATTTAACCTTTATTCGATTAAAGATTCAATGCCCGACCAAGCGGTATTTTATATACCATACCCCAAGCCCGTATAGGGAAAATAAGTTAAAAGTATTTACCTTTGCAAGTATCAATCACAATTTAGCAAGTGCGTGTAGCTTTTACCGAGTCTCCTATTCTTGAACGAAGGTTTATAATAACCTATTAGAATCCTAACGGGTCTTTAATTAAGCCTAAACTTAGACCGGTTAGTTTTAAGGAAATATACGGTTCAAACGCACGATTAAGCGAAGACCGGAATAGAATGTGTTTTAGACCCGACAAGTTTGAAGACTTGTATAATATGGGTAAACTAAACACATTCTGGATTTTGAGATACAAATGATAAGGTTTGACCCGTTTCGGCTAATTTATGCAAACTTGTTACATAAACCGAACCGAACGCGCAAGAGGCGTAACGGGTAACCATTAGAGTCATTTACAGGTTTCCTAAGTTAATATGCCTTAAATATGTTGTGATATCAGTAGGATATCTTCCGTTATGCCCAAAACGAGTTTAATCTCAATTTAAAGGTTATAAAAGAGATTAAATGAATTTCTGAGATTCGGGTCTGAATAAATCAGTAAAACAACTTAACTTAGTAGGTCATATCAGTTGTGCTAAGTCTTATATGACAAAAATGGTTTTAAACATAAACTATGTGTTTAATATGCTTAAAAAGCCATTTTAAGCGATTTTCGGGTTATACAGGAAATCTGAGTTTTCTGATCAGGTTATAAAGTTCAAAATACTACATTTATTATATAAAATCAGTAGCAATTGGATTGATGTCAAAATACTATGTAGAACTCATTTTATACACAAAAAGGTTATAATCGGTATTTACCGAATCAACGCCATAACCTTAGGTTACGAGCAGGTTAAAAATAATTAAAAATCTTTAAAAATCCCAAAATATTATATTACATCAGTGGGTAAAAGGTTTGGTGTCGAAAATTGGGTTTAGATAGGCTTTATGCTAATTGCGCCGTTTAATTAACAAAAAGCTTCTTAAGTGTGCTATTTAGCATAACTCCTATTCTGGACCTCGAACTGATATGAAACTTTAGGGACATGTTTATAAATCAGTAATAAAGATTATTGTCCTTTCACATTTCCAAAATTCTCGTTTTATGGTCAAAAGGGCATATTGGTCAACATTAGGCAATTAACGGAAATATGTAAACGAATCAGACAATCAACGAACCAACCACAGAGGGTTATACTATCATGTAGCCTGGTCCTAAGGAAGCTCTAAGGCATTTCCAAATCATACTAAATCGGGTCAGAACTGAAGTCAAAGCAAAAGTCAAAGTTTTGCGACTTTCGGTTCCGAACCGGGTCTAAACAGAAAATTATCGGGTCGGACATGCTTAGACATGTTCTTACATTTATTACTAAGTTATATGAGTGATAAAATAGGTTACACACCTTCAGCATTGCTAATTACATGTTAATTCGCAAATTAAGTTTCTGTTGACTTTTTATAAACAACTTTGACCCGACATTTGATCTAGTTAGAGCGGGAATCAGAGGGTGCCCTTTTAAGGGTTTAATGCCCACATAATTACCAACTTATAACTACCTTCAATTCGACTAATCACTGGACCATTAATGATTAATCGCTAAGTCAAACGTTAATTACGACGGTTTGACTTTTAAGCTAATAACTAAGTAAAACTCAATTAAGGAAGGTCAAGTATACTTACAGAAGTCCTATGCACGATTAGAGATGACTTGGAAAGGCACTTGTGCTCCAGAAATGATCAGAAGTGGAGTTGTGATGGGATGATCAAAAGTTGCAAATAATGGTGCTTTATATAGTGCTTAAATCTCACTAGATTGTTGACAACCAAAGCTACAACTGATCATGGATCATCCACAAGTGTCCCTAGTGCCTAGGAATTATTAGGGGTCGCCCATGGAAGTGAAAATATATGTTTTAAGTCGGTTACAAGGCTGAACAGGCTGCTGCCTGTATTTTCTGCATCTGGGGATCGCACGCGGCCCGCGTAAAGTTCTGGTAAGACTTATGCGGCCCGCCTGAGGCCTGCTGTCAGGTTTAAACCTTTTTAGTTATTGCATCTTGGCTCTTGGTCCTTCGAAAGGTCATTCCCCTTTATATCTTGCATTATGAGCCCTTCAAGTTGACTTATAAGGGCTTCAAGGCTTATACCCACTTTGTTAAGTCCTTGGTCACTTTATGTTTACCCGAAAAGTCATAATTTTCAACTTGACGCTTTAACCCCTCGTATACGAATTTTATCATAACTTTCTCATACGATAACGAAACTTGGTGAAATTTTTATCATGTATCCTAGTGAGCATAATTAATCGTTATAAAGCTTCGGGTTTGCTAAAAGGTCACTCAGAGGTATACCTTAAACATGTTGACACATTTAACCCCTGTAGTTTGTAATCTCTCACTTTCTTTCACAATTAGCTTCGTATGATCCATGATTCATTCGTTTAAGGGTATGGGCATCATGTAGGGTTATTGTAAAATATATTTATCCATTGTTGACATTTTGAACCCCTATATTCACATACTTTCCATGTTTGTCAACTTTAGTCCCTCTTGAGTATTATTTCACACATTCAAGTTTATGACACGTGTCAATACATTATAGGACGTGAATTTTCAAGGTGTTACATCCTCACCCCCTTAAAAGAAATCTCGACCTCGAGATTTACTTAAATAAATGAGGGTACTTTTCTTTCATTGTGGATTCTACCTCCCACGTATACTCGGGACCTCTACGGGCATCCCATTTAACCTTTACTATTGGCACATGCTTCCTTCGAAGCTTCTTAACCTGTCGATCCTCGATCGACACAGGTTTTCCAACAAACTTCAAGCCCTCTTCTATGTGCACATCTGTATGTGGTTTGACTAGTGATTGTAACATCCCGAAAAATATAAAACTTTATATTGGAACCATAAAGTAAAAACAGACAATAATTTACTAACTAAAATTATAACCTAGTTAGTTAGTTTACTAGAAATAGCCTATAATAGGGTTTAGAGCTACCAAAAGACATGTTGAACAAAGTAGAGGGGCTAAACTTGTAAAAACTGAAAGTTGATTTTTACTAAACAAATAAAACAAGCCAAACACCCCCAAATGGAGGTGTCTGGTCGTACAAACAAGGCCAGGGGCGACCCCAACCCTTCAAAAACCTAGAATCTCACTAAATCTACAAATTGAAGGCTCAATTCAAGTCGAAATCGAAATTTAATCATAGATTCGTGATCCTCATCGCGAGAGGATTCTAAGGTATGTAAAATCTGATGAAATCCTTCAACTTGAATTTCTCATGATTTTGTAAAATCTGGAATTTGAGGTTGCATGTGTGTTATGTAGTTAGATTAGGGTTGATATGGTGTCTAGATGTGAAATCTAGCCAAATACATGTGAAATCACTACCAAAATTCTGGAAATTTCATGTACACCTTGAAGGTGGATTGTGGGTATTACAATATGATGATGAACACTAGGACTTGGAATGAATGATTTAGTGTAATTCGATCTTAGAAAATGATTGCAGAAAATGCATGATGTGTAAATGATATATGAAGGTTATATTGATGATTTAGTTAGCTAACTAACAAGCTATAAACTTGAATATGGGAGATATAAAATTCTGCCTTTAAAGTGTTTGATGAAATGCCTCTATGAAGGCCTAAAACAGAAATTCTGAGCTTAAACTCATAATCATGATGTTTTGGCGAAATATGCGAATCATGATTTGAATAGAGTTCTAAAACGCATTGTGAATGAACTCTATAGGATCGGACACAGGAGCGTCAAGTGGACAAGCGGGAGGCGAACCACGTTTGAAGGGCAAACTTTGAAGGTATGTAATTTGACCCGTTACACTATTAAGCTTGACGATTTTAGTGTGTAATTAAATCCTTGAATAAGAGTTGTTTTGGTTACGCGATGAAGTCGCTATATTGATTGTTAAATTCGGATGGTACTCGTTGGTAGTCGTCATAGGAATGGATTTCGTAGACGAGCCAAACGGGTCAATTAATCGAGTAAAACATAAATCACATTCCGGAAATATGTTAGATTTGTTCTATGTTATTGGTTAATGTTTATTACATGCTAGAAATACTAGTTTTAGATGAAATGGGTTGTTTGCAAGGAAATTTCCGAGATTGGTTTTGAAGGAAAAGAACTAAGAAATCAAAACATGGATTTCCAGATTCCACCGTAAATTACGGTAGTACCGTAATTTACGGTGAGGGTCAAACTTGTTTACGGCGCAGGTCTACTGATTTACGGTGACCAAATAAAGTTTCAGGTCTCACCGTAAATTACGGTGATACCGTAATTTACGGTGTACTTTATATGTTTTTTTTTATTTAATTGCTTTTCAAAGTTTAAATGTTAGATCTTGTATTAAAATGTTATATAACGATGTCAAAACTAATGTTTAACGGTTTTGACCCTAGGTAACTAGATGGACCTTACGGATGATGATCAAGCAACGTCGAAGAACCGAACATGTCTTATGAAGCTTCCGCTATTATATAAATCTTTTGTAGCTCTTGTATATGGGTTGTAAACTCTTGTTAAACAAATTTTGAAACGTTTTAACTTAGTCATTAGTTGACTAAGGTTTTAATTAAATATGATCTTTGTTGAAGAATGACGTGTATTTAAACTATATTTTCCTTAAATTTAAGGGTAAAATTTTAGGGTGTAACAGTGATTCATCAGCGAAACACTTCTTCAGATTGCAGATGTGGAATACATTGTGAATACCACTGAGCTCTTCAGGTAAGTTTAACTTATAGGCAACTGATCCGACACGTTCGATGACCTCGAATGGTCCTATGTATCTCGGGCTTAACTTGCCTTTCTTACCAAATCGCATCACTCCCTTCCAGGGTGACACTTTAAGCAGTACTTTGTCACCTACCTCGAAGTTAAAAGGTTTACGCTTTAAATCTGCGTAGCTTTTCTGCCTATCTCGGGCAGCTTTCAGACGGTCACGAATCTGGACAATCTTGTCTGTCGTTTCAAAGACTATTTCTGGTCCTGTCAGTTGGACATCTCCAACTTCCGCCCAACAAACGAGCGTTCTGCACTTTCTACCGTATAAGGCCTCGAAAGGCGAAGCTTTAATGCTCGAATGGTAGCTATTGTTATATGAGAACTCGATTAATGGTAGGTGGTTATCCCAACTACCACCCAAGTCAATCACACATGCACGAAGCATGTCTTCCAAAGTTTGGATTGTACGCTTACTCTGTCCGTCTGTCTGGGGATGGTAAGCCGTACTGAAATTTAAGCGCGTGCCCAAAGACTGTTGGAAACTCTTCCAAAAATGTGACGTGTATCTAGTATCTCTGTCAGAGATAATAGACACAGGCACGCCATGTAGAGATACAATCTTATCTACGTACAATTGGGCTAACATGTGGGAGCTATAGGTCTCCTTAATGGGTAGGAAATGTGCTGACTTAGTCAGTCTATCCACTATCACCCATATAGTGTCATTTCCTTTCCTTGTCTTTGGCAACTTGGTGATGAAATCCATTGTTACCATTTCCCACTTCCACGTGGGAAGTTCAGGCTGTTGTAGCAAACCTGACGGCTTTTGATGTTCGGCTTTGACTTGCGCACATGTCAAACATTTAGCTACATAGGCTGCTACAGACTTCTTCAAGCCTATCCACCAATAGTTTGCCCTTAGATCCTGGTACATCTTATCAGCTCCAGGATGAACGGAATATTTAGAACTATGGGCTTCCTGGAGGATAACATCCCGAAGTCCTCCATAAACTGGAACCCATATTCGTCCATTTAATCTCAGGATTCCGTCCTTGCCATGGGATAACTGTTCTTCAGTTACTCCTAGCTTTTCGTTAGGATAGTTAGCTTCCAACACAGCTTCCTTCTGTGCAGCTAACAACCTTTCATTCAAACTGTTCTTTATCTCAATGCTCTTGACATTGATTCTTATAGGTTTAACTCTTTCTTTGCGACTCAAGGCATCGGCGACTACATTCGCCTTGCCAGGATGGTATCTGATTTCACAATCATAATCATAATCATTCAAAGTTTCCATCCAACGTCGTTGCCTCATGTTTAGGTCCTTCTGGTTAAACAGGTGTTGTAGGCTCTTGTGATCAGAATAGATCACACACTTGATTCCATACAAGTAGTGCCTCCAAAGTTTTAGTGCAAATACAATGGCACCAACTCCAAGTCATGGGTGGTGTAATTCTTTTCATGCACCTTTAACTGACGTGAAGCATAGGCAATAACCTTGCCTTTCTGCATAAGCACACATCCCATCCCGGTGTGTGATGCATCACAATATACTACAAACTCTTCTATTCCATCAGGCAATGCCAACACAGGAGCATTGCTCAACTTTTGCTTGAGGATATCGAAGGATTCTTGCTGCTTAGGACCCCAATCGAACTTTATTTTCTTCCTAGTCAAGGAAGTTAGGGGTGCAGCAATTCTTGAAAATTTTTCAATAAAGCGCCTGTAGTATCCTGCCAATTCCAAGAAACTGCGAATCTCTGTAGGCGTCTTCGGTTCTTGCCAATTCATGACAGCTTCAACTTTAGCGGGATCTACTTGGATTCCACGCTCACTAACCACATGTCCAAGGAATTGGACTTCTCGAAGCCAGAATTCACACTTAGAGAATTTGGCATAGAGCTTCTCCTGCTGAAGTAGTGAAAGAATACATCGAAGATGTTTCTCATGGTCGGCCCCTGATTCTTTGAATAAATCAGAATGTCGTCAATGAAGACGATAACAAATTTGTCCAAGTATGGTTTGCAGACACGGTTCATGAGATCCATGAATGCCGCTGGTGCATTAGTGAGCCCAAAAGGCATCACTAGGAACTCGTAGTGACCGTAACGAGTCCTAAATGCAGTCTTGTGTACGTCTTCATCTCTAACCTTCAGTTGGTGATAGCCTGACCTTAAGTCAATCTTAGAGAAGTAACTTGCCCCTTGAAGTTGATCGAACAGATCGTCGATCCTGGGTAATGGATACCTATTCTTGATAGTGACCTTATTAAGCTCACGGTAATCGATGCACAGACGCATCGATCCATCCTTCTTCTTGACAAATAAGACTGGTGCTCCCCAAGGAGACGAACTAGGTCTAATGAAACCCTTGGCTAGCAATTCATCTAGTTGTGTCCTCAATTCCTTCATCTCTGTAGGTGCCAACCTATAAGGTGCTCTAGCAACAGGTGCTGCTCCAGGGATGATGTCAATTCTGAATTCCACTTGCCTATCTGGTGGTAAACCAGGTAGTTCTTCAGGAAAAACTTCAGGGTATTCAGAAATGACGGGGATGTCTTCAATCTTAGGCTTCGGCTCATCAATAGTCACTTGTGCCATGTAGATGACACAACCCTTCTTCAAACACTTAGAAGCTTTGAGCATAGACACTTGCTCAGGCAGTCCATACTGGGTATCTCCCTGAATGGTAAGTGATTCACCAGACGGAGTCTTGATCACCACTTGCTTCTTATTGCAGACAATCTGGGCCTGGTTATGAGATAACCAGTCCATACCCAAAACTATGTCGAAACCGGCTAATTTCAAAGGAAGTAAGGACAAAGGAAAAGAGTGGTTCTTAATGGATATGAAACATCCATCTAATATGGTTGAGGCGGTTTCTAAGGTGCCATCTGCTAATTCCACTTCATACTTCACACTTAGGGTTTTAACAGGTAAATTCAGTAACTTACAAAACTTATTATCTACGAATGATTTATCAGCTCCTGAATCAAATAGCACTCTCGCATAAACATCATTTATAAGGAAGGTACCTGTGATCACATTGTCGTCCTGCACAGCTTCCTTTGCATCCATCCTGAAGACCCTAGCATTGGTCTTCTTTCCTTCATCAGCTTTCTTTGCATATTTTGGGCAGTTTGTCTTAATGTGCCCTTTTTCGTTGCAACTGTAGCACGTTGCGTCTTTCAGCTTCTTGCACTCTAGGGTTTTATGTTCTGAAGATTTGCAAATCCCACAAGGCCTTGGCTGAGATTGGGATTTTGAGTCAAGTCTGCACCTCCCAAAGTGGTGCTTCTGACAGATCTTACACTTGGGCTTATCTCCAGATTGATGCCCATCCTTCTTAGAACCAGACCCCTTCTTGTGGTCATTGTTTCCCCTGTGCTTCTTATCTGACCGTCGTGAATTGTCATGTCACGGCCCCCGACCCGGTTTGACCCGTTTCAGGAGCCGCGGGACAGAAAATCCCGTGGTATTTATTTAATTGAGTTAACAGCGGAAGATTTTAACAGGATCTTTTTAAAAGCTAAAATTTCCCGATTATTTCATTTCACAATTCGGGATAAACCCCGGTAGTTTACAATCATATGATTTTACTGAGAAATCTTTATTTTACAAAACATGTTTCTTTATTTTATATTGAGCCACTTCCTTAAGCTTGTAGTGCTTAGCAGCACTTTTCCTGGATCACAACAGATCACCTGAAACATGTTTGAAAAAGGTTTTATCAGCGGGAAATACTGGTGAATCATTCTATTTATTAAAACGACACATTTGTTATAAGTTACAGTATTAAGAGCGATTACAATGTTTCCAGATATCAACCAACTACCCACGGTATTTGTCACTCGACTCGTTTCTGTGACTATGGTCATATCACCCATTGGCTACCCCTTGGACCAATGGTGAAGATTATCAAGTAATGTATACAAAACCCCACATACCGGCTGTAATTTGGTGATTACAAAGACTTAATCCCTGTAATTATAACTTTGAAAATATTTAAGAATTTATAAAGCACTTTGATAAAAAGAGAATGACTCACATTGCAGATTTAACACGAGCAGAGTCTAGTTTACGAATTAGCCTTGTTAACCTAGTTTAAATAACAATGCACACAAAACTAGGTTAGTAACTAATACAGCCTTTACGATAACTCACGAGATTAAACCCTCACAACGAATGACAAAGTGCGATACTTAAACATCCATTGGATAGTTTTAATCGATCGGACATTGAATCTTAGCAGCGATCGAGTTATTACCCTGTTTTGCGGCAGCAATTCATGAATTGTGTGTGTTTTGTAGTAATCAGAGTATAACTCAGTATGTATAACGAATTTTTACGTCGTTCAAGTGCCAAAATTCAAGTCCCAAACCCATCTATTTATACTGAAATTTTGGCCCCCTCGCGTGACGCGAGGGGTACCCCCTTGGGCGTCGCGTGGCGCGAGGGGTCACACCCTACCATAGGGTAGCCCCGTGTGTTTGTAGCCTTGCTGAGTCAGTGGATTGTTAAAATTCGAATTTGACAGCATTTTATATGGATAATCGTCAATAGGGAATACCCCCCCCCCCCCTGAGTTTTAGGGGCCCTGATCCTGATTCTGATTGTTCTGAAAATTTTAGGGTTTATACAGAATCACTTGGGTTTCTTAATTAGGGTTTCCTATTGGATAAAATAATATAAAAAATAGGACTTTTGATGAGAGTTGTTACATCCTCCCCACCTTAATAAAAATCTCGTCCTCGAGATTCACTGGAATAATTGAGGATACTTTCGCTTCATCTCTGATTCCAGCTCCCAAGTGTATTCGGGTCCTCGTTTCGAATCCCACTTGATTTTGACCAGTACTAGTCTCTTGTGCTTGAGAAACTTGATCTTTCTATCTTCTATTTGAAGAGGTTTCTCAACAAACTTTAACTTTTCGTTTACCTTTATATCTTGAAAAGGTACTACCAGAGACTCGTCAGATAGACATTTCTTGATATTGGATACATGAAATACGTCATGTACTCCAGCTAACTCTTCTGGTAGTTGTAAACGATAAGCAACTGGTCCTATACGTTGGATCACTGGGAATGGTCCTACGTATCGTGGACTTAGCTTTCCTTTCTTACCGAATCGAACTACTCCTTTCCAAGGTGAAACTTTCAATAGTACTTTGTCTCCTACTTGGAATTCCAACGGTTTCCGTCTATTGTCTGCATAACTCTTCTGACGATCTCGAGCCGTCTTCAATCTTTCCTTGATTTGAGTGATCTTGTCTGTAGTTTCTTGTACTATCTCTGGTCCTGATAATTGACTTTCTCCTATTTCTGCCCAACATACTGGAGTTCTGCACTTGCGTCCGTATAGTGCTTCGAATGGGGCAGATTCGATACTTGAATGATAACTATTGTTATAGGAGAATTCAATTAAGGGTAGGTGATCATCCCAGTTTCCACCAAAATCTATCACACATGCTCGGAGCATGTCTTCTAGGGTTTGTATCGTCCTTTCACTTTGCCCGTCTGTTTGTGGATGATATGCAGTGCTCAAGTTTAGTTTAGTTCCCATGGCTTCTTGGAAACTTGTCCAGAAATGGGAAGTGAAACGACTATCCCTATCTGATATAATGGAGAGTGGAACTCCATGTAAGGATACTACTTCATCTACATACAACTTTGCCAACCTTTCCATGCTAAAGGTTTCTTTCATAGGTTGAAAGTGAGCTGATTTGGTTAATCGATCCACAATTACCCAAATCGCATCATTACCTTTTCTGGTTTTGGGCAACTTAGTAACAAAATCCATTGTTATGAGTTCCCATTTCCATACTGGCATTTCTAATTGTTGTAGTAGACCTGAAGGTTTCTGGTGTTCTGCCTTAACTTGTGAACAAGTAAGACACTTAGAAACATATCTAGCTATATCCTTTTTCATGTCTATCCACCAGAAATTATTTCTTAAATCTTGGTACATCTTATTATTTCCAGGGTGCATGGTATATCTAGATTTATGGGCTTCTTCTAAAATTTTATCTCTTAATTCTCCTTGCTTAGGTACCCAAATCCTTTTCTTATGGAATCTCCAAATTCCATCAGCTCCTTGTTCTAATTCTTTTATTCGTCCTTTCATTCCTTCAGCATTATCTTTGATTGTTGTTTCTTGAAAATGCTTTAGTTGTTCCATTAAATCTAACTGTAGATTTAATCTAAGAGCACGAACCCGTCGTTGGTTCTCATGATACTTACGACTTAAGGCATCTGCAACTACATTGGCCTTTCCTTCGTGATACTGAATATCACAGTCGTAATCACTTAGGATTTCCATCCATCTCCTTTGTCTCATGTTCAACTCTTTTTGCCCAAATATGTACCTTAAACTTTTATGATCCGTATAGACAGTAAATTTACTTCCATACAAATAATGTCTCCAAATTTTAAGGGCAAAAATTATGGCTCCTAATTCTAAATCATGAGTTGTATAATTTTCCTCGTGCTTTTTCAATTGCCTTGAAGCATACGCAATTACCTTCTTGCGTTGCATTAACACACATCCTAATCCTAGTTTTGAAGCATCACAGTAAACTTCAAAATCTTCAGTCCCTTCTGGTAAAGCTAGGATTGGGGTATTGGTTAACTTTTGCTTTAAAATCTTAAAAGCTTCTTCTTGTTTAGGTCCCCATTCAAACTTAACTGCTTTACAGGTTAGCTTAGTTAATGGTACAGCTATCTTAGAAAAATCCTTAATAAACCGTCTATAGTATCCGGCTAAACCTATAAAACTTCTAATTTCCATTGCAGATTGCGGAACCTTCCATTTGGTAATTGCCTCTATTTTAGAGGGATCTACATGAATACATTCGTGATTCACCATGTGACCTAGAAATTGCACTTCCTTTAACCAAAATTCACATTTCGAGAATTTGGCATAAAGCTTTTCTTTTCTTAACAAAGTTATGAGTGCATGCAAGTGCTTACAATGCTCTTCCTGGCTTTTGGAATAGATAAGTATATCGTCTATAAAGACAATTACGAATTTATCCAAATACGGTTTACAGATCCTATTCATCATGTCCATGAATGCGGCAGGTGCATTCGTTAATCCGAAGGGCATGACTGTAAACTCGTAATGACCATACCTAGTTCTGAAAGCAGTTTTAGGTATGTCTTCTTCTTGTACCTTCAATTGATGATATCCAGAGCGTAAATCGATCTTAGAAAAATATCTAGCTCCTTGAAGTTGATCGAATAGATCATCAATCCTAGGTAATGGGTATCGATTCTTAATTGTAACCTTGTTCAGTTCTCTATAATCAATACACATTCACATGGAACCGTCCTTTTTCTTTACAAACAACACTGGTGCTCCCCACGGGGATGAATTAGGTTGTATGAATCCTTTACTTAGCAATTCATCTAATTGTTTTTTCAATTCTAACATTTCAGTAGGAGCTAACCGATAAGGTGCCTTGGCTATCGGTGTAGTTCCAGGAATTAGATGGATTCTAAATTCTACTTCCCTATCGGGTGGTAATCCTGGTAACTCTTCTGGGAATACATATGGGTATTCTAAGACTAAAGGAATCTCCTTAAGTTCTTTATCCTTAGTACTAATGATTACTGAAATCATATATACTATTCCTTGCTTTCGTTCATAACTAGCAACTTTCATTACTGATATGAACTTCATGGGTTTACGTGGTTTATCTCCTGTAATCATGATTATTTCTCCGGTGGTTGCCTGAATTTCTATGGAATTCTGATCACAAAGAATTCGAGCATGGTTGGCTACTAACCAATCCATTCCTAACACAACATCGAATTCAGCTAATTTCATAGGTAATAGGTTTGCAGAGAATTTATGACTTGAAAGTTCTATTTCTACATTTTGCAAAACCTTATCTATTTTAACTGAATTCCCATCCGCCGTTTCGACTGTAAAAATCTGCCTAAGGTTGGTTAAGGGTAAATTAAGAGCTTGGCAGAATAAAGTATTGATAAAACTTTGGTTTGCACCAGAGTCAAATAATACTTTTGCGTAAACGTTGTGAACTAAGAACGTACCCGCTATCACATCTGGAATGAGTTCTGCTTCTTGAGTTGTCAGCTGGAATGCTCTGGCATTCTTCTTAGTAGCTCCGTCGGCCGTCTTGGTTTTGTTGTCTGCTGGTTTGGCCAATTTAGGACATTCTGTTTTAAAATGCCCCGCTTCTCCACAGTTAAAGCAGATTATGGTTTTCTTTCTGCAGTTTTATTCACGATGTCCTACAGCTTTGCAAAAGTTGCAGGTTATATTGCATCTTCCATAATGTTTCTTTTTGCAATTTCTGCAGAACTGAGGAGTTGAGGATTGCCCTGTTCCTCTTTTCTTGAAGTTACTACTATTACCCACACGAAATCCTTGGGTAATTTTCTGAGCCAATTCATTTTTTCTGTTTTCATCTCTTGTGCGTACCAGTTCGTCAGTTAGGGTATTAGCTAATTCTACCGCATCGTCAATAGTGCGAGGTCTCGCAGCTTTAACGATATTACGGATTTCGCTAATTAATCCCCAAATATAGCGAGAAATGAGTACCGGTTCTAGCGAAGCCAGCGTTGGTACCACTCTAGCATATTCGAAGAATGTCGAAGTATATCCTCGACAGTCTACACCCATCATCCGATGGTTTAGGAATTTATTTGCCATTTGATCTTTTTCATACTCGGGACAGAATTTTCTTTCCACAAGACTCTTAAATTCTTCCCAGTTCATGGCATAGGCCACATTTCTTCCTTTGGCTTGAAGTACTGTGTTCCACCATTCTAGTGCCCCTTCTTTAAACAAATGCGATGTATACATCACTTTGTCTTCCTCGGCACATTTACTTATTGCAATTACTGCCTCAGTTTTCTCTAACCAACGCAGTGCTGCAGTTGCCCCTTCATTACCTGCGAACTCAGTAGGTTTACAGGCAAGAAATTCTTTGTAAGTGCAACCAGGTGTTGCAGCTTTCATTTTCTTAGGGAGCGGAGCTTGCAGTTCATCATTGTTGTTATTAATATGGTTACCGCCTCCGTTTATACTATTACTAAAATTATCGCCTTGTGTACGTTTACTAGGAATGATTGATTGAGGTTCAACGGGTTTCTGGGCAGCAGCAATTATTGCTGGAATAGCATTGGCTATCCCTTGAGCAACGATATTTTCTATATCTTGCCTAGTCATAAAGTGATCCTCCTGATGTTGCTCAGATTGGTTTACCTCATTAACTGGTTCATTATTAGCGTTTTCCATCTGATAATTAATATATATAATTTTATTAGTATAGAATAAGAAACAACCAAATATAACAATTAATCTCACATAATCACGTAAACAATTATATAACCAACATTGTAAATTTCTAAATTTTCATTTGTTTATATATATTATAATATGCTTTCGTACACACTTTTATCTTACAACCGTTTTATTGTTTATTTTACACATACTGATTTTTATTACTATTATTGTTATTATACAAACACAGATTCACCACCCACTTCTCCCTCGTCAACTTGCATTTTAAAAACGATGTTCCCTCTCATCATATTTCCATGAGATTTGTCCTCCTATCTCTCGGATCCTATTCCCAGCATCCATCAGCTCTTCGCCAAAATGGCGAAGTTCAGCCATATTCTCATTACTCATAGGTGGATTTGGTATAGGTTCTGGGTCAAACTGAGGGAAAAACGTATAAGGATTGTTGAGAAGGTTTTGGAACTGCCAATCATTAGTCCACCACTCGTCCATTCCTAGAGGTTAGGTGTGGATTATAGGTTCTGGGATTGTTGGTTCCAAATTCATTGGAAGTTGGGTTTCAATAGGATGAGTAAAAACATTTTCATTGACAGGCTTAATAGTATCACAGCTTGCCAATATAAAATCTAGCTCCTCCTGCAATGTCATTTCCTGGGTTTGCTTAGAACTTTCTCCAATTTCCATCTTTGTCTGCCTAGAATCTTCCTCAATCTCCAATTCCATCCGTCTAGAACTTTCCCCCATTTCAATTTCCTTTCCTTTTTCTAAGGGATCGTTTATTTTAGGAATCTTTCTAGTGGCGGGTTTCCTTCTATGCACACGCCTCCATCCTACCAATCTTCTCCTTTTCTTAGGCTTGGGTTTCTCCAGAGGTGGAGCGTCGAATTCTATAGGTTGTTCCACATCAGCAAAGTAACCAGTAAATTCTTTAGAAACTTCTATGTTTACAGGGTAGAGGTTGAGATTCTCTAGGGCTCCAGATCACTCATTCATGCTGTTTAGCATATATGTAAAAATAATAAGTTAAAATTTTATAACAAATTTCACAGATAACCTTCAAATATTATTGTATACCGTATGACTTTAATTTAATACAAAAGACAAATAAAATTAAACATACTAGGTTTTATTGTAACTTTATTTATTTACTAGGTAACGTTTCTGGCTTGTAAGTGACTGGGTCATGGTATTTTTTAAAGATTTGCATTTACTGCTACAGTGGCTAGCATATAAAGATCCGCCCATTTTTCATCTAACTTGTCTTCCCATGGTGGGTTACTGTCTAGTTTCTAGATTTCCTTATTAACTCTCATTTCTTTTGATTGAGATTTCTTTATTTTCTCCTGACTTTTCTTAATAATCAGACTTCTTTTATTAGGAGAAAGTGGTTCCTCATAATGGGCTTTACGAACAAATATTCCCTCCTCAGTATCTACTGAGTATCTTGAGGATTGGGATGAACTTCCCTTCTCTTTTGGCAAACTATCTAATTTAAGATAGATGTTCGAAAGCTTTTGCTTACCCATAGTGTAACTAACAAATAGTCAGTTAATAAAACACATAATCACATAATGGTAATCAGGAAAATTAAGTATTTCTAAATACTTAATTAGCTTAACTCAGTGGCTCTGATACCACCTTTTTCTGTCACGGCCCCCGACCCGGTTTGACCCGTTTCAGGAGCCGCGGGACAGAAAATCCCGTGGTATTTATTTAATTGAGTTAACAGCAGAAGATTTTAACAGGATCTTTTTAAAAGCTAAAATTTCCCGATTATTTCATTTCACAATTCGGGATAAACCCCAGTAGTTTATAATCATATGATTTTACTGAGAAATCTTTATTTTACAAAACATGTTTCTTTATTTTATATTGAGCCACTTCCTTAAGCTTGTAGTGCTTAGCAACACTTTTCCTGGATCACAACAGATCACCTGAAACATGTTTGAAAAAGGTTTTGTCAGCGGGAAATACTGGTGAACCATTATATTTATTAAAACGACACATTTGTTATAATTTACAGTATTAAGAGCGATTACAATGTTTCCAGATATCAACCAACTACCCATGGTATTTGTCACTCGACTCGTTTCTGTGACTATGGTCATATCACCCATTGGCTACCCCGTGGACCAATGGTGAAGATTATCAAGTAATGTATACAAAACCCCACATACCGGCTGTAATTTGGTGATTACAAAGACTTAATCCCTGTAATTATAACTTTGAAAATATTTAAGAATTTATAAAGCACTTTGATAAAAATAGAATGACTCACATTGCAGATTTAACATGAGCAGAGTCTAGTTTACGAATTAGCCTTGTTAACCTAGTTTAAATAACAATGCACACAAAACTAGGTTAGTAACTAATACAGCCTTTACGATAACTCACGAGATTAAACCCTCACAACGAATGACAAAGTGCAATACTTAAACATCCATCGAATTCACGACGAATGACAAAGCATAACCCTAATGTGGGCAGCACTTAAACATCCATTGGATAGTTTTAATCGATCGGACATTGAATCGTAGCAGCGATCGAGTTATTACCCTGTTTTGCGGCAGCAATTCGTGAATTGTGTGTGTTTTGTAGTAATCAGAGTATAACTCAGTATGTATAACAAATTTTTACGTCGTTCAAGTGCCAAAATTCAAGTCCCAAACCCATCTATTTATACTCAAATTTTGACCCCCTCGCGTGACGCGAGGGGTACCCCCTTGGGCGTCGCGTGGCGCGAGGGGTCACACCCTACCATAGGGTAGCCCCGTGTGTTTGTAGCCTTGCTGAGTCAGTGGATTGTTAAAATTCGAATTTGACAGCATTTTATATGGATAATCGTCAATAGGGAATACCCCCCCCCCCCGAGTTTTAGGGGCCCTGATCCTGATTCTGATTGTTCTGAAAATTTTAGGGTTTATACAGAATCACTTGGGTTTCTTAATTAGGGTTTCCTATTGGATAAAATAATATAACAAATAGGACTTTTGATGAGAGTTGTTACATGTCACCATCACGCTTCCTTTTCTCGGCATCCGTGTTCCTCAGCGATCTCTGTCTGACCGCGTCCAGTGTGAGGGACATAGATATATCAGCTACAGATCTGAAAGTATCTGGCCGAGAGGCTTTCACGCTTGCCTTAATTTCTGGGGCTAAACCCCCAATGAAACGAGCTATTCTTTTGGGTTCCGGGGTCACCAGATACGGAACCAATCTTGACATTGTATTAAAGCTCGTAAGGTAAGCTTGGCAATCCAGGATTTTCATCACCAAAGACAGAAAATCCGAGTCAATCTTTTCAACCTCATGCTAGGGACAGTAGTTCTCCTTGATGAGGGCAACAAATTGTTCCCATGTCATATTGTATAGTGGAATTTTTCCAGTAGCTTGAATCAACGATCTCCACCAGGCTAAGGCCTCACCTTTGAACGATTGAGACATAAACTTTACCACATCCTTCTCAGCGCACCCGCTAATATCAACCACGGTGTCCATCTCATCCAACCATGTCATGCAGTCTATAGCTCCTTTCTCCCCAGTGAAATCCCTGGGTTTACATGAAACGAAATACTTGTAGGAGCAACCCTTATCATGGGGTCCTTAATTCAATATAATCTTTTGAGATGGAGCACTTTGCTGATTTGAGGACTGACGATCGTCATCACCTTTCTTGGGCTCTTCCTTCTTGGAGGGTGGCTTGCTGTGAGCCTCAGAATGAGTCTTAGGCTTTGAATGCGGTGCAGATAGGGTCCTACTTCGAGTCCCGCTATATTCATTATATTGTCGCTCTATTGTTTTTGTAACAGCGTTGTCTATTAACGCTTGCAGTTCACCACCCGCTATATTAATCCGGGCATCATTCTGATTTTCCCGTGGATGACTGTTGATTTCATCTGAGTCAGCCATTGTATCTTGAACTGTTGCATAAGATATGACAATAATTTATTTGGGAGCTTATTATGGAATTGTCTTTTATGGCAATTCATTAACCATGGTAAACACAGACCATATTTGGTTAATTTATTAATCATGTTTATTTAGGATTTTTATTTTAATTTATCCTAATTATATATCAATAACAGTATTATTAGTAGCACAAAAGGCCTAGTCACGAGGACATTTTTAAATCATAAGCCATGATTCCATAGAATCAAGGCATGAAGGTTTGAACATAGTTCTTTACCCTTTTTCTGACAGGGAGTCGTAGACTACTACTCTCTTTTGTCTTATATGACAATGAGTAAGGCCCGTAGGCACTACATCACCAATGGATGTTTAATGTATGATCATCTTAATTGATGATTTAAACCCATGATTTATAGATCATTAAGTTAGGTTAGGAATCTTTTGAAGAATCCTTATATAAGAATGACGTGTGTGATTTTTAACGAATCACGTCTGCCGGGAGCGTTAACATGTTTTCAGATGTTAACAGGGATCCGAATCTTTTAAACAGGTCTTACCATCTCGGCCAAGTCTTATAATGACATGCAGGTTAGGTTATACCTTTAAGATTCTTAGTTAATATTTAATGGGCATATTATTTTAAAAGGAATGATTTTTATTCATTTATTTCATATAGTTATGCATATAATTACAAAAATGAAATTTATAAACTTAACATTCCATTAACCTCAAAAGAAGTACATATTGCCCTAAACGGGACTTTTACAAAAACAACTTGCCCACGCAGGGGCTAAACCAAACAAACATACCCATGCAGGGGTCAACAGAAAAACATGCCCACGCAGGGGCAGAATACAAGAAGTCATACCCACGCAGGGGCTAAAGAAAAGATAAGTCCGCGCAGGGACTAAGTACATAACTAAATGTCCACGCAGGGACTTGATTTAAAATAGTACATATAGGGATTTAATGATCCCTCTTCTTCTTCCCCTTTAGTAAGCTCGCAAGGCCTTTGAGGAATCCCCGATTGTTCCTGCGTTCTTCCTGAAACTCATGTTCTACCCGACTTAATCTTTGGAGGATCTCCTCCTGTTCTCGTGGGGAAAATCATAGCGGCTGCGATTGTTGCCGAATCAGAGGTCGTGCAGGCATTTGATACCCATGAGTTGGATATCCCACTCCCCAAGGAGCTCCATATGGTCCTTCCGGGTGAAGGGCGTTGTAATTGGCCGCTACAAGGTACGGGTCGGCTTCTGCATAGTTATAATGAGTGTGAGCTGGCTGCTCAAACGGGTTGTACGCCATTGAACCGGCGTATGCAGGAATCGGGTTATCAAAACCCATCGGTGGCGGCTGTGGTGCAACTGGTGTAGAGTTCACCTCTGGAACTGGGTTTGAGGGCCCACCCATTTATGGGTCTTCATGCAGTGGCGGGTAGTGACTGCCACTGGAGTGTCGAGGAGTGCTAAAGTGGAAATCCCCTCCTCGCGCGGATATTCGCGCGCCTGTTCTCCTACGCCTTGGCGGTTCTGGAGGTGCTTGATGAACTGGCGGCGGTGGAGGCGGTGGCGTGACTGCCACGAAACGTGAATCCCCAGAGGGATCCTGCTGTTGCTGCTGCTGGTGAGGTGATGAATGGTGAGAAGGTGTGAAGTACCATTCATGCTGGTTAAACCTCGCTTGATAACTGTCTGGACCACCGTAGGGTGATCCATGGAAAGATGATCCATCGGAGATCTCGATGGGATGGTTGGGGGTACCGCTTGCAGGTTCGACGGGATCCGTGTCCTCGTCCATGTCCATTGCATTGTCTTCTGAGAAGTGGTCCTCCGGTCCCAATGGGTTAAAACCCACTGGTTCTTGAATATAGTTTGCCGGGTTAAACCGGCCCTGAAAGACAGGAGTAGGATCGCCAAAGGAACGGTGCGAAGCAGATCGCTGCAATGGTAAGAAGGAATGGCGGGAGTCTTCGGGCTCATTTTCCGAATGTGGCCCATAGGAATGGCGATAGGGAGGCGTTGAGCTGTGCGAGACAGACCGTCTGGCGGGCTCCGTGTAGGTCCTCCAGGCTCCTTGCGGTTCGGCACTCATAGTATTAGAAGGAGTTCGCCGGTGCGAAGGCCTGGCTTCGTGATCGTTGGGGGCGGTGATTGGCCCCTTGCCTCTTCCTCCTCTTCTGAATCTTGGTGGCATATTTCCTGTCAAAATAATAAAAGATACAACAAGAAATATAAAGGACAAAGTTAAAATTAAAAACAAATTTAGATTTGTCCTAAGTTCTTTGTCTAGACTCGAAAATTTAGGAATGTGCAAAAGATAGATATATTTCAACTTTAATAAATTGTAATATCAAGTATCACAAACAGTTGAAAATAATCCACAGGTGGATCTAAAATAAATAGGAAACATTGTTCAATAGTTTTGACACCCAAGCTTGCGAGACTTATTGTGGACGCTAGGAGAAAGCCAGCCTAGTTCGCGTAGTACCTGCACTTAACCTTTTTGGGAAAATACGTCAGTTTACACTGGTAAATACATTCAACCGACTCATTTTGAAAAGTTTAATAAATTTGATTTGAATGCACGTGGCACAAACTCTTTATAACTTGGGATAATTATTTGAATATAATATTGTAAAAGAATTACATGTTTCTTATGCGTTCAGTAGCCCGATCCGTAGACCGGGTTAAAGATCAATAGACACACCACATTATTTATTTTGGCACTGACGGGTGTACGCCTACACCCCGTGCTTAGGTCGTGGCCATCTCGTAAGATGATGCCAAGGATATCCGGGACATGGTCATTAACCCCCCCAAAGGCTTTAAGCAAACAAAACATTTCAAAACGGAGCATATCAATGATTTAACCTCTATTCGATTAAAGATTCAATGCCCGACCAAGCGGTATTTTATATACCATACCCCAAGCCCGTATAGGGAAAATAAGTTAAAAGTATTTACCTTTGCAAGTATCAATCACAATTTAGCAAGTGCGTGTAGCTTTTACCGAGTCTCCTATTCTGGAACGAAGGTTTATAATAACCTATTAGAATCCTAACGGGTCTTTAATTAAGCCTAAACTTAGACCGGTTAGTTTTAAGGAAAGATACGGTTCAAACGCACGATTAAGCGAAGACCGGAATAGAATGTATTTTAGACCCGACAAGTTTGAAGACTTGTATAATATGGGTAAACTAAACACATTCTGGATTTTGAGATACAAATGATAAGGTTTGACCCGTTTCGGCTAATTTATGCAAACTTGTTACATAAACCGAACCGAATGCGCAAGAGGCGTAACGGGTAACCATTAGAGTCATTTACAGGTTTCCTAAGTTAATATGCCTTAAATATGTTATGATATCAGTAGGATATCTTCCGTTATGCCCAAAACGAGTTTAATCTCAATTTAAAGGTTATAAAAGAGATTAAATGAATTTCTGAGATTCGGGTGTGAATAAATCAGTAAAACAACTTAACTTAGTAGGTCATATTAGTTGTGCTAAGTCTTATATGACAAAAATGGTTTTAAACATAAACTATGTGTTTAATATGCTTAAAAAGCCATTTTAAGCGATTTCCGGGTTATACAGGAAATCTGAGTTTTCTGATCAGGTTATAAAGTTCAAAATACTACATTTATTATATAAAATCAGTAGCAATTGGATTGATGTCAAAATACTGTGTAGAACTCATTTTATACACAAAAAGGGTATAATCGGTATTTACCGAATCAACGCCATAACCTTAGGTTACGAGCAGGTTAAAAATAATTAAAAATCTTTAAAAATCCCAAAATATTATATTACATCAGTGGGTAAAAGGTTTGGTGTCGAAAATTGGGTTTAGATAGGCTTTATGCTAATTGCGCCGTTTAATTAACAAAAAGCTTCTTAAGTGCGCTATTTAGCATAACTCCTATTCTGGACCTCGAACTTATATGAAACTTTAGGGACACGTTTATAAATCAGTAATAAAGATTATTGTCCTTTCACATTTCCAAAATTCTCGTTTTATGGTCAAAAGGGCATATTGGTCAACATTAGGCAATTAACGGAAATATGTAAACGAATCGGACAATCAACGAACCAACCACAGAGGGTTATACTATCATGTAGCCTGGTCCTAAGGAAGCTCTAAGGCATTTCCAAATCATACTAAATCGGGTCAGAACTGAAGTCAAAGCAAAAGTCAAAGTTTTGCGACTTTCGGTTCCGAACCGGGTCTAAACAAAAAATTGTCGGGTCGGACATGCTTAGACATGTTCTTACATTTATTACTAAGTTATATGAGTGATAAAATAGGTTACACACCTTCAGCATTGCTAATTACATGTTAATTCGCAAATTAAGTTTCTGTTGACTTTTTATAAACAACTTTGACCCGGCATTTGATCTAGTTAGAGCGGGAATTAGAGGGTGCCCTTTTAAGGGTTTAATGCCCACATAATTACCAACTTTTAACTACCTTCAATTCGACTAATCACTGGACCATTAATGATTAATCGCTAAGTCAAACGTTAATTACGACGGTTTGACTTTTAAGCTAATAACTAAGTAAAACTCAATTAAGGAAGGTCAAGTATACTTACAGAAGTCCTATGCACGATTAGAGATGACTTGGAAAGGCACTTGTGCTCCAGAAATGATCAGAAGTGGAGTTGTGATGGGATGATCAAAAGTTGCAAATAATGGTGCTTTATATAGTGCTTAAATCTCACTAGATTGTTGACAACCAAAGCTACAACTGATCATGGATCATCCACAAGTGTCCCTAGTGCCTAGGAATTATTAGGGGTCGCCCATGGAAGTGAAAATATATGTTTTAAGTCGGTTACAAGGCTGAACAGGCTGCTGCCTATATTTTCTGCATCTGGGGATCGCACGCGGCCCGCGTAAAGTTCTGGTAAGACTTACGCGGCCCGCCTGAGGCCTGCTGTCAGGTTTAAACCTTTTTAGTTATTGCATCTTGGCTCTTGGTCCTTCGAAAGGTCATTCCCCTTTATATCTTGCATTATGAGCCCTTCAAGTTGACTTATAAGAGCTTCAAGGCTTATACCCACTTTGTTAAGTCCTTGGTCACTTTATGTTTACCCGAAAAGTCATAATTTTCAACGTTGACGCTTTAACCCCTCGTATACGAATTTTATCATAACTTTCTCATACGATAACGAAACTTGGTGAAATTTTTATCATGTATCCTAGTGAGCATAATTAATCGTTACAAAGCTTCGGGTTTGCTAAAAGGTCACTCAGAGGTATACCTTAAACATGTTGACACATTTAACCCCTGTAGTTTGTAATCTCTCACTTTCTTTCACAATTAGCTTCGTATGATCCATGATTCATTCGTTTAAGGGTATGGGCATCATGTAGGGTTATTGTAAAGTATATTTATCCATTGTTGACATTTTGAACCCCTATATTCACATACTTTCCATGTTTGTCAACTTTAGTCCCTCTTGAGTATTATTTGACACATTCAAGTTTATGACACGTGTCAATACATTAGAGGACGTGAATTTTCGAGGTGTTACACTTCAGGACTGTGGTATTGGGCTCAAATGCTGTATTGGGCCTTGGTATTTTCAACATTCGACTAGCCGACTTACCGCCTAAGTTGTTTGATCTGGATCCTGATCCAGAACCACTTGACCGTCATACACTTTCGCTTTCAGCTCCTGTTCGGGTTCCTTCACGTCAACTATGGGTGGTGCACGGGCAGTGTCGGCCTCCCAAAGACTCAACTAAGGAGATCTCAGTTTGCTTTTGGAACTCGTTATCGGATTCCAGTCTTGAGGATAAGACTGTTTTGAAGGGGGAGTATTGATAGAGATCGCATACGTATTAGTATATTGTAATAGTGTAAGGGGTATTAGTGTAATTACTTTTCTATAAATAAGGCATTAGTCATTAGTGAAGGGGAGGAATAGAATTGGCTAGTTGTTAGGCTCATTGCCTTGTGCATGAGAAGGGCTTAGCCCTGGGACCACTTGTGGTAGTTATCCTGTAGATCTTCGGATCATTTCTTTCCATTGAATACAATCAACTTCTATTGATTTCATTTTCTCTATTATATCAGTCATAACCTATCACAGATCATCAACTCCTTCTTGCACTTGGGTAATCTATAGCGAGCGTTACCCCTTCCACATCACCAATTCCCGACGCCAAATACGAGAACATGGGCGCCAAAATGTGGTACCAAAGATCCCTTTGCCGTGGCAATAGCGCGGGCAAAGGGAGAGGTGAGAGAGAGATTAAACGATTTTTAAATTTTTAACTCAATCATGTGATGCCACATCACCTACACGTTATGTGATTTAGCTGATTTTATGGGTGGACTTTGTAATTTGGACTCTAGTAGTTAAATTTAAAACCATTGGGACTCTGATCAAAACAAGTTTAGGTTTTGAGCTTAAGTAGTTAAATGGCCAAACCACATGGACTCGAAAAGGACTTTACTCTGAATTCTTATATGGTTGCTTAAAAAAGAAATACATATAACATTAAATTTCATTTTACACAAAAAATGATTCCAATCTACAAGACAATCGACCACTATAATTTCGTGTTTAAAAGTTTATACCATTTGCAAACATTGAGAAACAAACTAAAGACATTACCGTAAATATATCCTATGAGTTAATAGTTATCAACGCTCATTTTAGTACTATTAGCAACTTCCCAAAATATATGACATTTCATCAACTTGAGAGCCTTCGTCCTACCCCAACGGTTATCGATGGGTCATAAAACATCCGGATACATATACATTAACGTCTTCTCTAACAAGCAAACAACTTCTATTTTCTAAAGGCGAATATCTATAAACCCGATTGACAAACCGCTAGAATCAATCAAAAGAGATACAAAAACAAAAACAAAAAAACAAAAAAAAACCCACCCAAATACAAATACGCCTAGATACACAACCAAATCAAATCGCCAATGAGCTAGTGGTGGAGTGGTAAGGGAGAGATCTGTTGTTCCAAGTGACCCAAGTATTCCTGCCCTTATCCATTAGTCTCGGCGACACCCGGTGATGATGGGGGACTAGGTGGATCGCTAGTTCGATCCTTGAACTGGGCGGGTTTTGCCTCATAGCACTGTCGTGCCTTCGGGCGAATGCTCATGGGCTTCGGCCCTAGGTGAGGGTTTTCCCCGGTTCGGAGGGGAGTATATCTCGATGTGGTAAATTTCGGTAGTAGCCCATCTAAAGGATTCGTTGGCCGTTCGAAAAAAGAACAACCAAATCAAATCAATTGAATTAGAAATCAAAATCAAATCAACTAAATTAGAAATTAAAAGAATTTCATAGAAGTTGGCAAGGTATCTTTGTTGTTAAACAACCAAGCAAATAACTTCTAATAACACTAAACTAACTTTAAAAAAACAAATTACTAATCAAATAACTTCTAAATCTTGTAATCGATATTATATTATTACTATATAAAGTATTTTTCTATGTACAAAATGGTAAATTCTTATCAAATTTTAAGATAACATATGAAGGGTCAATTTAAAATGGCTAACTTTTTGTCATTTTCTTCTATTCATACCCCTGTTCCCTTGATCAATGACATTTATGTTTAATAGATCTATACTATATATTAGATTATTTATAAACAATAACAAAAATAAGCTTATGGGTAATAAACTCATCACATTTATCAAGAACATATATTCAAAAATGTATTCTATTGTATTTGTATATTTGGACTAACAGACTAATCAGTGAACCAAAATTAATCAAATTTAACATAAAATGTGTTTTGTAATTTAGAGAAGTTAGTTAAAAATTTAGATGTAAATTGTCCACTCCGCCACATAAAATGTGTTTTGTAATTTAGAGAAGTTAGTTAAAAATTTAGATGTAAATTGTCCACTCCGCCGCAACGCGCGAGTTTCCCACAAGATAAAAAAATGTTGCAGTATACTATATAATGTGTATCACAAGGGTTTCCATGTTTAGGGGGGTAGGGGTGGGATAACTCACACCCATTTCCATCACTCACAACATCCAATCAGGTTCTGCCATGTCATCAACCATTATTTCCATCACTCACACCCTTTTTTGCTGGAAATGGTCATCACTTGTACAAATTCCATCACTCACTAATTTTTTTATTTTTTTACATTATAAATTAACAATGGTTAAATGATATGAAGTATATATAAAGGTTTTCACAAATCTCGCGTTTTTGTTGAATTACGATTGACTTGAACGGTTCGTCGAGATGGTTGTGTGACTCACACAAGATTTTTAAATCTGTAAACCGTTTTTTTATAAAAAAATCTGTAAACTGTTTTTTAATTTTAATCTATAAACTGTTTTTTAATAAAAAATCTGTAAACTGTTTTTTAATAATAAATGTAAACTGTTTTTATTAATAAAAAATGACCCACAACGTTCCATTTTCAATTTTGAAAACGCGTGCTCCGTTTGACGCGTTATATGTAAAACGCGTTATACATAGGGGCGGCGCCGGTGTTTGGTTTTCAATCACGAGTGATGGGGGGTCGATAACGGACCACCCCGGGTCCTCTTATCATAAGGGTTTTCCATGCGTTGCAGTCGCGAAACGCGAGTGCTTTTATATATATATATATATATATATATATATATATATTGACACACAACGTATATATGATTTTTTACCGTTTTTAGGTTTGAATTATGTTCTTGACTCATATCATCGACTCCGCTGTAACGCACGGGTTACTCACCGGTGACATTAAACTAACTTTAAAAAAAATAAGAATAAGAGGTAAAGTTGGTTTCCCATTCACGTGTGGATTATTAATATACGAATACTTTACCAAATGTCTTTTGCTTACGAAATGTTTTCATTTACTCATAAAAGGCAAATTACAAATCATGGGTTGGTAGACAGGCAACAAGCTGCGCCGCCACCCCCTTTTGAATTGCAAATCCTACTCGGCTAAACACATAACTATGGCCTACAGACACTGTCGCATGCGCAAGTGCTGCCTTTTGAACCCGCTTCAAGAAACCGGACGCCACAGGGGCCAGACAACCAAAGGTATCGAACGCGAAAGGAAGGAAGGCATGTTGATTATCTATGCAGGCCTGCTCGTGCTTGGATATTTTCCCCGCCTCAGCCTTCCGCGTCGCTTGCCCTGAAACAAAACCACTGCCCCTGAAACCGGCAAGAGGCGACACCCCCGTAAGATCAATGCAAGCATGCTTACCCCTGGACCATCCAAAAACCAGCACATCGGCTGGTCGAAGGGAAGACCTCCCCTCCTTCGGGTCCGTTAGGAAATTAACCGGAGCCTCTTTTTTAGCAGCGATACCAGCTCGCTTGAGAACGTCAAACAACACATCTCTAACCAGATCGTGTCTGTACTTGAAGCCAGGAAGCTCTTTGCAGTGAAGGGCATGTTCCCCGAAGCTATCAAGACACACCTTCCGACAAACAGGGCACGGTTCATCCTCAGGGTACAACGGTATCATCAAACGATATTTGAGGACAGACCGATATTCTACTGCCGACATACATTGCCCCAAGCCCTCGATCGGGATAACAGTAAGGAAATCTTGAGCGTGGGGGGCTCGTAAACAATCAAAAACAGCTTTTTGCCGAGGGGATAACCCGAAAACACCATTGATTTCCTTCACGGTTTTACCATAAAAAGCACTCGCCAAAATAGTTTGAGGTTCATGGGGGGCGGTGTCTTTATTAGCAAAACCGCCAAGGTCAACATCAGGAAGAACGGCTTGTAAACCATCCAACGCAGCCCTAAATTCCGAATCCAAATCACCCATACAACAAGCTCGCAGAATATGATCTTGAAGTTCCAAAGATTGCACTCTGGAGGCCACGAAGGCAAAAGACGAGACATCCCCCGCCGATAGTAATCCAAGCCCACCCTCCTTGATTGGCAAGGAAGCCAATCGCCATTGCAAATCCCCAAAGAACGGCCCCCCGCCAACCACAATATCATCAATGGCTTGCCGAAGTCCTTCATCAAACAAAGTAACAGCCGCTCCAACATAAGATGGTTGGCATGTGCGGAGACCAAAGATAAGCTTGGCAACTCCCATGCACGAACGCAGTAAAAGGAGTTCACATTGTGGATTCTTAAGTTGCGGGAGTACCCTCATGAGATCGACAGCCCGGGAGGCCCTCTTAACAGCCAGGTCACTGATGAAGTCCCGATCACGGCTGACGGCACCCCCCAATAACTTGACTCCCAGCTTAGGCCTCCCAATATCCTTTGGGAACAACCCCGCAGCAAACTTCTCCCCATTGCATGATGGCCAGAACAATTCAGTCTTCCGAACATTTAGTTGGAGCCCCAAAGAAGGGCCTTCCCTTGAGATAACTTCTAAAGCCTTAGCCACTTCACTAACAGGACCAATAATCGTACCATCATCAAGGTACCAAGCATGAAAAAGTAGGTGACACTGCTCTTGGACCCGGGTAATGAGGGGGTGTAAAGCCAGAGCAAACAGTAAAGGTCCTAGCGGATCCCCCTGCTGAACCCCGGTGGTAGACCTAATGCAGTTATCCCCTACGTAAAGCCTAGCAGGTTGACCATACAAAAAATTCACCCATGGGGATAGGGACGGACAAACTCGATGCACCTCCTTTAACTCGATGCACCTCCTTTTGCTTCATTCATCTCCTTTTACGTGTCCCCCAACTCTCTCTCTCTCTCTCTCTCATCGGAGCTTCACCACCGCCGGTGATCCACAACATTCGCTATATACCTTTCTCCGATCACTATCAACAGCCATGACTCCTGAGTAGTAAGTTCTTTTTTCTATTCCAATCAATTTCAATTCAATTTCTTCTTTTTCTTTCGATCGGATCATCTTTTTATTACCTAATTCGTCGATTTGGTGATTCAATTCACTGGATCTTGATTTGTTGTTCTGATGTAGATGTTCGATTTTATGATTTTGTGTGATGGATGAGTTAGGGTTTTTTATATTTATTTATCATTGGATCGGGACTCAGGGAGGGTAGATCACATATTCACACAAATTTACGAACAACTGTATATGATTTGTATTGTGATTGCTATCTACTTGGTGTAATTTAGCATAATTACTGCTAGGTTTATGTGAAAAATGTGAAATTTAGTATGAAAGAATTGTATTAGATGATGTGTTTCCTTTGTTGTATACTGTTAAATTATTTATTGTAGGCAAAAGATGTGTTTCCATTTTTGGTTTGGTTTTAGTTGGATAGGGTTGCTATTTGATGAACTAGTTATGAGATTTTTCATTTAGAGGATTTGATTTATTAAGTGCTTAGGGGGTGTGTCATCTAGAATGTCATTGTTCAAGAGATACGCGTTACTAGCAACTTGTAAAGCAATCAATGGGGGGTAAATCGTGATATATAGGCGAACCTAGTAGCATTAAAAACATGCAATGAGAGTTTTTTTTAGTGTGATATAGCATTGATTATATGCTCAAATTTTGTAATATGGTAAAGGGCATAAAACTTTTTTTTGGGAAATACAGTTGAGGGAGAAGTAGATATTTGTGTGAAAAAGATAGTGCTTTCAGCATACATTATTACTTGCTCTTCTTGAGGTTGTATTGGAACCAGAAATTTATAAGAAACGGTCAGGTTCAGGTGTTTATATTAGTCTAAATTCAAATGGTTTCAAGATTATGATAGCTCAATGTCACGGGGTTACTTTTCGACCCCCGTGTGGCGTCCCCAAGTCCCCGGGGACAAGCCAATCCATCCCGCTTCTTTGTGTGGGTCACTGGTTTCGTCCTGCCTTGGACTCATCAGGAGAGCGGCGCCAGCTCTCGACCAGTGGTGCGTTCGTCTTTTGCACGACTAGGCACGTACACCTCTTCATTGACACTGACTCCGTCCCCTGATAAAGTCCAGGACTAGCCAGTAACCCAAGCGTTCAAGCACAGCCCATAGCATTGCGATCTTCAAACATTTGGCCCGTGACATCAAGCTTTGTTCATGGGTGCTAAATGTGTTTCTGAGAATTATCTAGAGTATATAATATATTGATGTCGGAACCAACAAATAGGTCCAAATGCTTTACGAAATGTATCTTTTTAAAGTTTCTTCTTCTTGTTTTCATTGTTTAGAGATCTATTAAGATGTATAACAGTAGTAATCATTTGTGTGTTCCATGTGATTAGCTATGATTTCGATTTTTGAATGTCACTTTCTATGTGAAGTAACTAACTTCCATCGAGATACACTAAAAATTATAGGGTTAAATGTCTTAAAACAAGCTTTTAATATTTTGTTGTAATGGGTATTCTTTTTTCTATTCCTACTTTGTTATATTTGACGTCAATGATTACCACATGTGCTTGAAATAATGTCTTTGGATTGGCCGTTTGCGTTTTGCTTTTGCATTGAATAACTGCATGCATGGCTTCGTAAATATATGTATTTCTGACATCATCGTCTTTGGCAGTGACTACCTGTTCAAGCTTTTGCTCATTGGAGATTCGGGTGTAGGAAAGTCATGTCTACTTCTGAGGTTTGCTGTAAGTGTCTTCGATCGTATACAAAACATGCTTTTTGTACATCTACATATTATTTATTTGGAGATATTTTTTTTGTTTGTACGAGTTTTTCCTTTGCCGCCCATTAAATATTTATGCCCGTTAAAAAATATGCTATTGACTGATTTTCCTTGATTATCTTTTCTACTTGTTATAGGACGATTCTTACTTGGACAGTTACATAAGCACCATCGGAGTCGATTTTGTACGTAACTATTATTTCTGTTGATTGCTAACTTGAAATACACATCTTGAAGTTTGACTAAACTTTTTTGCGTGTTTTGGTTAGAAAATTCGTACCGTGGAGCAAGATGCCAAGGTTATCAAGCTTCAAATTGTAAGTTTAAGCTATGATTTAATTCATAATGATCTGATTTGTAGTCATACAAACCAAATCTTCATTCTTATTGATTTTTTTTTTTCAATATGTGATTTATTTTTCTTTCTTTTTCTGCTCTGCTAATGCACAGTGGGATACTGCTGGACAAGAACGTTTTAGGACAATCACAAGCAGCTACTATCGAGGAGCACATGGCATCATCGTAAGTGATATACTTGCGGTTCTTCTTACTTCAAAAATACCTATTTGCCAATAAAAGAGATATTTTATAAATAGTCAAAGATTGCAATTTGCATGGTTGTCGAGTAATGTGTCTTTTTTGTATGTGTTCAGGTGGTTTATGATGTGACAGACCAAGAGAGCTTTAATAACGTTAAGCAATGGCTGAGTGAAATCGATCGTTACGCTAGTGAGAACGTCAACAAGATCCTTGTTGGAAACAAATGCGATCTTGTTGCAAATAAAGTCGTTTCAACCGAAACAGCCAAGGTAATAACTCAATTGGGATTTTCGGTACTATAAATGCATCAACTAACAGCGTAAATTTGTTTAAATGATATTATCCATTGATATTTACAGGCATTTGCTGATGAAATTGGAATTCCGTTCTTGGAAACAAGTGCAAAAGATGCAACCAATGTCGAACAGGCTTTCATGGCCATGACGGCTTCCATCAAAGACAGGTAAGTGTCGTGACAATGTGACATGATCAAACAACAGTCTATCATGTGTTTTTCCAAATGTAACGGGTACTTAATGATTTGTTTGTTTTGTTAACGTAGGATGGCCAGTCAACCCAATTTGAATACCTCAAAGCCTCCAACGGTCAACATTCGTGGTCAACCGGTCTCCCAGAACAGTGGATGCTGCTCTTAGTGGTTGTATTTGATGGGGGTGATGTGGCGGTGTACAAGTATTGTCCTTGTGTTAGGGTTGGATTCTTTTTACTTTCTTTGTTTCAGATTGTTTGCATTGTATAAAATTCAAGAATTCTTTTTACAATGTTTGTCATGTCAAGAATACACAAATTTGTTCTAGTTCTTTCGATGGCGTTGAAAATCATAGTTTGAACCGCTTTGGTATCCATTAAAGTCGCTAGTTTTCAAGCTCATTTGAGCTCAAAATCGGCTTGTTTAACACGAGAATTAAGCTCGAGCTTGTTTAAACTCGAAAGCTCTGCTGCACGTCATTTCGCTTTTAAAAACATGTTTTTTAAATGATGAAACAAGTTGTAAATATCTAATGAAACAAACACTTAAACATAATGAGAGTTTTCGTTCCTATGGTTTGTCAAAAATCACTATTTCAGTCTATTAGTTTAAAAATTGCGATTTCAGTCCATGTGGTTTCACTTTCGTAACCATTTTAGTCCACCTCGTAACCATTTCAGTCCCTGTATTTAACAGACCACAGGGACTGAAATGGTTACGAAAGTGAAACCACAGGGACTGAAATGGTTACGAAAATGAAACCACATGGACTGAAATCGTAATTTTTAAACTAATGGACTGAAATAGTGATTTTTGACAAACCATAGGGACGAAAACAGTAATTAGCTCACATAATAAACTTAGTTAAATCAAGTAAACCATACAAACATAAAGAACTAAAAATTGTCATTCATCTATTTCAAAACAAAACTGAGAAACATGTGTCTCAAACATACAAATTAACTGGCCTTCATATGCTCCAAATCTCTAAAAACCTTAAAAGATGCATAAATGAAAACAGAGTACAAAGAGCATATGTAAAACACAAGAAATTTACATATTAAAGAACACATTTTCCCAGTTATGAGAACTCCCATTATTCTCGGTGATGATTCCCGCCATTCTTTATAAATTTTTTAACGAAACGCAGATGACAGGATAAAAGGCGAGTTTCTCACTTGCCGCCTAAAGTCGGGAAGTGACTAGGATCCTCGATTTTGGGAGCTTCGTGTGCATAGCTTGAACCACCGCCTTGGTTAAAACGACCACCGCCCCTACTGCCGCGCCCACGTCCACGGCCGCCTGGGGCATAATACCGTTCACCTTCGGCAGGTTTCAAAAACTCGTTGATGCTGAGTGACTGTAACCACACATACGTTCTTAGCACGTTCAAATAAAACTAAGAATTGAAAAGTTTGCTTGACAATAGAAGTCGAAGGAACATAGGATTACCTTCTTAGCGCGTTCTTCTTTTTCAGCAATCTCTTTACGTTTATCTTTATCAGAACCCTATAAAACAATTCCAAATCAGTTAAAGTTAGTACAATTAAAAGAGCTCATGAAAGTAACTTGTAAAACCCTCATATAAAATTAAAAAAAAATTACTCACCAATTTGACAAAAATGTCATCATTAGTTTTCTTGTTTGAGAGTTGCTGCATGGATGCAAGCTCTTTGTCAACTTCCACCTTCCGTTCTTCGGTCTTGAGTGCTTCCAGAGCTTTCCGCTTCTCTTCTAGAACCTTCTGGTATTCTTCGAGCGTCATTTCCTGCATCAGAACGTATCCAAGAAATTTGCATCGTCAAACGTTCAGAATCATTAATAAAACCGTTACAAAATCAAGACGAGCATAAATTAAGTATTCACCTTATTCTCAGGCTCCTCGACACGTTCATTAGCCGTGTCGTTTTTCACATCAGCTGTGTCTTCCTCGGGATCGGGCTTATCAGACGCCACGTTTTTCTCGTTTTCAACCACCTCTTCTTGAATCTCCCTGTGACGGAAAAAAATTATAAGAATTACTCACAACAACAAATATTATTTCATTAAAAAAAACAATTTGGTAAGTAGAAAAAATACTGGTTGATATCATCAGCCTGAGTTCCCCAGTTCCCACGGCCCGCTCCCTCGCGCTTGAATTCATTCCTGCACATAAAATGAAAAAAAATCACGTTAAGCCGATAAAACGAGCACAGTTCAAAACATGAATTTTTTAAAAATTTGTATCCATAATTTCAGATTAAAAATAAAAGAAAAAGATTTTACCCACGCCCTGTGCCGCTATGACGTTCATATGTCCTACGTGGACGTTCTCCATCCTCACCACCATCACCGTTAGCAAAAGACACACGACGGTCACCACGAAAACCGCCACGAGGACCACCATAACCACCACCACGTCTCTCAGAAGACTTTCCATCAGACTCTTCGATACCACGGTTACCAAACGAACCCTCATTGTTGGCCGAATCTCTATTGTATCCACCACTTCCACGCCCACCACGACCGTACCCACGACCACCACGCCCGCCACGCCCACCTTCATTTCTGGCTTCTCTCACTGCATATATATATAAATACAAAAGATAATCACGCACACATAAGACTACATACAGCATCATCAAATACCCGTATACATAATCATTCTCAAAATATAGGATATTAACTCAAACATTACAAAAAAGTATCAACCAACCAATCATGCTTCCAACTTAGTAAGTGTACATCAACAAAACACAACTCAACAATACGGTAATCTCATTAAGTCGTGCATGTTTAAAATGACCATCTCATTATCGCGGTCTCGATAAATAAACATTGCATATGATTATCCAAGTATTAAGGGGTCAAATAGTTGCATATATTACTTCTACCAATAATAAAATTTTCTCACTCAACCCATAGTTGTTAATGGCGAATAGCGATAAGGTACCTATATGCTACATAGCGAATAGCGATAACGTACCATCACAGCCTCAAAAGACATAAGAACATCCAAACACCATTACCTACTAACAGTTTCAATGTTTCATCACAATTCACAACTAATTATCTAATTCTAGTATAAAATGGTCACATTCAACATAAACACAACATATATGATATACCCTCTTTATCTTGTACTAAATAAACTAAACCAATCACCCAAACATGTTAATTTTTATATGTTTGTTGCAACTTTAACTCGCAGAAACTATCATCTAACACCCCCCCCCCCCCCCCACACACATACAAAAAAAAAAAAAAAAAAACAACCCAACTTTAGTGAACTAACATGCATATAGATCAAAGCAGTATATAACTAAAATAACAATACAACTCAAAACTCACCAGCTTGAGCTGGAGGAAGAGGCTTAGAGGGAAGCTTAGCCGGCTGAGCAGTGGCTTTACCGGCTGGAGCTGCAGCTGGGGCTTTATTAGCCGGTGCTGCAACAATCTTTTGCACAAGCTGTTCAGGGTCATCATTATCATCACCACCAAGCAAATCAAAAGGGTTCATAGTGGCCATTTCTTCTCTTTATTGCACTAAGAAAGAACCCTTTGGTATAAAGTTTGAATCTTTGCAACAGATAAGAGCCCTAATTGCAAATTGTGATGGTCATGTTTGATTACGATTGATTACCCAACAGAAAGGTTGAAGAATCTTGAAAGTTGAAACCCTAGCCGCAATGTAGTGTTGTTGAGAGAGATAATAGTGGGTGGAATAATGGAATTGGAACCTAATCTTTAAAGTTAAAGGCTATTGGGTGCGGATGGCTTGGGTTGGGGCATTGCTTAACATATGTGTGCTGGGTGTGGAAGGGGTGTGGCCATGCCGGCGATGTAGAAGGGGCTAGCCAAATGGTCATCAACATACAGCTAACCATTGCCAGACACGTCACCCTATGCCAGCGGCTCACGCCAAGCGGGCAACGTCCACCAGAACACCAACCCGGGGTGAAGCACCCGACGTTAAAGGGCCGAAAACGCCCCTTGGCTACGCCCACACCCACCAGTCTAAAAGTCTTGAGTTATTTACTTATTTTTTGGTAGATGGTATTTTGTACTTTGATACCTCTACTTTTATCCATTTGTAGTTTGACACTTCTATTTAGAGGTATGCACAGTTCGGTTGTTAGCATTATTTGTAATCGTATTCGAAGTTATCGGTTAATTGGTTCGGTTTATTCGGTTAATTTGGCGGTTTTCAGTTCGTTTCGGTTAATAACCAAACCAAACATTAACTAATTTTTTTGTTTGGAAATTCATGTAATGAAGGTATAAATACATGAAATAGATATATAAATACATAAATTGGGTGTATAAATATATGAAATGGAGGTATAAATACATGAAACAGATGTATAAATAAATGATTTGGAGGTATAAATATATGAAATGAAAGTATAAAACTTGAATACATGAAATGGATGTATAAAAGCTTGAAATATATGAAAATATAAATGGTTCAGTTTGGTTAACCGATAGTACAAAAAAATAACTGATAACTGAGTTTCAGTTAATTCAGTTTCATTAATTTAGGTTCGGTTTCGTCAGCTTTCGGTTCGGTTTCATCAGCTTTTGGTTCGGTTTCAGTTAACGATTCGGTTATTGTCCACCCCTACTTCTATTTATTGGCAAAATGAAAAAAAGTAACGAAAAGGCATATTTACTTCTTTTACAGTTTTACCAAGGTTAGTAGCTTGAAGTGGTTCATGGTTCTATACTTGGTTAGATAATTTGGTTTAATTTGTTTGTTTTCTATTTTGGTTTTACTGATACACTGGTTCGATCTTTGATTAGATAATTTGATTTGTTCGTTCTTTATCTTATTAAAGTAGGTTATTGGTTTGATCGTTCTTTTATCTTATTAAAGTGGGTCACTGGTTTGATCCTTGATTAGATAATTTGATTTGAGTGTTATCTCATTTTACTAAAGTGGTTGAGCGGTCTTTAGTTATTGATTATTGGTAATTTTGTTCTCACAAATAAACAAGTTCATTAAAACGAGGTTGAAGATAAGATGTTTTTGGGTTTTTTTGGTGAGTTTAATCGCATGTGTTTTTTTAAATATCGCATGTGTTGTTTTTAACATATTGGGCTCAATATTTCGCATGTTTAAGTTGGTCATTTCGCAGACTAAAAAGTATTTAACATATTGAGCTCAATATTTCGCACGCTTTAAAAGTAATTATATGTAATTTCGCACAGTGTGTTTTATAATTCAGTTCAATAATTCAAATCAAATAATTCAGTTCAATAATTGATATAAAAAATTTTACAGTGTTTTTTTTCTTTTACTATAAAGTTTATCTTTTTATCACCATTTCAAACCTCTTATATCTTATGTTTTTAAAAAATGGCAGACCTCCCAACATCCTCTTCTGAATCAAGTATCAAACAGTCTTTGAGAAAAAGGATTCGGGAACAAATTCAAGAGGATCGATCATGTCAAGAGATGCTGGAAACCAACATTTCTCGTGTAACAGAAAACATGAAGAGAAGACAAGAAATTGTGAACTTGCTATCTCAGATGCAAGTGAGTAGTCTTCAAGAAATTGTTGTTATGTTCATGGTTGATCTAGGGGAGAGGGATGAGAAGCAGTTGAAAGAGTTGGCGAATGCAATAACTATGTTAAGATGCTCGATGGAGATGAAAATGAATTTCCTTTCATCTTTTGAATGAACTTGTTTATTTTAGTGCTTTATTTAATAAAACATGCAAGTGGTTTATGTTCCATATAATTCACATGTTGTGTTATGGCATGGGATTTGATTTCGCATTTTTATATTCCCCATTTTGCATATTTTAAGCAATTCAATGTCAAACATGTGATTTTATACATAAAACATGCGAAATTAAAAACATCAATGTAATCGAACAAGTCTAATATTCAATAGAAATTCAACATCAAACAAGTCTATTAGTCCTTTCCAATAAATGCTCTCAACTTATCTAGGATTATTTTGTCCAAATATTTGATATACTTTTCTTTGTCCGGCTTTTTATCGAAAGCATTTGTCTGTTTAATTATTTTTTGATGCTCCACATTGTGTTCTGATAGAATGATTTTACTTAGATATCTGTGCCTCAGGAGATGAAGTTGTGAGTTCTGTCTGTTGTTTACTTCATTTTCTTTCACAAACCCAGTCACCCATGGTGTTTTCTCTCCTTTGTATGTTTCCATATGACGCATCGTAAACACTCCACAGTCTACACCGTTATTCTCCGTCCTCCATTCCATCACTTTTCTTTCTATCACTGATGTTTCAAGTGCTTTTATAGCTGGTGTTGGTTTTAAGGCCTTTTGTAGGTATAAAACCAATACCCTTCTCTGTAACATAGCAACATTGTGTCAGTAGCTTTTACATAAATATAAAATGTATATGAAGAAGTTTTTGTATTACCAGTGTGTTTGGAAGCCCCTTGTATCTATCCTTAAACTCTTGTTCAGCTGCTGAATTGTCAATCAGCTCAATTTTACCGGTTTTCAAGTGGAAGCACAAGACATAGAAGTGGTCACCTTGAAGTACCAGAATAAACACCAAGTCAACCGAATCAAGTTTTTTTACCTCATATTTTAGTATTATGTCTTCTAAATTTGAGGCAAATATGTTTAGACGTTGGTTTTCTGTGTAAGTCTCCTCCTTGTACATGATATCCGGCCGTATGTTATGTAATTAGAATTAAGGTTAAGTAATGTATTACAAGGTATTTATACATGCGAATTTATTAGATGCAAAATAATGTGTGAAATTTTTTCACATGCGAATTGTATATATACTGTATGCGAAATTACAATAGTATGCGAAATGTTGTTTTTGTTTTCATAGGAAAACTATCTACTATTCTACATGCGATTTAACTATAATTAGTATGCGAAATCATTGAATATGCATTTTCTGTTTTAATTTCAAATGCCAATATGTTTAGAAAAACATACCATCATTGTGCTAAACAAGAAGAGTCTGTATGGTGATGATTTTCTATCCCTCTTCTTCTCTTCAAGGTTGAGAACATCCACAAATGCATCTATTCCGTTTGATGCTATGTACTGACCCCTGTAGAAGCTTTCAAATATACCTTTGACTGTGTAAACCCCAGTTTTTGATCGGTAAAATACATCCCTGCCAGGCAAAAATTAAATAATTAAATTTTTTGAGTGTATATATTTAGATGTTTGTTAGTTGATATAATTGTTTTACTTACTCTATGTTTCCAAATGTAGCAAATGTGTATCGGATCACACTCAATTCTTGATTCAAGAGTGCATTCTTTAACCAGAAAGAATTCGGTTCAGATGTAGGATACCTATCCAGAATTTTTCGTAACTCAATCATAGATTATGGAATCATCAAAGATTTGACCTTTTCAAACTCTGCCTGTAACTCACTAGAGGCCCCGAAAACAAAGAGAAGATGTGTACAAACGAGATATGCAGCAACAAGAAGAATGAAAAGGATTGCATAGAGGAACTCCCGAACATTTGTCAGATGTGTCGATATCAATGGTGACTCATTATTTCGATGAATCATTTCTTCAGACAGAAGAAGATTATGGAAACACTTACTCGAAATCTCACTTATCAGATTCCATTGTGGAAGACAGAATTTTTTCTGAAGAATTCGCCATGATATATCTGATCCATGCATAATATCATGAAAAATGGATACAAATTTTTGGCTGCTACTTAGTATCGGCAATAGGTCTGAAAAAGTATCTAAAAATAAAAACTTTAGATATATGTACCCTGTCGAAGTAAGGAACCATGGCATATATGTTTGGAATAGATTTAATTTTGAGAGAGTTGAATAAGCACTATCTCGTTGAAAAGTTCTATACATCTGCCCTTTCTCAACGCATTTCTTTAGACAAAGACTCCGTTTTTTCCTCTTTTCGGATGGTAAATATTTCTCAGAACATGGAGTGTGAATCAAACCCATGTTTGAATTGAAATTGAGATACTGATACAAGTTCTTCCCTTCTGAATCAGATAGATTCATATCTGAAAGAGGTTGACAATAAGTTCTTTCAAAATTGACTATTTGTCCCTCTGTTAGAGGTGTTCCAGAAATGTCTGCGATCGAGTAAATAGCTCTACGAACGAATGGATTAGATCGACTTGGAAAATGGAAAGATTTGTACAAGTTATACGTTTCGTCACCATTTTGTGGAAAAGCCTTAGGTATGAATATGTTAGATACCTGTGACTCGATTGGTAGAAAGCAACGTGCGACTTGAAGGACACGATCCGGTGGGGATTCTTATTCTTACATCCACCATTTTATATAGGAATGAAGGTGCTCTTGGCTCGACGTCGTTTTTCTATTCTACTAGAATCCTTCTTTTTTTGATTGGGTTTTAATGTAAATATGTAAATAGTTCGTGATGGAGCTCGAGTAGAAAGTATTGATGAATTTCTCAGGGGCAACGATCTAGGGTTAATGCCAATCAATAAATTGGAACAACTTCGTAAGTATATCTTCGATATAGAAATCGAAAGGATCCGATTCGAGCAAATTTTTCAATTCAATTTTTTTTTGGAACGGCTAAAACTTTTTCGATCCACAGTGTATCGCGCACGAATCAACCATCGGTATGATTCTTTGATAGAAAGAAATCACAAAAGGGGTATGTTGCTACCATTTTGAAAGGATGAAGAAGCACCGAAGTAATGTCTAAACCCAATGATTTAAAACCAAGATAAAGGATCACAGAACAAAGAAACACCACTTCAATTGTCTCACGGATCCAAATAAAGAATCCAAATATATTTGAAATGAGACGAAAAAAGGGGGGGGGGGGTTAAAGACCACTCAAAAAAAGAAAAATCTTAATTTCTTTAAGATATTTGAGAATTTTTGAACTTGAGTACAAATGATTTTTTTTTTTCAGGAAGGAAGCTAAATAAAAATGACTATGAGTTAAATTATAGACTAATTTATTTTACGGATTCCTTTCCTATCCTATTTATTCTAATTTTTGTCTATGGATAAAATTAGAATCGTTTTTTATCGAGCCGTACGAGGAGAAAACTTCTTATACGGTTCTAGGGGGGTTCTTTTTTTATCTACATCTATCCCGATGAGCCGTCTATCGAATCGTTGCAATTGATGTTCGATCTCGAAGAGAAGGAAGAGATCTTCGGAAAGTGGGTTTTTATGATCCTATCAAGAATCAAACTTATTTAAACGTTCCCGCGATTCTCTATTTCCTTGAAAAGGGCGCTCAGCCTACAGGAACTGTTCAGGATATTTTAAAAAAGGCAGAGGTTTTTAAGGAACTTGGCCCTAATCAAACGAAATTCAATTAAATTAAGGAAATAAATACTAAGGATAGGATAGTGATTTCTATATCATTTTGGATATCTTTTCTATACTATGTTTTTTATTTCCTTCTTTTCTTGCTCTATTCGTATCTATTTATCATTGCTTTTATAGAATCTTTTTCTAACTTTGATGAATCCTTACAAAATAGAAAATGATGGCATTACCTGCAACCTACAATCGGGTGGTTTTCATTCGAACTCGAATACCAAGTAAGAAAAAAGGAATCGAAGTTCTGTATTCGACTTACTTTAGTCGACTTATTCTATATGGATTCAATACACTATTGATTGCATAAATCTTTTTTTTTTGCAAATCTAGCTCTCCGACGGGCTAGGACCTTTGCAGTCAAGGAAAAGAACTGTATACACCCGTTTTGACAGTTTGAATGTTTGCAATAAGGGTGTCTGTCACTCCTCCATCATCTTTATTTGTCAATCCTACATCATCTGGCTGCAGTACCCCTGTAGGTACAAATTATTGAATTTCAATACATCAGATTGAAAATCGCATTTTATACATGAAATAATTTGCGAAATCAAATGTCAAGTATATGCATGAAATCGCATGTTTACTTTTAAGGTATCGCATGTGTATAGGGAATTCAAATTTTTACATAAAATCGCATGTGTTTAATTTGAAATCGCATGTTTACCTTCTGATGCCATTTGTTCCAAAACATTGGATATTACTTGTTGAGCTTCTTCATTCTGTTTACTTTCTTCGTTTGTAGTATCTTCATGATGAACTTCAGAAACTGCATTTTCAGACTGTTGATGAACATCAGAGGGTGCAGTTTCAGGCTCTTGAACCGAATCAGGCGGCACACAAATGAGATTATTCTGAAGTGTCTCATCCCACTGCTTACAGGCCTCCATAATATCCGGATCCCAAAAACACTTGGTTTTTGCTTCTGAAACTAAGTTGTTCATCCCTTGAACAACTTGAACCATTTTAATGTATTTTTTGACATTGGCTTTCATTTTTTTCAACAGTTTCTGTAATATTTTTCGAGTTAAAATACTAACAATCCAGATGTAAAAAATAAATGGATTAAGTGAAATTAATATTTTTTGGGCTTACCTTTTTGTTGATGTTCGAAGCCTCTCGATCTCGTTGATGGGCTGAATCGTAGACTACCGATGGTGAAAGTGGAACAGGAGTGTTACAATAGTCCATCATTTTCTGTGTCTGTGTCCCAACTCCCATCACAAGGTTCAACTGAGACATTTCATGGAGTTCAAAACTAAAATCCATCATATCATCAACGTTCTCGTTATCGTTAGGGTCTTCCTCAGTTTCTACGTTTTTACTGCACGTGCAGTCCTTCTTTTGTAGCTTATTGTGGTGTCAACGGGCAGTAGTGTATACTCCTCCGTTGAACGACCCTCTTCTTTTTCATTTTCACTCTCATTTGCTGTCCATACAGGTCCGTTATCCAAAACATTCTCCTCGACTTTATCAATCTCTGTAGATGTGATATAACGAATAACCGGTATTTCCACGACTTTCTCAAACAGTTTAAGCCTCTTGTTGTACTCACGCGTGTATAGAAGCTGTATAAATATAAAAAGGAGTTGATTTTTACCTAAAATGTGTATTTATTTTATATTCAAAGTCATCATCATACTCTATTTCTACAAAATCGCTTGCTATAAGACAAAAACCGTATGAAATCGCATGTATTCTTTAAACATTTACCAAAAACCACTAATCTGATAAAATCGCATGAATTAGTTATGATTTCGCATGTATCAGTTAACCATCACTAAAACTATCTAATTTTATAAATCGCATGCTCAAACAAAATTATTTCTAAAATCGCATGTATCATTTAGTTATATAACAAAACAAACTAGTCTTGTAAATATGTTATCAAATGTAGTAAGGCATACCGTAAGAAAGGCAACAGGTCCCATGAACTGTATTTTAAAGTTCTTCCAGCCCGCTCGTGTACGACGCAAAGTGTCCAGTAGATATGAGCGCCGGATTAACCGCAACCGGAGCTGGAGCCTTTACAGCAGGGACGACGGCGGTTGTGCCGGCAACGTCTGTGATAGAGATAGAGAGAGCAGAGAGAGAGAGACAGAGGGGTATGGTGGTTGTGGCGGTGGTGAGAATGGGGGAGGAGGTGGCGGTGGTGGTGTTCGAGAGAGAGGAGAGAGAGAGAGAGAAGAGAGAGAGACAGATGGGTGTTTAGAGAGAGAGAGAGAGAGAGAGAGAGAGAGAGAGAGAGAGCAGAGGTTGAGGCTGTGGTGGCTGAGATTTGTTTGGGAGGGTTTGGGTTCGGAGAAGATGATGTTTTGGGGAGATGATAAGGGATTGTTTAATTTAATTAATAATTTGTTATAATAACTCATAAAATGACCATTTTGCCCTTGAGGAAAAGGAAAACAATTCAGGTTTTTTGTGAGAAATCAGAGCTGATTTCATTTTTGGACCAAAATGACAACAAAACTGAAACCACAAGGACCCAGTTGCAAAAGGTTTGAGATTTGAACTAAAGTGACAAAACTGTCCAAACCTCAGGGATCAAAATGGCAGTTTACTCGAACTACTAATTAAACCATATAATTCACTTATTCATAGTGTATAATGAAAGATAATAAGAAAAGGTAACAAGCCAGATGGTTTCATAGGAGTCTTGTTTATCATACACAAGATAATATATAAGCGTTTTACAAGTCAAAGTTTTCTACTTAAAGTTAGTTATGTATTAAAAAATCATATAACAAATAGTTAAAAATAACGAACCAATATATCTTAAAAACTGTCGTGAATCAACATCAAAATCATCTGGATGTCGTTAAGAAAAGAATTGAAAAGTTCAAAAGATCTCATGCATAAAAATCACAAAAAGATTGATAAAAAAAAGCGTAGTCCTCGAACTACAAAGTACAAATTACTGGGTTTGTTTTTAACATAAATCATACAATTGAGGTTTTGTTAGTTTAGAGTTATATTATATTCAGTGACGGATTGCTTGTAAATAAGAGATCATAAATATATTCGGAAGGAATAATGTTTTGTTGATGTCATTACACATGTAATTAGTTGATGTCATTACACATGTAATTAACGTTGTCTTATTATGATATTGGTGGATATGATTGTTCAAATCTAAAAAGATTTTGAAGACGTTGAGTTTTTACTTTTTAGTCGTCAACGTTGAATTTTTACTTTTTAGTGTCACCTCTATTTTTTTTCTATTAATTTTATTTGAATTATATTTTTATACAACTAGGTTTTGCCCGCCCGCGTTGCGGGACATTAAGCCGAATATTTCTTTCTCATAGCATGTACGTCTGTGTTTTAGTTACATGTACATACTACTCACAACACGATCTCAAAAAAAATAACATTGAGTAAACAAAATAAAACAAAATACTACAATATTTTTGCTAAAAAAACTAAAACGATGGAAAAACTACCGCTTGGCATGACGAATAAAAATTAAATCGAGCCAACCACTTAAAACAAAACATTACCATAGTCTTCTAAAAAAATATTAAAACGAATTTTATACTGGGTGCAAAATCGTAAATAAACACAAAAAAAATCATGTCGAAATGTAAATCAACTTAAGTTTATATCGACACGTAAATAAAAATAAAGACGTAAAACTCGATTAAAAAATATTTAGAAAGTTAAGGGGTTGTAAAAGTTAATGCTGAAAATTAAAGAGTAAAAGTAAAAAGAAAAAAAAACACAAAAAGAAAAGAAAAAAAAAAAAAGGAAAAAAAAATGACAAAACCACTGTAGCAAAGTGGTGTTGTCATTTGATATATATAATAATAGTATGCCCTTACAAAAACTGAAAATATCATATATGCCCTTACAAAACAGTTAAAATATCAGATATACCCAGTTTGTTAAAAGGATTTTTACATATTTCCCCCTCCTAAGTTGCCTTATTACATATTTCCCCAAACCAAAAAATCAATTACATATTTCCATTTTTTTTGAGAAATTACTCAATTACCCTTTTTTTTTAAAAGAAATTACATATTTCCCATAATCTTTCATACAATCGTTTCATCTTCCCACCAAACCTTACCTCAGACAATTCGCTGAAGCCACACGAGCAGAAACGACAGCTGTATATTTGAATATTATATATATATTAATTCATCACAAGTTGTGGAATAGTAACGTAGGGTCAGACTTTTGTTTGACTTTGTTTTACATTATTTCTAAACTAATAAACTGTTTATCTGATTTTTTTATTGCTGTACATGCGAAATTAAATATCTAATGTTCTACTCTTTCTAGAAGTCTTATTTTTGCACAGACTTTTGTTTGTCGCTTATGTTTTTATTATAGTAAAGAAACTTCAAAAATTTTCAACTTGTTAATATAAATCTCGATCAAATTCGTAGGCTGTATTCATCGATTAAAACACGTCTTTAATATAAAGAACTCATATAAATTACGGACACCGTGAAAAAGACGTGCAAAAACTCAACACCTGAGTAAAAAAAAACGTAAAAGTTGAGCGGTTGATTTTGAATTTTTTGTTTCGTATTTGTGCTTCTTAAATTTCACGAAACTTTATGTTTTTTGAATGGAATTGATTATGAACAAGTAAGGATTGCATTTTAATGAAAGTTTGTGTTTTTTATTTATGAGTATTATGGTTTTGTTTGACAAGAGTAACAAGCAAAAGAATTTGGGTGATACTATATGAATTGGGTAAATAATTAATTAATTGATGATATTAGAATGGGTAAATATGTAAATATCATTTAATAGTTCATTAAGGGTAAAATAGTCATAATTAAGAGTCTTTTAAATGAAAAGGGGAAATATGTAATATATATGGGTTAGGGAGGGAAAATATGTAACTGATTTTTTGGTTTGGGGAAATATGTAATAAAGCAGCTTAGGAGGGGGAAATATGTAAAAATCCCTTTATTAAAAACAATCTAATAAATAATCATTTTACACTTATTTTTTTAACTTCTAAGTTTTCATATATGCTTATCTTTTAACTTCATATCTTTATATCACGGAAATTAGAATAGTTAGAATCAAATAGAATTGGTTAAATCACATAAGTTTCATCGAAATAGAAGGTAAACGGGCAACAAGTTGCCGCCGCTACCCCTTTTTGAATATGTTTACTACACTCAAAGAAATTGAAACATATGACATTGTAGGTGTTTAGAGGTTATTTATATGTTTATATTGTACATTGGTGGTCTATAGATATAGACTATACTTGTAAGCATCAATTCAATGGTGTATAAATCATATCCTTAGTAATAAATGTGGATGTTCATGGGTAGATATGTTAGTGTCTACAACTTGTTATATCATATATGTTTACTACATATCAGATGACCTTCAAACAAAGACGTATTCGTCACTAGTCCCTTGGTGAAGGCATTAATGTCGTCGTATAATTAATAACAAAAAGTTTTTCTAATATTAATAATCTGGCATACATTTCAAAAGAGAAAAAACAACATAGATATTATCAGATATACAATATTATAATTTGAACACTAGTAATAGAATATGTTTATGATATATTTCTACATGAGCTAACCAATAAATAGCCTATAGAAGTTAGCAGCCTGGTATTTGAAGAGGTATGATCTCAAATCGCAGGCGTGCACATGTCAGGGGACCATGTCACTCCAAGCTGGCAGCCTCCTGTCCAATGCTACCTAGGGTTTCATCAGTATTGACAATGCATAAGTTTATTTAGTAGGAACGTTGGTAGCTTTCTTGAGCATCCTTCTTGCGCCAGCCCACCGTTTACTAGGTCAAGATAAGTCTTAAGATCATGACATGTTGCAACATTGATACTGTTTAATTGTAAGGAGTCTCGACTACTTAGGCGTAGCTCATGCCCTATGTTAGCGTAAACTTGTCGGCTATCTTTAACGCGCTTTTGTATCCATTTTGTTAAATGTGCTAGACGAGCATTTTGCTCGTGTATCACACCGTCATGGTCTTCGACAAAAAAACCTGGAATTTTTGTGATTAGGTCATCAGAGTTGACTATACGTAGAACTTTTACTCCTTGTTGTTCTAGGTGGTGGCTAAAGCTTTGGTTGCCGACCCTTGGTCCGCCAAACGAGATGACAGAAAGATGGGGTGAGTGATTGATAGTGGTTTTAATGTCGTAGGCGGCTATAACGGCTAAAGAAGCTCCTAGAGAATGACCAGTGATGGTTAGACTAAGTGGTTCATCCTTATACAATTTTAATATTTTTAAAACTTCGTGTCGTAATAATTGTTGTAAACTCGGGCACGTATTTGTGCCCGAGGTATACAGGCTCAGAACGCCAGCTTCCACCATTGGTTCATCGTTTTGCTCAGTTGGAATATTGTCTCCACTACAATGAGTGAGAGTGGCTAGTAGATTCTCGAGCCACTCTAGACAAGTGGCAGTGCCACGGAGAGCGATGACGATATCTCGTCTTCCAAGCCTAGAAATCTCCTCTTTGTCATTGCAAACCGCCACGTAACCTATCCAGCTGGACTGCACTTGCATCCAACGCGGCATCCTCTCTATCCACCGTGGCAAGGGAATAGATGACGTGGCATGTAGGTTTTTCGTCACCCGGTACCCACATCCATGTACGGTAGAACAACGTTCCAACACCATACTTTTCGCGTAACGACATGCAGCATAAGTAGGCGAAGAAGGGTCAAAGTCGAATGATTGGTACGCAGCCTCAACGAAGCTGCCGTAGCGTATGATCTCGCCACGTAAGACATCGTCTAGAGGGTCCAACAAGCCTTCCCAGTTCCTGGAGCCATGATATTCGATCCAATGCTTACTTAGTCGACTTGGAGCTCGAGCCCCTTTGGTAATTGGCTTACTAGTTTTATTGGAAATGGCACAACACCACCGGCACGGTGGTTCTTGAGGTGGTGCAACCCTTGCTTTAAACGGAAATGGTGATACGAAAGTTAGTCTCATTATATTGATTATTGATATATGGGAGTTGAGTGTTTAAACAAGTTTTATGCAATGCATAGCAATATAGGAGGGTTTATATGGATGACGCGTCTTGCTACACTGTCACACCAAAAGTCCAAACGTATAGGGTTTTGAAATGCATGATATATATATATATATATGGTAAGGCTGTGGAGTATGGGGCGGGGGTTTGGGCGTGGGTTGGGGGAAAACGCCCAAGCCACCACCCCGGGTGGGTTTGGGTTGGGGCGTGGCCCTTGGGGCTTGGGTTTCAAGCCGGGCGTGGGGCGGTCTTGACATCCTAGCTGGCTGCCTCCCATTCGCTCACCCCGCCATGTCATAGCGGCCATTTGAAAGTTTGAATTTTAAATTCAAACCGTTTGGCATACCCCAATCCGCCACCCGGGTCTCCCAACAACCCCTATAAATGTAACCCCCAACCCCACTGGTCCCCCCCATCCCACGAACCCGCTACCCCAGCGACTACCCACTTCTCACGAACCCGCTACCCCACCGGCTACCCACTTCTCACGAACCCGCTACCCCACCGAAGAACATGGCATCTTGGACTCACGAGGAAGAATTGGCTCTCGTGACGCTATGAAGGGGCGGCAACCGGGCCAAACAAAATATTGGCCGGAAGCATTCGCAACCTACCGCCACAACCTCAACGCGTGCCAACACAAATGGCGCGAGCTACGGCCCAAGCTCGATCGTTTTAAGGCTTACTACGAAGCCGTTCCGGGCGGCGAGTTAAGCCACGGGGACTGGGTGGCGGTGGCAAACATAGAGTTTCGAGGCAAGGAGCGAAAATCGTTCGACAAGATCACCCTTTTTTAAATTTATCTAACGCTCTAGGTTTGTTATTTTGTAATTTTTAGAAATTATGTAATTTTTAGGATTATGTAACTTTTTAAAATTTTAATGAAGTTGTAGTTTTTTTATAAATGTTGTGTGAATTTTATAAATTTTTTGTAATTTTTTTTAATAATCTGCCACGCGGTGCACCAACCCAAGCCCAACCCACGCCCCGCCATACCCCGCGAACACGTCACTAGGCGGTGGGTGGGGGGGGGGGGGCTCCCATTTCACGTGTCAATAAATGCCCCAACCCAAGCCCTACTATACCCCACGGTCTAATATGAGATTCTGAGGTGTAGTTAACCTTTTTATAGTGTAACATAATATCAAGATTTTTTTATGTGTTAGAAATAACACGATTTCAACTAAGTTGTTATAAAGCAGGGGGTGTGGTATAGAGTTACCGGCCAAATCAGCAATTTTAGCGCCCCATAGCCACCCTTGAGTGCCAAAGGGGGGCGCCATGGAGAGGGCTCCATTGCAGTAGCGAGCGCTAATGACATGTGCAGGTGGGCCCATTCTTTTTAACCAACCAAATCTTTTGCTCTTTATTTTTTTATATTTTGTTTAATAAAGGGCTTTAAAGGATTGCATGCAAGTTAAAGGGAGGGGCTTTAAAACCCTCTATGTGACATGGTGCTGATGTGACGTGATAAAGCCCCTAGAGGCTTTATACCACACCCACCAGCCTAATGGATTTCCCACAGTATTGACCGTGTGTGAACCTCACACGCATCAGAAGACATCTAGTAAACATATTAACAAGATCGATGTTCTTTGAAGCCTATAGATATTAAACGTTTTACTAGTTTACTACATGTGTTGCCACCCATGATATTATAGTCTAGTGGCATCTTGGGGGTGAAATAATACTTAGGACCATTAGGTTCTGGGTTCGAATCCCATAAAAGGGATTTTTCTCATATTTAGTATGTTTCCTCCTGAATGACATTATTGCCTAGTGAGATGGATATGATCGGGTGGTGCCGCTAATGGTACGATGTAGTCCATCAGTTATTCAAATTTGCCGTTAAAAAAAACATGTTTTGCCATGCTTGACATTTTAAAGTTACCTTGAAATTTAACAACAAAAAAAAACTTAGATATTCAATTTGAAATACAAAATGTAATCATTTAATAAACTATATGAGTCTATATAAATAAGAGATTATTGTTTGAAGTTAAAATAACATAAACTAACAGTTTATAAATGAAATAAAAAATAACTAAAGTAACATATACTAACAATTTCTTCAAGGACAACCCCCCCCCCTGGTTTTCCGTTTCCGTCCTGTTTCCTTATCCAGTTCAACATATAACCCAAAAATCCGGTGAGTTGGTCTAATTTCGAACATGATGATGTTAACTTGAAGATGTTAACGTTTAGATTTTACAAGAATTATTCGTCACATATCGACATGACGTCACATAAGTAGAGGTATCAACATCACATCAATTATAGACAAAATTACCTTTGGAGTTCCTGTGTTTTAATGGTTTTAACCACTTGAGTCCAAATTAAAAAAGTTTAACGTCCCTCATTTTATAACGTTTTGAATCCCTGTTTTTATCGGTTTTAACCACTTGAGTCCAAAATCAATGTACAAGTGTTAATAAATTGGACTTAAAACGTTATAAAATGAACAATTAGGGACTCAGTGCGTTAAATTTTTGATTTTAGATATAAGTAGTTAAAACCACTAAAACATAGGGACTCCAAAAGTAATTTACTCTAAATTATAATTATATTTCAACTAAAAAAAAAATCCTTGTTATAGCGTTTTGTATATTACAGATATGTCATTCTACATAAACATCTAACAAAATTAGGTTTAGGAACAAAATGTTAAAATTTGAAACCATGGTGGCTTATCGGATTGAAGATTTGATGACTTGAACATGTTGATCAGTTCTGTTTTAGATGTAATGGAAAACATGAAAACATATCCGTGATTACACACGCCAACAGAGAATCCAGTAAGTGATACAGCCATCGGAGTCGACATCTTTGTCAAGGTGATCTGGTTCCTCCTTAGAGTGTAATCTAATGATAGTGATGATGAGAACCGATAAAGGGATAATCGGTTATGGAGAGGGAGGTCGATTGATGTTATGAGAGTAATTAGGTTATGTAAATTGTGTAACCTCTTAACCTCTACATTAGTCTCCTTATATATATATATATATATATATATATGCACCCAAGAGGAAACCTAATTAGATAATAAGGGTAATATGGTCCATCAACAATTACCAACTAATTATTTAATAGGTCGTTATATATTTTGATCTATATAATGTAAATGATTATAATGGCTACTAGATTAAATATTACAACATAATATATTTAATCTTACATTCTCCCACTTAGCCGAGTAATCATTTATTATGAGTATTAGATAAGCCTGATCAGGAGTTAACACTCATTTTAGCCTTAAACCAAGAACTATAGCAGAGAAATACAGCCGTTGAATCATCATTCGACTCAGGACCCCCCATTAGTCATACAATAGCCTCAATTTAAAACCTAATCGTTATGATCAAAATACGCATAAGCCATTTGTTTGATCTGTAACTTGATTTGTCTATATGCAGTTATACCGGTTGAACATATTCTTAGAGACATACAAAAATCAAACTGAGAAAATTTCATTAAAACATAAAACATAAGCTAATACAATATGCTAAATAAGGTCTTTACTAAATCCCATATTTCGAACATGTTCTTTGTAAACTTTAGAAGGGAGACCTTTAGTCATCGGATCCGCAAGAATATCTTTAGTACTAATATACTTAATAAAAAGATTATTTTCCTCAACTCGTTCAAGTACGAACATATATTTTGTATCGAGATATAAACCAGCTCCAGTCGAACTGTTACTGTTCGAGAAACTAACGGCAGCTAAGTTATCACAGTAAAGCTTCAATGGTCTAGAAATGGAATTAACAATTTTGAGTCCAGTGATCAGATTTCTAAGCAACATTCTATGACAGGTTGCGTTATAAACAACAATGTACTCTGCCATCATTGTGGAAGTTGTGGTCAACTGTTGTTTATGACTCTTCCATGAAATGGGTCCGCCTGCTAACATAAAGATATAGCCCAAAGTGGATTTCTTGTCATCTTTGCATTTGGCAAAATCAGAATTAGAATAGCCTAACACTTCTAAATGATCACTTCTTCTATAAGTCAGTTTATAGTTGTCGCAACCCCCGATCCCTTATCTGTCCCGGGAACGGGCGGCCGCGAGCCAGTTTTGGTGGTATCACGTATAGTCTAATTTTGGCAGTGGAATTTTCATCAGGACCGTAGTTAGGAAATGTATATCAGAGTAAAACCACCATTTATATATATATATATAAACATATTTGGGATTAAACCCAAGTTTTTATTACAAGCTAATTTATAGGGATAAATCCCATTTTATTTGAATTAAAACGCCGTCTTTATTTAGGTAACTTTTATAGCCACTTTTCCAAGCCTTCAGTGCTGTCCAGCTGGCTTCTAATTGGCTTTCACATTGTGTTACCTGAAACGCGTTTTAAAAACATTTGTCAGTGGGAAATACTGGTGAGTGAATCCCAGTTTAATCAAGAATTATTAATTTAATTTAAACTTAACAGTATTGAGGGCGATTACAATGTTTATATCTACCCAATTACTCATTCAGTACTGTCAATCATGACCGGTGGGTCATATTACACATTGGCTAACTCTTCGTCCAATAGTAACGTTACTCACATTTTGTATACAAAACCCCAACATACCGGCAGTAATCGTAGAATTACAAAGACTCAATCACTGCTAAATTGCATTATAAAATAGTTAAGGTTTTGTAAAAACTGTTTACAAAAAGGAGATTACTCGCATTGCTGTCTTCGATTTTCCGTAAGGGTTTCCTGAGAATTATCTATAATTTACACAAATGCACATGCGTTAGTATAATAACCTATTTTAACATTAGTAATACCCTCCCCGAGACGGCATTCCAACGACTACGTCGGGCAGAACCACGACAGCCGTTACGGAACCCTAGATCAATCGGGCAGCGTATCTAATACGTATCCAAGGGTTATAATACTTACAACGGAGCAGAATTTCGCTATTTAGGGGGGTATAATACCCGAGTATTATGCCTATTATCAGAATTTGAGATTGAGAAATGATTTCTGAACGAATTAGAATGAAATCCGATGGCCTGCTTATATAGTTGCTGAAACTGGTTCTCTCGCGGCCCGCGTAACATGAGAGCAGGGCTTACGCGGCCCGCGTTGACTCCAGGTCAACTCGTTGCTGGGCTGGGTCATCACATAGACTTGCCGGGTGTTGGGCCACGTGGCCGCACCGGGCTTTGCCAGGTTTTGAGCCTCTCGCGGCCCGCGTAAGGGTTATGGGTTACCATACGCGGCCCGCCTAAACTTAAAAATTCAATTTTTAATTATTTTAAATACTATTTAATGTATTTGGGGCCCGTTTTCACGTATGGGGTGTATTTTTGGACATATTGGGATATTTTAAAATATACTAGGGTGTCGGAAAATAATCGAGGGTGTCGGTTTCTTTGAGGGTTGTTACATCCTCCCCACCTTGTTTTAGAGCTCGTCCTCGAGATCTAATGGAACAAGTGTGGATATTTCCTTTGTATTTCAGATTCAAACTCCCATGTATACTCAGGTCCTCTTTTGGAGTCCCACTTCACTTTGACTAGAACTAGTCTTTTGTGCTTGAGATTTTTGACTTTCCTATCTTCAATCTGTAGAGGCCTTTCTACAAACTTGAGTTGTTCATTTACCTCTATATCCTTAAGAGGTACTACTAGTGATTTATCAGCTAAACATTTCTTGAGATTAGATACATGAAACACATCATGTATTCCTACCATTTCCTCTGGCAGTTGTAGCTGATAAGCTACAGGTCCTATTCTTCTAATAATCTCAAAAGGTCCAATATACCTGGGACTTAGCTTTCCTCTTTTGATGAATCTTATTATTCCTTTCCAAGGAGAGACCTTCAACAATACTTTATCTCCCATTTGAAATTCCAACGGTTTGCGTCGGTTGTCAGCATAACTCTTCTGTCGATCGCGTGCTGCTTTTAGTTGTTCCTTGACTTGAATAATCTTATCGGTTGTCTCTTGCACTATCTCAGGTCCAGATAGTTGCTTTTCCCCAATTTCTGCCCAACAGACTGGGGTTCGGCACTTTCGTCCATAAAGTGCTTCAAATGGTGCAGCATTGATACTTGTGTGATAACTATTATTATAAGAAAATTCTATTAAAGGTAAATGATCGTCCCAATTACCTCCGAAATCAATTACACAAGCTCTAAGCATGTCTTCCATCGTCTGAATTGTCCTTTCACTTTGTCCGTCCGTTTGAGGATGATAAGCTGTGCTTAGATTTAACTTGGTTCCCATTGCCTTTTGGAAACTTGACCAAAAATGAGAAGTAAAACGACTATCTCTATCAGAAACAATTGATAAAGGTATTCCATGTAAAGAAACGATTTCATTTACATATAATTTAGCTAGCTGTTCCATACTGAAAGTTTCTTTCATTGGTAGGAAATGAGCTGACTTGGTTAGCCTATCTACAATCACCCAGATTGTATCATTACCTTTCCTTGTTTTAGGTAATTTAGTAACAAAATCCATTGTTATCAATTCCCATTTCCATACTGGCATTTCTAACTGTTGTAACAAACCTGAGGGTTTCTGATGTTCAGCTTTAACTTGTGAACAGGTTAAACATTTAGAAACATAGGCTGCTATGTCCTTTTTCATTCCTATCCACCAGAAATTTTTCCTTAAATCCTGGTACATTTTATCACTTCCTGGATGCATCGTATATTTGGACTTATGGGCTTCTTCTAAGATAGGATGACGTAGGTTTCCTAATTTAGGTATCCATATTCTCTTCTTATGGAATTTCCAAATTCCATCTGTTCCTTGTTCTAATTCTTTTAGCATACCTTTTAATTTTTCAGTATCTTCCTTGATTACTGATCCTTTTGCTTCTCTTATCTGATTAAATCTACTTGCAGATTTAATTTAAGAGAACGTAACCTTTTTGACTTTTCATAATACTTTCGACTTAAACCATCTGCCACTACATTTGCTTTTCCTTCATGATACTGGATATCACAATCATAATCACTAAGCATCTCCATCCAGCGTCTTTGTCTCATATTCAACTCCTTTTGCCCGAAAACATACCTTAAAATCTTATGATCAGTGAATATGGTAAACTTACTACCATACAGGTAATGTCTCCAAATCTTGAGGGCAAAAATTATAGCTCCTAGTTCTAGATCATGGGTTGAATAATTCTCTTCATGATTCTTAAGTTGTCTAGATGCATAAGCTATAACCTTTTGGCGTTGCATCAACACACATCCATAACCTAACTTAGAAGTGTTACAATAGACTACAAAGTCTTCCGTTCCTTCTGGTAATGCTAGTATGGGTGTATTAGTTAATCTTTGCTTAAGAATTCTAAAAGCTTCTTCTTGCTTTGCTCCCCATTCAAACTTAATGGATTTACAGGTTAACTTAGTTAAAGGAATGACTATTCTAGAAAAATCTTGAATAAATCTTCTATAATAACCGGCCAATCCTAAGAAACTTCTAACCTCGGTTGGTGATTCAGGGGTTTTCCATTTGGTAATCGCCACAATTTTTGTTGGATCCACATGAATTCCTTCATGATCAACTAAGTGTCCAAGAAATTGTACCTGTTCTAGCCAAAACTCACACTTTGAAAATTTAGCATAAAGCTTTTCCTTTCTTAATAGACTTAAAAGTGCGTGCAAATGCTTTGCATGTTCCTCTTTACTCTTAGAGTAAATTAGAATATCATCTATAAAAACAATTATGAATTTATCCAAATATGGCTTACATATTCGGTTCATTATTTCCATAAATGCGGCTGGGGCATTGGTTAATCCAAATGGCATGACAGTAAATTCATAATGACCATACCTTGTTCTAAATGCGGTCTTAGGAATGTCCTCTTCATGTACCTTTAATTGATGATATCCTGACCTTAAATCGATTTTAGAGAAAAATCGAGCTCCTTGCAGTTGATCGAACAGATCATCGATTCCCGGTAATGGGTACCGATTCTTAATCGTGACATTGTTTAATTCACGGTAGTCAATGCACATACGCATTGATTCGTCCTTCTTTTTAACGAATAAAATCGGTGCTCCCCATGGTGATGAGCTTGGCTGTATGAATCCTTTCTCCAATAATTCGTCTAATTGTTTCTTCAGTTCCTGCATTTCGGCGGGCGCCAAACGGTAAGGTGCTTTGGCAATCGGTGCTGTTCCTGGTAGTAGGTGAATTCTGAATTCAACTTCTCTATTTGGCGGTAGTCCTGGTAATTCCTCTGGAAATACATCTGAAAACTGAGATACTACTGGAATGTCTTTTAGTTCTTTTCCTTTAGTGTTAGTGATTATAGAAATCAAATACACTATAGATCCTTTTCTTATATAACTTGCAGTTTTCATCACAGAGATGAATTTTGTGGATCTAGATGGTTTATCTCCTTTAATTGTGATCTTTTCACCTTTTGGTGAATTTACTTGGATTAACTTTTGATCACATAAAATACTGGCTTTATTGGCTATTAACCAATCCATTCCTAAAACGACATCGAATCCTGCCAGATTCATTGGGTAAAGGTTTGCAATAAACTGTTGATTTAAAATTTCTATTCTTGCTCCTTGTAAGATTTTCGACATCTTAACTGTTTCTCCATTAGCTGTCTCTACTAGGCATTCTTGTGGTAGTTTAGTTAATGACTGATTTAGAAATTTGCAAAACGAAGTATTAATAAAACTTTGGTTTGCACCAGAGTCAAATAATACTTTAGCAAAAACATCATTAACTAAAAACGTACCAGCTATCACGTCTGGAATCATCTTAGCTTCATCTGCAGTTAGAACAAATGCTCTAGCATTTTTAGTGTTCTTATTGTTCACAGCTGGAGCCAATTTTGGACAGTTTGGCTTGATATGACCTTGTTCCCCACAATTGTAGCATACTCTATTGTTGGCTTTCCTCCTGCAGTCTTCTTCCTTGTGACCTGATATTTTGCAGAAATTGCAATATATGGAGCATTTTCCAGAATGCTTCCTTTTGCAATGCTTGCAATAAGGTGCAGAGGTAGAACCCATATTCCTACGGTTGTAATTCCCATAACGGAATTCTTGGGTAAGTCTTTGGGCTAGGTTTTTCCTCTGATCTTCTTCTCTAGTACGGACTAGTTCATCTGTCAATGTATTTGCTAGTTCTATAGCTTCTTCTATGGTTTGAGGTCTAGCTGCCTTGACTACATATCTAATCTCTCCAATTAATCCCCAGATGTAACGGGAGATTAATACCGGCTCTGGTGATGCAAGGGTTGGTACTATTCTAGCATATTCAAAGAATAACTTTGTGTACCCCTTACTATCCACTCCATTCATCCTAAGGTTTAGGAATTTGTTTGCTATTTGTTCTTTTTCATTGGGAGGGCAGAATGTTCTTTCCACCATGTTTTTAAATTACTCCCAATCCATGTTGTATACCCTATCACTTCCTCTTGACTGGAGGATAGTGTTCCACCATTCTAAAGCTGAGTTCTTAAACAGATTGGAAGCAAACATTATCTTGTCCTCTTCCGTACATTTACTTATTTTCAGAACAGCCTCAGTCTTTTCTATCCAGTGTAGAGCTGCAATAGGTTCTTCATTGCCCGAGAATTCTATTGGTTTACAGGACCATAATTATTTGTAAGAACAACCATAAGGCATGGTTCTTCTTCTTTTGGGAATGGGCGCTTGAAGTACGGGTCCATTGTTCACGCTGTTTTCTGGTTCAATTGGTCGCTTACTGCTATGCTTACTTTTATTATTCGCTTCTTGAATCATTTGAATAATAAATGGCATTACATCTATGATTCCTTGTGCCACTATGTGTTGAACGACACTATTATCCATTTGGTTTCCATTTTTATTGATGCTCGGATTCTCATTAACCACGTTAATGTTACTCTGGTTATCGTTATTCAGATTTCCTTGATTTCCTTCGTCGGCCATCTGAATTTTAAACATTTACCCCGTATTAATATCACAAAATAATATTAATATAGTCAATCACATGACACGCAATTTAGCCAAAAGCGTCGATCACTGCGACTTACTCTATTCATATATTATCTGTTACACACCAGTACTGAAATAAAAATTACAATACCGACTGAAATAAATAATAGTAGGCATCCGTACACACATATTATATTATTATATTATTATTATTACTATTACCGTTCCCACCATCACATTTATGGATATGGATTCATCCAGAAATCCATATTGCGCTTGTCGTATTTCCAGACGAGTCTCTCTCCCACCTGTCACATTCTTTCACTACTCTCTAGAATTTCCTCACCAAAAGTCCTAAGTTCTTGTACATTTTCTGCACTCATTGGGGGTGCAGGTTCTAGGACTGGGTTCGGAATCTGTGGTGCGGGTTCCTGATATGGGGGTGTAGGTGCCTGGAATCGGTAAGGATTTTCTAAGATCTCCCTAATGTATTCATTGTGGAAATAGGGATCTAAAGGGTCCAAACCTAGGTAAGCTCCTACGTTTTGCATGGGTGTGTCTTCATGTATCGGGTAGCGTTGCACATAGTCCCTAACGTCATCCCACCAGGGATCGTAATTTGGGTCTAGGGGGTTTGGTGCTGGTACCCTAGGGATTTCTTCTGGATTGAAGTCATGCATCTCTACTTGGTTTTCAGGGTTTTCTATCTCCATTGGTTGGTCAGGGATTGGAGGCTGTGGTTGGGGTGCTATTATTTGCTCTAGATTAGGGTCAGCTGCAGTAGTTGCTAGGATGTGGATATTGGCTATACCCCTATTTATCATATCCTGGGCATAGGCATATGTCTCTCTCTTGGCTGCTGCTAGTACCCTCTGGTCTTGTAACTTTTTCATACGTTTTCTACGCTCGTGTGCCCCTCGACTGAACCATCCCCTCTTTTTCTGAGGAAATGGCTCTTCTGACTGATCCTTAAACACAAAGATTCCTTCTTCCGTATCAGCAGAGTACCCTGAGAGGGCAGGCTGAGAAGAGGAGGTGCCTTCGCTTCTAGGCGAACCATACAATTGACGGTACGCGTCAGATGGTCCTTGGTTGCTCATACTGTAAACTAACAAATAGTCAAATAACACATAACAATTAAATACAATTACGCACGTATTTCCGTAATTCATTTCCTAATAGATTGAATTTTGATGTCAGCAGAACACTTCTGTGGCTGAATCAGTGGCATAGCTCTGATACCACCTCCTGTCGCAACCCCCGATCCCTTATCTGTCCCGGGAACGGGCGGCCGCGAGCCAGTTTCGGTGGTATCACGTATAGTCTAATTTTGGCAGCGGAATTTTCATCAGGACCGTAGTTAGGAAATGTATATCAGAGTAAAACCACCATTTATATATATATATATATATATATAAACATATTTGGGATTAAACCCAAGTTTTTATTACAAGCTAATTTATAGGGATAAATCCCATTTTATTTGAATTAAAACGCCGTCTTTATTTAGGTAACTTTTATAGCCACTTTTCCAAGCCTTCAGTGCTGTCCAGCTGGCTTCTAATTGGCTTTCACATTGTGTTACCTGAAACGCGTTTTAAAAACATTTGTCAGTGGGAAATACTGGTGAGTGAATCCCGGTTTAATCAAGAATTATTAATTTAATTTAAACTTAACAATATTGTGGGCGATTACAATGTTTATATCTACCCAATTACTCATTCAGTACTGTCAATCCTGACTGGTGGGTCATATTACACATTGGCTAACTCTTCGTCCAATGGTAACGTTACTCACATTTTGTATACAAAACCCCAACATACCGGCAGTAATCGTAGAATTACAAAGACTCAATCACTACTAAATTGCATTATAAAATAGTTAAGGTTTTGTAAAAACTGTTTACAAAAAGGAGATTACTCACATTGCTGTCTTAGATTTTCCGTAAGGGTTTCCTAAGAATTATCTATAATTTACACAAATGCACACGCGTTAGTATAATAACCCATTTTAACATTAGTAATACCCTCCCCGAGACGGCATTCCAATGACTACGTCGGGCAGAACCACGACAGCCGTTACGGAACCCTAGATCAATCGGGCAGCGTATCTAATACGTATCCAAGGGTTATAATACTTACAACGGAGCAGAACTTCGCTATTTAGGGGGGTATAATACCCGAGTATTATGCCTATTATCAGAATTTGAGATTGAGAAATGATTTTTGAACGAATTCGAATGAAATCCGATGGTCTGCTTATATAGTTGCTGAAACTGGTTCTCTCGCGGCCCGCGTAACACGAGAGCAGGGCTTACGCGGCCCGCGTTGACTCTAGGTCAACTCATAGCTGGGCTGGGTCATCACATAGACTTGCTGGGTGTTGGGCCACGTGGCCGCACCGGGCTTTGCCAGGTTTTGAGCCTCTCGCGGCCCGCGTAAGGGTTATAGGTTACCTTACGCGGCCCGCCTAAACTTAAAAATTCAATTTTTAATTATTTTAAATACTATTTAATGTATTTGGGGCCCGTTTTCACGTATGGGGTGTATTTTTGGACATATTGGGATATTTTAAAATATACTAGGTGTCGGTTTCTTTGAGGGTTGTTACAATAGTCTTTCGTCCCTTGCATATATCGAAGTACCTTCTTAGCTGCTTTCCAGTGATCTAGGCCAGGATTAGTCTGATAACGGCCTAGCATTCCAGCAATATAAGCGATATCTAGGCGAGTACTGACTTGAGCATACATCAGGCTCTCGACTACTGGCGCGTAAGGTATCTGGCTCATTTGCTCCTTTCCAACCTCTGTTGTCGGACACTGGAATGAACCGAAAACATCTCCCTTAACTACTGGAGCGACGGAGGGTTTGCACTGTTGCATGTTATAACGTGTAAGGACACGATCTATGTAAGCCTTTTGAGACAATCCTAAGATCCCTTTGTGTCTATCTCAGTGAATTTCGATACCAATGACGTAAGAAGCATCTCCGAGATCCTTCATGTCGAAGTTATGCGAGAGTAACCGCTTCGACTCATGCAACATGTCTAAACTATTACTTGCCAATAGAATGCCATCTACGTAAAGGACAAGTATAGTAAAGTTACTCCCACTCATCTTGAGGTAGGTGCATTGATCCAATTGATTCTTTATAAAACCTTGCTTCTTCATAACCTCATCAAACTTGAGATACCATTGACGTGATGCTTGTTTTAACCCGTAAATGGATTTCTTCAACTTGCAGACTAGATGCTCCTGACCTTCAGGTTTAAAGCCATCAGGTTGTTTCATGTAAACATCTTGTTTAAGTCTTCGTTAAGGAAAGCTGTTTTAACGTCCATCTGATGCAGCTCTAAATCAAAATGAGCTACTAGGGCCATAACGATGCTTAATGAATCTTTACGAGAGACAGGTGAAAACATCTCTTGATAATCAATTCCCTCTTTCTGAGTGTAGCTATAACAACCCTCCAAAATATTTTTTTTCCGACGCCCTAAAACATTTAAAATACCCCAATATGTCTCAAAATATACCTCGTATGTGAGAACCGAGCCCAATATACAATATATAATTAAAAATTTAATAAAAATCAAATTTTATTGGTCTCTCGCGGGGCGCGTAAGCCATACCTTCGACCTACGCGGGCCGCGACAGTCCAACATCAGGGCGAAACCCTAGCGTGCCACGTGTCAACATCGTGTCAGGTCTACTCTCGATGAATCAGCAACCCTAGCAGCTACACCCCTACTACGCGGGCCGCGTAGACCTTGGTTTCATCTTACGCGGGCCGCGAGGAAACCGAATTCAGGCCCTATAAATTGAATGCATCGGCTTTCAGTTTCACTCGCTCATATTTCTTTTCTTTCTCGAAATTCTAAGTACTAGAATCTATTCTCGGGCATAATACCCCCTAAATAACGAAGTTCTGCCCCGTTGTAAGTATCATAACCCCGGTTACGTATTAGATACGCTGCCCGATTGATCCAGGGTTCCGTAACGGCTGTCGTGGTTCTGCCCGACGTAGTCATTGGAATACCGTCTCGGGGAGGGTATTACTAATGTAAATATTGGGTTATTATACTAACGCGTGTGCATTTGTGTAAATTATAGATAATCACCAGGAAACCTTTAAAGCAAACCTAAGACAGCAATGTGAGTAATCTCCCTTTTGCAAATTGTTTTTACAAAACCTCACTTAATTAAGGATATATTAAATAGTGATTGAGTATTTGTATTCTACAATTATCGTCGGTATGTTGGGGTTTTGTATACAAAATTTGTTACTGCCTTGCGAGGAGTAACATGATCACAAGTCGGGTTGACAATACCGTGGGTGCTAATTGAATAAATGGAAACAAATGTAATTGCACGACCGCCCTCAATACTGTACAATGGTCTTTATTAAACTTGATTAAACTGGGATTCACTCACCAGTATTTTCCACTAACAAAATGTTTTTAAACGCGTTTCAGGTAACAAAATGTGAAAGCCAAATAGAAGCCAGCTGGACAGCACTGAAGGCTTGGAAAAGTGGCTATAAAGTTACCTAAAATAAAGAGATGTTTTATTTAAATAAAAGAGGGTTTATCCCTATGAAAATGTGTGTATTTAAAACTTGGGATTATTCCCACGTGTTTAATAATATGAAAGTGTGGTATTTTACTCTGATAAAATATTTCCTAACTATGGTCCTGATGAAATTTTCGCTACCAAAATGGATAAAATACCGATACCACCAAAACTGGCCGCGGCCGCCTGTTCCCGGGTTTGTTAGGGGACGGGGGTTGCGACAGAAGGTGGTATCAGAGCTAAGCCACTGATTCAGCCACAAAAGCGTTTTGCTGACACCAAGATATTATTTAAAGTGTTAGGAAATAAATTATGGAAATACGTGCATACCTGTATTTTATTGTTATGTGTTATTTGACTATTTGTTAGTTTACAATATGAGTGATCAAGGACTATCCGACGCGTATCGTCAGTTGTCCAGCTCACCTAGGAGCGAAGGCACCTCTTCACAGCCAGCCCTCTCAGGGTATTCAGCTGATGATGAAGAAGGGATATTCGTGTTTAAGGCTCAGTCTGAAGAGTCATTCCCTCAGAAAAAGAGAGGATGGTTCAGTAAGGGAGCACATGAGCGTAGGAAAAGAATGAAAAAGTTGCAAGAGCAGCGGGCCAAAGCAGCCATTAAAAGAGAGACAGATGCCAACACCCAAGACATGCTTAATAGGAGTTTAGCAAACTTCCATATCCTGGCATCCACAGCTGCCGACCCTAACCTGGAGCAACTGATAGCACCCCAACCATTACCACTATTTCCCGCTCAGCCAAGGAAATAGAAAACAATCCAGAAAATCAAGTAGAAATGCATGATTTCAATCCGGAGGAGATACCTAGGGTACCAGCACCCAATCCCTTAGACCCAGACTACGACCCATGGTTTGATGATCATAGGGATTATATGCAACGCTACCACCTAACAGACCTACCCATGCCAAAACTAGCAGCTTACCCAGGTCTGGACCCACTAGATCCCTGCTACGAGAATGATGAATACATTAGGGAAATCTTAGAGAATCCGTATCCTCAGGAAGAACTCATGCCACAGTACCCAGATCCAGTACCAGCACCTGCACCCCCAATGAGTGCAAAAAATGTGCAAGAGCTCCGAACTTTCGGAGAAGAGATTTTAGAAAGTAGCGAGAGAATGAGGCAGGTAGGAGAGTGACTCGTCTGAAAGTATGACGAGCGTCATATGGATTTCTGGATGAATCCATATCCGTGAAAGTGATGGGGAAGGTAGTAATAATAATAATAATAATAATAATAATAATAATATAATATATAATAATAATATGCGTGTATGTTAGAAAAAAAAACTAAATCATAGCTATGGATGCCTACTAGTAGTGTAAGTTCAATTTCAGTCGTATTGTAATTTTTAATTTCAGTACTGGTTTGTAGTAGATGCATATTATATATAAGAAAAGAGTAAGTCGCAATGATCGACGTTTTTTATCAATATGCGTGTCATGTGATTTGGCTATACTAAATACTATTTTGTGATATTAATACGTGGTAAATGTTTAAAATTCAGATGGACAACAAAGTGAATCAGGAAAACCTGAACAATGAATACCAGAATGACAATAACCCGAATAATGATGATCCAAACAACAATAACAATGGAAATCAACTGGATAACAGTGCCATCCAACACATAGTGGCACAAGGAATTATAGATGCAATGCCATTTATTATTCAAACTGTTAGGGAAGCAGATAATAAAAGTAAACATAGCAGTAAACGACCCACTGAACCAGAACATAGCGTAAACAATGGACCCTTACTTCAAGCGCCCATTCCCAAAAGAAGAAGAACCATGCCTTATGGTTGTTCTTATAAAGAATTCTGGTCCTGTAAACCAATAGAATTCTCGGGCAATGAAGGGGCCATTGCAACTCTACGCTGGATAAAAAAGACTGAGGCAGTCTTAAAAATAAGCAAGTGTGCGGAAGAGGATAAGATAATGTTTGCTTCCAATCTGTTTAAGAATTCAGCCTTAGAGTGGTGGAACACTATCCTTCAGTCTAGAGGAAGTGACAGGGTTTACAATATGGAATGGGAGGAATTTAAAAACATGGTAGAAAGGAAATTCTGCCCTCCCAATGAAAAAGAATAGATAGCAAATAAATTCCTAAACCCTAGGATGACTGGAGTGGATAGTAAGGGATACACTACGTTATTCTTCGAATATGCTAGAATAGTGCCAACCCTTGCATCACCTGAACCGGTATTAATCTCCCGTTACATCTGGGGATTAATTGGAGAGATTAGACATGTAGTCAAGGCAGCTAGACCCCAAACCATAGAAGAAGCTGTAGAACTAGCCAATACCTTGACAGATGAATTAGTTCGTACTCGAGAAGAATACCAGAGGAGAAACCTAGCTCAAAGGCTTACCCAGGAATTTCGCTATGGTAATTCTAACCATGGGAGAAATATAGGTTCTACCTCTGCACCCTACTGCAAGGCTTGCAAGAAAAAGCATTCGGGAAAATGCTCCACTTACTGCAATTTCTGCAAGTAACCGGGACACAAGGAAGAAGATTGCAGGAGGAAACCTAATAATGGGATGTGCTTCAACTGTGGAGAAAAAGGTCACATCAAGCCAAACTGCCGAAATTAGCTCCAGCTACGAACAACAAGAATACTAAAAATGCTAGAGCATTTGTTCTGACTGCAGATGAAGCCAAGATGATTCCGGACGTGATAGCCGGTACGTTTTTAGTTAATGATGTTTTTGCTAAAGTATTATTTGACTCTGGTGCAAACCAAAGTTTTATTAATACTTCATTTTGCAAAATTCTCAATTAACCATTAACTAAACTCCCACAAGAATGCCTAGTAGAGACAGCAAATGGAGAAACCGTTAGGATTTCTGAAATCTTGCAGGGAGCAAGAATAGAGTTTTTAAATCAAAGGGTAAATTACACTTTTCTTCCTTTATGTTTGTAGCGGATTGCAATAGATAGCCTTTAACTTCAATAATTACAGTCACAATCCTTTATTTGGAAAACGCATTACACCTTTCGTCCTTTAACACTAACCAAGTTAAAATTTTCAGTTATGTCCATCCATTTAAGGGTATTCTGGAAATTTCATATTTTTATTTAAAATGTTCATTAATAAATAAAACCAAAAAATTGACACATATCCCAAACCCTAAAATTCAGCCATCTCTCTCCCCCTCTCTCTCTTCAACCAACCTCCACCGCCACCACTAAACATCATATTCAAACAACTCCGGCGAACTCCGGTAGTAACCCGGCAACCAACGGCAGTCCAAGCTTCATGGCGATGGCAGATCTGATGCGTTGACAGTTTGATTGGCGGATTCCAGACGGTGATCGTTCTCAGTCAGATCTGACTCTGTTGTGGTGGTTTCAGATTTGGGGCCACAAAAAGATCATAAAGGGTTCCACTTGGAAGAGATAAAGTTCCAAGATTTATGGAGAGATGAGCTGCTAAGACACTTTCAATAACAGGATGACACAAAATTGAACTAAAATATTAATTTTCCAATATGGGTTCATGATTAATATCTGATCTAGCCTCATCTTTCATTCTCAGCCATAGATCATCATATTCATCATCTTGATCAGTTGTTTGTGTGTTTGTGTCGTTTTTTTTGTGGGATTTTTGTGGGAAAAAGAATGGGGAAACAAGCGTGAGGATATGGAGAGACATGGGACGAGTTTGATTAACGTTGTGGATTTTGTGGGTTTTTGGGGAGTGGATTGGGCAAAGATTGAAGCTTTTTGGGGGTTGGTTAGAGAAAGACAGAACTGAGATTTGAGATAGGGAGATCGAGTGTTCATTTGTTTAAATATATTATTAAACATACTAGTAAAATTACAAATGTACCCTTGTGTGCCTTGCACATGTGACAACCCTCACAATTACAGGTATCCGTACAATTAATTAATCTTAATTATATGCTTAATGACTGTGCTTGATTACAACTGACAATTTAAACTGCTTTATGATTTTTGCATCATACATACATATGCATCATATTTCATACAGTCACTCCATTTATTACACACAAACTTTAGTGACATACTTGATGCACAAAGCACAGTTAGCACACTGAACAGATAATTCAGAAACATGCTGATAATGCCAGCACATAGACAAACAATGTTATTGAGGCCAGTATGAGCCAGGGACAAGGTACTACACTAGTATGGAGTGTAGGGAAGTGAGGACCATAAAACCGAGTCACTAGGTAATAGTTATAGTGCCGGGAAGTGTCTAAAACACACTTTAAGTGCAGAATTCTGCATTTATTAATAAAATTCAGCATTGTAACATACTAGTAAAGTGCAAAAATATGGCAGAATGGTCCTGTATGCTTTCCTAAGTGCCGGGAATAAATTGTGTTACAAAAATATATATAAAAGGCACTTTACGGACTAATTTAACACTTTAACGAAACAGTATCTAACCGGATAACCGGACATTACCCGGAACACTAAATTTTTGCCAAACACATTGTTTTATTATTTTTGACTAGTCATGATCCCCGTTTACCATAACACCCACTAAAAATCAAATAACTAACATATATAATCAAGTTACTTGGAAACTAACTTATGATTACCTTTTAGTTGCAAAAATTTACAACCAACCCCCCTTAACCGAAATCGGTCCCAAGTGGACCCACCCAACATTCTCACCATACTTCACAATCTTCTCCTAGATTTAATGTCACGGCCCCAGCCCCGATTTGACCCGGTCAGGAGCCGTGGGACAGGAACCCGTGGTATCTATGATGCGAATCGGAAGATTTTGACAGGATCTTTTAAAAAAACTTGAAATGCCCGATTATTTTATTTCATAATGCGGGATAAACCCCGTAATTTACAATAGAGGAATTTAACTAGGAAATTCCCTGATTTATTAAAAAATGTTTATTCATTTTAACTGAGCCACCTCTTCAAGCTGGTTAGTGCTCCGTAGCATGTTTCCTTGATTTACAGCAGGTCGCCTGAAACATATTTTAAAAATATTTTATCAGTGGGGAAATACTGGCGAGTTATTCAAATTTGATAAATTGACACATGGTTATAAATTACAGCATAAGAGCGATTACAATGGCTTCTATCTTATTTTTATCTGGCGCCGTGTGTCACACCCGGGCTTTGCGGAAGCGTGGGTTTATTTGGTGTGACTTCTTAATACCATAGCAACAATCATAACAATGCTATATGATAAAAACATGAGATATTCATCCATTAATAAAGTTTAGAAAAAAAAATCCCATTTTCAACAATCACAAATAAGTTACAAACCTTAACTTGATTTAATTGAGTTCATAAAGGCTTAGCAAAAGACTTTAAACAATACTAGGTTTAGGGATATGTAACCCGTCCAGGAAGGGGTTACACCTTCTAAACCCTGGATGACTTCTTTATTCAAACGCAGCTTGAAAATACGTGCATACCGTGCCAGATCCGTTAGTTTCCTGAAATACATGTAGTTTGAAAAATCAACATAAAGTTGAGCGAGTTCATGTGTAAGTGAGTATGTATAAACCTTTGTAATAGGTTTGTATGTATGAAAATCCCTGGTATGTAGCAAATAAGGAAAAAGAGATCACCATTGGGTTGCAAAGCCAATGATATGTGTGAAGTGTAGTAGGAAGACTCAAACCTAGCAGATTTTTGCGTTGGGTACAAAGTCACCACCTGGTTCACTCAGCGGACTCAGGGGTTGGGCTCGCTACACCCAGATAGATCTACCGCTAATGACCCTCGGTCCTATAATGAGGATTAATGGCCTCCAGTTCCCGCCTACCCACTCACATGATCTAAGTAGTAACCCTCCTTACGCTAACCATACCATGTAAGTAAAAGTTCGTAATAATCGTAACATGTATTTCACCCCCGAAGTATAAAAACTGAAAACAGTTAGAAGAAAAGGGGGACATGAACTCACTGAAGTGCGTCTCGAAATAGTCAATCCCAACCAACCTGCTGCATGACGACCTACACATACTAACTTCTATTAGACGGACGGCCGTGCCTTGGCTTAAGGTTTAACGTTTTTGGGAAATAGTTAGACAACTATTTCGTATTTACACTTCTTAATCATTTAATAAATATATTCTTTCCCGAGGATGGGGGTATTAATACATGTGCGCTTTATAATCCCGAAATATGTTTTAAGTCCCACTTAGCAATTATACTTAACCTTTTTGTCCAAAATTATACTTAACCTTTTTATTTCCAAAATTATATGTATTTTTCCCAAAAATAACATATTTTTATTTCTACCGTCTCCCAAAACAATATTTTACCAAAATATACGTATACGTTTTACTTCTGAAAAATATATTTTTAAGTCTCACTTGAAAAATATATTTTAAATCACTTGTCTAAAATATTTTGTCTCCAAAATATATATATATTTTTCCCAAAAACATTATATTTTACTTCATACGATTTCCAAAATAACACTTTATCAAAATACACATTTAAGAGTATTTTCCGAAAATACATAAGTTACATTTTAAAGTTCGTGTGGTAATAACAGTACCGGTGTAACTTAAACATTTATTCGTGAGGGCGTTGGTATTATTTTGGAGTCGTATTTTCATGATATTCCCAAGTAATATTATTTTTTTACCCTAAAAATAATATATCTCTAGTTCACAAACTAATCACGTAAGCACACAAGCGTTTTATTATGAAATATATATTCTCAATATATATTTAACAAGTTTTATTTACGAAAATCCACCTCCGACTCTTGGTTATTTTGTAATAAAAATCTTGGCGAAGTTTATTTGGAAAAACAAGTTAAAAATATATTTATAAACACTTGTCACAAAAATATTTCCAAGTGTTATATTTCTGGAAAAATTTCGCCAGAGTTTCCTCTGTAACTGGAGGTGGCCACGCTTACTAGCGTATCATTTTCTTTTAAAAATTCAATCAACCACTTATCGATCATCAACATACAATATTCCAATATCAAGCTTGTCAAAAATAATTATAAATCACAAACTCATGAACTTGTAAGTTGTGTAAAAATATGTAGCAACCTTTTAACATTTTTAGTGGATCTCTCTATCTTTAAAAATAAAATCGGTTTCTTGAAAAACTTTATTTTTAAAGAAAATGTAACTTTAAACTTCTAGTCCAAAAATTACGAAATTTATTCCTTTGTTAAACCTTTTGTTACACAAGTGTTTACACACTTGTTTGTTTGCAAAATGCTTTTAGTTCATGAAAGATCAGGCTTTTAAACAAGGTTTGCATCTTACACTTGGTTCTTTGAAAATACCACTTGTAGATCTTTAGATCTACTAGTTTAAAACTCTATATTACAAGAAAAATCACTTTTACACAAGTTCATGTTTTGTTAGTGGAAGAGTTCATCATCTTGTAACTTTCACACTTAACAAACTACTAGTTCATGTTCCATGAACATGATCTAGCATGGTTAGATGATGATTTATTCCACTACTAGCATCAAACAACATAAAGTAATCATATCTAGACAAGTTTCATAAGTTTTACACCACTAGCTTTTCTTTAACCAACTAGTTCATCTTTTATTCAAGACTTTTAGTTTTGATCTTTAGTGTTCTTGATTTTTACCCATTAAATCTCTTATTAACCACTTTAAACATGAACAAGGAAGTGTTTAGAAGCACTTACTACTAGCTCGAGGCTAGGGAAGAATCAAAGCGTAAACAAGGTGGATAAAAGCAACATAGAGAGGTTCTTGCACTTTCGAAAGCACCCGGCTTGTTTGTATGACCTCTTGCTTCTATGAATGTATGAGAAATGGCTAGTATCAAACTTGATGGTGGAGCTATGGTGGTGGAGGTGTTCGGCCGCAAGCAAGGAAGAGGGAAGGAGAGTGCAAGTTTAAGGTTGTGTTGGTGAAATGAAAATTAAGACCTTATGTGCTATTATATAATCCAAGTCCACTTTTTATCCAATATGTATTATGTCTCTAAATATCTAGCATGTGCCATTTTAATAATCAAAGGAAACAAGGGTGGGTCACCCCTACATGGTGACCGTCAAGTGTGGGAGGGGGGGGGGGTATAGGGTTGGGATGTGATTGTATGGTAACCATCTAGTTAAGTTTCAAAGTTTTTAGTTAGTGTATTAAGTGTGGTATTTAATATAAAGGGTGTTAGGGTGTTCGGGAACCCTAACTAGCTCAGAAAGTAAAAACAATGCGTTTGGCAATATTTTTATGTTCCGGGTAAAGTCCGGTTGTTCGGTTGGATATTGATCCGTTAAAGTGCTAAATAAGCTTTTAAAGTGCCTTTAATATTATTTTTAGTGACACAATGAATTCCCAACACTTTGGAAAGTGTCTAGTATTATTTTCCCATGTTTTTGCACTTCACTAGTTACGTTAAAAGCTGAATTTTGTAATAGAGTGCATAATTTTGTAATTTGAGTATTGTTTTAGGCACATCCGGTCACTATAAATATTACCTAGTGACGCAGTTCTACAATCCTCACCTCCCTACACTCCCTACCAGTGTAGTAATCTATTCCCGGCTCATAATGGCCTCAGAGACAGTATCTGTCTAGTGCTGGTAATGTCAGCATGTTTACTGGGTTATCCGTATAGTGTGCTCACTGTGCTTTTGTGCATCAAGGTTGTCACTGATGTTTGTGTGTAAGTAATAGAGTGACAGTATAATGTGTGATGCATGAGTATGTATGTATCAAAAATCAAGAAGCAGTTTACCACAGTTGTAAGCAAGCACTGTAATTAAGCATTAATTAAATATTAATTAATTCGTACGGATACCTGGTTTGGTGAGGGTTGTCACATTCTCCCCCCGTTAAGAAAATTTCGTCCTCGAAATTTGTACTACCTTAACTCCTTATGGTTACGTCACACATGTATATATATATGAATAGTATCGAGGCGGATAATCGCCAACTGAATCAATCCTTACCTACATGAGGTGAGTCCAAGAACATGTAATAACTTGAACCCTATGGTTAAAAGGTATGTGCTTTTAGCATTAGTTGTCAAGGTACAAGACGTATAGTCCAGTGCAAACCAGCTAGTAGGGGGGTTTCACAAAAAGAGGAGATCTGACTAATAAGATTTTTAAACGATCGGTTGCAATATGCAAACGAGTTTTCACAAACCATAGCACCCGCTATATGAACTCAAAAGCAGCAACTCAACGTAATAGTAAAATGATCTGTCAACTCCTGAATAAATGTCTGGTAAGGTTTAGTGTGTTGACATTTTTGAATGGCGAAGATACACCGAATGGAATACAAGCGAATCTGGTGTATCATTGTAAACAAAAGTATGTGTGGTCTCGTGTAAAACGGTTACCATGATTAGCACAAGCTACAAGTTTATGATGACACCACAAGGTGTCGTAATGGCATTACCTAAGAATAGTGGTGACTGAACAAGTTCACCGCGTTTGAAATCAAATGAAAGTGTACTGAGGCAATCTGAAGATTTGATTTATACCATGTTATAGAGTTTCCAATTAAATACGGAACATCAAAGGACCACTGTTTCCAATCGAAGATGAAAAGTAATGAGTATCGCAAGGCATTTGATTGACAACAAAAGAATCGTTAGGAGGTACATTGTGCTTATGAAATGAATATATGTACCATTGCCTTAACACACAATTGTGTTGAGACCGCTTTGATCGTGAAGATCCAAAATGGATTGTTAACAACTAAATAGGGGATTGAATTCCGTGTACGAAATGAGTAACCAAATTAGCGCAAGCTTCAATTTTGTGAAAATATCACCGCAAGGTATCGAAACAAATCAAACGTTTTAGTGGAGTCGTAGACCAACCAAATCTACTATGACTCGAAATGAAAGAATCTCTGCAAAAATAGTTGAATATGATGCCTCCCAATACATCATATAGCGTTTCAAATTAAACCTGTGAACTGGATAAGTTCAAGCAATTGAACTTGGTTTCAACGTAACCCGACAATAAACGTATATATCAATAAAGGAATTCTTGGCATGGTAGCAAAAATAAACCATGACTGTAACTTGAAAGAAAGTGGTTTCAAGAAAGTGCGTTGGCTTGGTAACAAAAGAGCCAACAATAACAATAATGTAGGTCACTCGAATCAGGAATTAGTAATTAGGTTTAGCAAAATAATATGTAAATTCCAATGAAGTGTTTATTCAAAACGAAATCACATGCGTAGCATGATGCATGTATGTCAGGTAAGTTTCCTAGAAAAGGAACAACGAGTATCTGCTAAAGTGAAGAAATGACCAGCTATCGAAGCAAATGTGTGTTCGCTCTTAGCGAGAAAATTATTGTGATGCAACTACCATTAAGGGGAGTAGAGATGCAAACATCTACTCGCCAGAAGTAAAAGAAATCCAAGTACTCTCTGTTTGGTCAACGGAACTGGCATATGCGCCAGGTTAATGATGGTTGATTGAGTTGACAGATATGGTTCCTAAATAAAAACCCTTACGAGTTTGGACCTGGGTTCACAAAGGTCCTAAATATATGTTTTCTAAATCCTCCAGATTTCGTATCCCGTGTAGACTGGTTTGTGCATTGTGTAGGAATCACTATTTTTGCGTACGTCTAAGAACAAGTCGTTGTCCCACAATTTTTCCTCGGTATACCTTCTTACTGAATTTACCGCCAATGACACTCGATCGTCGATCCGTCGTGTAATGGTAGGCGGACCCTTACAGTTAGTCAAATAAGTAATTCGTCAATCCTTAGCAAGAGCCACCGACCCTGGTTGGCTAGCTCGTCCGACTTCCGATCATTTGAAAGTCATCGTCCTTTTTCTTGATGAGCGGAATTGAGGTTACCCAAAAGGGAATTTTGGTCTGTTATCTTCCTTCTCTATTTACTACTGAAACTACACACTGTCAATCCTTGCATCTCCGAAAATGTAAGTCGCTACGGTGCATCGACTACAGGTGCGGTGCCTGGAATTAAATCGATGCGAGATTCGACTAATCGTTGAGGAGACGATTCCGGCAAGTCTTCGAGGAAGACTTCAGGATATCCTCTGATCACGGGGGTATCTTCGGGCTTTAGTTCTTCGGCTCCCTTGTCCCCGACATGAGCCAAGAAAACAACACATTCTTTACGCAACATCCTTTGTGCCTTCAAGCGATTTGTAATTTGCAGAGGCGTATCCCGCTTCATGAGTCAAGATCACTTCTTCGTTCGCCATCATGGTGCGGATATCAATCTCCTATTGATCATTTGTCAACCAATCCCTCCAACTACCTTGTTGAAGTCTCCCAATTCACTGACAGTAGATCAAGTGTAATCTTACGCTTCCCGGGTTCTATCTTGGCGATTCCAGTTACTGTGTTGGCTTCCACTAGCTTCCCCTAAGCTAGTTCTAATGGGTACTGGAATATTTACTTACTCGCTACTTAAACCAATTATACTCTCGAACCCTAGAGGTGCGAATCGTAAAATTTGCAACAGTATTTGGCAATACAGATGCATAACATTAAGTAATTCGGGACGTACCGATATCCATACTTGAATCCCTGGCGTGTCTCCCTAGCTCCGGTGGGGAGCTTTCATTCTTGTGCCTGATTGTTTTTAGGGCAATATTTTCTGAACTGCTTTTTGCTTCCACAGTTAAAACAACCTCGGGCACGTTTCTGTTTATCACTCATTCTGCCTTGACAATTGTCATTGTCGTTGTCCCCTTCGTGATTCTCACTACCGTCTTGGCCTCCATTTCTACTTTCCGTACCTTGCCAACAAGTTTCTTTAGGATGCCCCCTCTTTCCACAGTTAGCACATTTTCCATATCTACATCGCCCGACATGATAACGTAAACAATTGTCGCACTTAGGTAGGATACCCATGTAGTCTTTTCCCTTTTTGGCCTTCTTCTTGCTACTCCCCCGAGTAATCATCTTGAAATTTGCGAGCTTTCTCTTGTTATCCCCAGATGCCTCTATAGCAGTCTCCTTTTTCTCCTCAGCAGTGGAAAATTCTCCTCGTCTAACTGCTTCTTCCGTGAGTGCCATGCTTATGTTGATAGCCTCGGTGATCGTTGAAGGTTTAGATGTTGTTACCAGGCTTAGAATCTGAGGTTCCAATCCCCTTATGAACTGTTCAATTCTCTTAAACTCTGGTGCCCCCAGGAGTAAGGCAACTTGTGATAATTCGTTAAATCTCTGCACATACTCCGCTATCTTTGGTCCTTCCATTTTCAAGTTCCACAGTTCTGTTTCCAGCTTTTGGACTTCTGCCCTCGAGCAATATCTCTTACGCATCAGATCTTTCAGTTCGTCCCACGTCTTAGCATACGCAGCGGTCTCGCCCATTGTCCGAACTTGATGGTTCCACCATGACAGAGCCTCATCCACCAATAGTCCAGTTATATACTTGACTTGATGTTCGGGGTCACATTTGCTCAATCGTAAAACAGAATCTGTCTTTTCAACCCAGCGCACGAAGGCTAAGGCACCCCCAGTGCCGTCGAACTCTTGAGGTTTGTGGTCCAAGAACTGCTTGTAGGTGCTGCCTGCGATGTAAGCAACATTATTCGCGTAAGGCCTTAGCAAGGCACTCGTGGAAATGTCCGAACGTTTTGTAATGTGTCTTAAGGGACTAGACATTACCGTTGGGGGGGTTATTTCCCGAGGTACCTCCGCTGAAATCGGAGCCACGGGCCTCGTACCGTGCGATGTCCTGTAAGAGGTGCTCTTGCATTTCTGCCTCTGTTGTCGGTAGAGGGTTGTTGATATTGGTGTTCCCTTGAGTCGACATCTTCCTAGAGGAAGGTCGGTTAGGTCAGGTCTTGTTAAGGATACGAGCACACAAGTCTCTTTTTAACGAATAAGACCTCAGAAGTGTATTACATATACGTATATACGCAGTCGTTATAACATTCAATCACATATTATCACAATTATTGCACAATTTGTAAATAGGAATGTAGCAAGTAAATACGTAGCATTATAGTTGTAGCACAAACATGTAAATTAACAGCGTGCTTAGTGAGGACATAGCGACCAAGTTCTTCATTAGTTATTAGTCACAAATATTGTCGCATGTTTAAAGATGATTGGGCTTTCATTATCCTCCGGCCACAATCACTGTGTCTAACAAAATGTATCACATCAGAAGGGACACAGGGTCACCCTACCCTTGTCCAACAAGTATATTAGTGCATCAAAATTTCGTAATCAGAAGTGGTCCTCAAAAGTCTCCGCAATCCCGGCTTATCTTTAGTGTCTTTACCCAAGTGTAATGCAATCTGCATAATCCAGAAACCAACTATACTGGTGACTGAGGTGGAGGAGGAAAGAAAAGTGACTGCTAACATGCGTGAGTCCCTCCTCGAGCTTGTATATACGTCGGAGTAATTATCTGCTCTGCCGCTCGATAGTAAAGAAATGAGTATCAGAATCCTGGGAATCGGTGTAATAGCAACGGTCGAGAGCGCAAAAGGAACCTTGATGTATGTGGCGAATCAAAGTATGCTGACAGCAGACAGGGTGGAGGACGTGGTGTCTTACATAAACTTTTTTGACAAAATGCTGTCTTGTGATGTAGACACTTAAATCATGTTTTCGGTTATGTAATGTTTTGCATCTGAAGTTGCCAATTGTGGTGTCAGCTCAAGCTCCAACATTCTGCGACTCATATCCTCAAACTGTAGTTGGTGTTACAGGAGCAACTCATCTCGTATGTGGCCTCCACTACGTGAGGGATGGTAAGGGTCTAAAATCTGCATAGTGTATTATAGGATCCATCAAATCGGCTCGTACAGCGATGTAGAGGTGAAAGGTGTAAACGGTGCGGCCTGTAAGGCCGTAGAAAATGCTGCTGTAGCAAAAGGATCGTTACGAGGGTACTGACCTGGAGTACCTTTCCGGGGCGTAGGTATGTCTTGAAAGATAGCGATAGGCGCGTTGGCGCAATGGACGTCGGTCTTCATAGGGGAAAGGAGCAACATCAGCGGTTATGGATGCAAAAACAATCGTTTCAACCAATAAGGAGTTTGTCAGGTCCTGGTACTGGGTTAGATAGTAGGGGTGCAATGTCTAGTAAACCAAAAGTATCAGGGTCACAATCAAGCAAGGGTGTAGGACCAGCAGTTGCAACATCAGGCTGACTCAAAAGGTGCAGAAGCTAGCTCAGCAGCAGGCCCTGGGTCGTGTAACGGTGTGGTGCCTCGAGCAGGTGATAGTGCAGCAGCCATGTCGTCGTCGTCTTGTGTCAGTAGTAGAATGCTGTACTCCAGCTGTTTGTAAGGTTGCAGGTATCACAGACTCAAAGGAGTCTGAATGCATGCTAGAATCAGAGGATGGCTTGTTAACAGGGGTCTTAAGAAGTGAAGTTAGTAACAGTGTCCTCGTCTAATTTTCTATCGTCCTGGGCGTCGGCAGGAGGACCATCGATAAGCATGCCAACGTAGTCATATATTGTTTGTCGAGTAGCCAACCTTCAGTAGAGATGTCCGCAGGAGGCGCATCATCGAGGATTGGAGCCATGGTGTGTCCATCATTGGGATGACCAGTGATGGAGTGGTCATGGATTAAAACAAGAGTGACATAAAGATTCTTGTCAGAGAAACCATCAGCAAAGATGAAGTATCACCAAAATCTGGTAGCACGGACAGCTAGAAGTCGTCCTCGCCCTTAGTCAGCATATCAGGATCACTCTCAGTATCTGACGTAATTGTCTCTGGCGCAGATGTAGTCTCATTATCTGTGGCGGTGGTCATAGGGTTATCAATGTCTGATAACTCGTTCTCTAATTAGAGTGACATGTGTGCCGGTGCGTAACATGTATATCCATAGTAGTTACTAACAATTAGTGTATGCGAATAACTACCACATATGCACGTACATCAACATTAAATCAAATAAGCATGTAAGTCTCAATTAATGTAAGCAAGTAATCATCCTACCCCAGACTATCCTCCCAGTTTCTCAAACTGAACTCCCTAGTCTCTCAGACTAAAATCTCCCAGTCTCTCATACTAATCTCCTGGTCTCCCCGACCTATTTTTTTTCCTGGTCTTCCCGACCTAATTTTTCCTGGTCTCCCCGACCTAATTTTTCCTGGTCTCCCCGACCTAATTTTTCCCCAGTCTCCCCGACTGAGCTATAAATTTAAATTTGGAAATGTGTATTTGTGCCTTTTGTTTGTAAAAAGGTTTGTTTCCTGGATCTGGACGTATAGTGTATGCAATGTAAAAATGTTTGAAAACGTTTTCGTGAGAGCCCTGATGATCATAGTCTAGACTCGAGAAAGAATCCTAGTTCGCTATGATCGAGACTCTGACACCAAGCTGTCACACCCTGGCTTTGCGGAAGCGTGGGTTTATTTGGTGTGACTTCCTAATACCATAGCAACAATCATAACAATGCTATATGATAAAAACATGAGATATTCATCCATTAATAAAGTTTAGAAAAAAAAATCCCATTTTCAACAATCACAAATAAGTTACAAACCTTAACTTGATTTAATTGAGTTCATAAAGGCTTAGCAAAAGACTTTAAACAATACTAGGTTTAGGGATATGTAACCCGTCCAGGAAGGGGTTACACCTTCTAAACCCTGGATGACTTCTTTATTCAAACGCAGCTTGAAAATACGTGCATACCGTGCCAGATCCGTTAGTTTCCTGAAATACATGTAGTTTGAAAAATCAACATAAAGTTGAGCGAGTTCATGTGTAAGTGAGTATGTATAAACCTTTGTAATAGGTTTGTATGTATGAAAATCCCTGGTATGTAGCAAATAAGGAAAAAGAGATCACCATTGGGTTGCAAAGCCAATGATATGTGTGAAGTGCAGTAGGAAGACTCAAACCTAGCAGATTTTTGCGTCGGGTACAAAGTCACCACCTGGTTCACTCAGCGGACTCAGGGGTTGGGCTCGCTACACCCAGATAGATCTACCGCTAATGACCCTCGGTCCTATAATGAGGATTAATGGCCTCCAGTTCCCGCCTACCCACTCACATGATCTAAGTAGTAACCCTCCTTACGCTAACCATACCATGTAAGTAAAAGTTCGTAATAATCGTAACATGTATTTCACCCCCGAAGTATAAAAACTGAAAACAGTTAGAAGAAAAGGGGGACATGAACTCACTGAAGTGCGTCTCGAAATAGTCAATCCCAACCAACCTGCTGCGTGACGACCTACACGTACTAACTTCTATTAGACGGACGGCCGTGCCTTGGCTTAAGGTTTAACGTTTTTGGGAAATAGTTAGACAACTATTTCGTATTTACATTTCTTAATCATTTAATAAATATATTTCTTCCCAAGGATGGGGGTATTAATACATGTGCGCTTTATAATCCCGAACTATGTTTTAAGTCCCACTTAGCAATTATACTTAACCTTTTTGTCCAAAATAACTTATTTCCAAAATTATATGTATTTTTCCCAAAAATAACATATTTTTATTTCTACCGTCTCCCAAAACAATATTTTACCAAAATATACGTATACGTTTTACTTCCGAAAAATATATTTTTAAGTCTCACTTGAAAAATATATTTTAAATCACTTGTCTAAAATATTCTGTCTCCAAAATATATATATTTTTCCCAAAAACATTATATTTTACTTCATACGATTTCCAAAATAACACTTTATCAAAATACACATTTAAGAGTATTTTCCAAAAATACATAAGTTACATTTTAAAGTTCGTGTGGTAATAACAGTACCGGTGTAACTTAAACATTTATTCGTGAGGGCGTTGGTATTATTTTGGAGTCGTATTTTCATGATATTCCCAAGTAATATTATTTTTTTACCCTAAAAATAATATATCTCTAGTTCACAAACTAATCACGTAAGCACACAAGCGTTTTATTATGAAATATATATTCTCAATATATATTTAACAAGTTTTATTTACGAAAATCCACCTCCGACTCTTGGTTATTTTGTAATAAAAATCTTGGCGAAGTTTATTTGGAAAAACAAGTTAAAAATATATTTATAAACACTTGTCACAAAAATATTTCCAAGTGTTATATTTCTGGAAAAATTTCGCCAGAGTTTCCTCTGTAACTGGAGGTGGCCACGCTTACTAGCGTATCATTTTCTTTTAGAAATTCAATCAACCACTTATCAATCATCAACATACAATATTCCAATATCAAGCTTGTCAAAAATAATTATAAATCACAAACTCATGAACTTGTAAGTTGTGTAAAAATATGTAGCAACCTTTTAACATTTTTAGTGGATCTCTCTATCTTTAAAAATAAAATCGGTTTCTTGAAAAACTTTATTTTTAAAGAAAATGTAACTTTAAACTTCTAGTCCAAAAATTACGAAATTTATTCCTTTGTTAAACCTTTTGTTACACAAGTGTTTACACACTTGTTTGTTTGCAAAATGCTTTTAGTTCATGAAAGATCAGGCTTTTAAACAAGGTTTGCATCTTACACTTGGTTCTTTGAAAATACCACTTGTAGATCTTTAGATCTACTAGTTTTAAACTCTATTTTACAAGAAAAATCACTTTTACACAAGTTCATGTTTTGTTAGTGGAAGAGTTCATCATCTTGTAACTTTCACACTTAACAAACTACTAGTTCATGTTCCATGCACACGATCTAGCATAGTTAGATGATGATCTATCCCACTACTAGCATCAAACAACATAAAGTAATCATATCTAGACAAGTTTCATAAGTTTTACACCACTAGCTTTTCTTTAACCAACTAGTTCATCTTTTATTCAAGACTTTTAGTTTTGATCTTTAGTGTTCTTGATTTTTAACCGTTAAATCTCTTATTAACCACTTTAAACATGAACAAGGAAGTGTTTAGAAGCACTTACTACTAGCTCGAGGCTAGGGAAGAATCAAAGCGTAAACAAGGTGGATAAAAGCAACATAGAGAGGTTCTTGCACTTTCGAAAGCACCCGGCTTGTTTGTATGACCTCTTGCTTCTATGAATGTATGAGAAATGGCTAGTATCAAACTTGATGGTGGAGGTGTTCGGCCGCAAGCAAGGAAGAAGGAAGGAGAGTGCAAGTTTAAGGTTGTGTTGGTGAAATGAAAATTAAGACCTTATGTGCTATTATATAATCCAAGTCCACCTTTTATCCAATATGTATTATGTCTCTAAATATCTAGCATGTGCCATTTTAATAATCAAAGGAAACAAGGGTGGGTCACCCCTACATGGTGACCGTCAAGTGTGGGAGGGGGGGGGGGGTATAGGGTTGGGATGTGATTGTATGGTAACCATCTAGTTAAGTTTCAAAGTTTTTAGTTAGTGTATTAAGTGTGGTATTTAATATAAAGGGTGTTAGGGTGTTCGGGAACCCTAACTTGCTCAGAAAGTAAAAACAATGCTTTTGGCAATATTTTTATGTTCCGGGTAAAGTCCGGTTGTTCGGTTGGATATTGATCCGTTAAAGTGCTAAATAAGCATTTAAAGTGCCTTTAATATTATTTTTAGTGACACAATGAATTCCCGACACTTTGGAAAGTGTCTAGTATTATTTTCCCATGTTTTTGCACTTCACTAGTTACGTTAAAAGCTGAATTTTGTAATAGAGTGCAGAATTTTGTAATTTGAGCATTGTTTTAGGCACATCCGGTCACTATAAATATTACCTAGTGACGCAGTTCTACAATCCTCACCTCCCGACACTCCCTACCAGTGTAGTAATCTATTCCCGGCTCATAATGGCCTCAAAGACAGTATCTGTCTAGTGCTGGTAATGTCAGCATGTTTACTGGGTTATCCGTATAGTGTGCTCACTGTGCTTTTGTGCATCAAGGTTGTCACTAATGTTTGTGTGTAAGTAATAGAGTGACAGTATAATGTGTGATGCATGAGTATGTATGTATCAGAAATCAAGAAGCAGTTTAACCACAGTTGAAAGCAAGCACTGTAATTAAGCATTAATTAAATATTAATTAATTCGTACGGATACCTGGTTTGGTGAGGGTTGTCACACCGTGTCACCTGGTGACGATGGTCATATCACTATTGGGTCTTTCCCCAAGTAGTGACGTTTATCACTGTTAGGATTTATTAGCCTAACCCGTGAGAAATTAGTAATGTGCACAATACCCCACTAGCCAGTGATTCAAGATAACCACGACTTACTCCCTGTAATTATAACTTTTGAAAATGGAGTATTGTAAAATACTTTTGATAAAAGAGAATAACTCACATTGCAGATTTAAGTGGACAGAGCTTAGCCTACTGATTAGCCTTGTAACCTAATTTAAATAACAATGCACACAAACTAGGTCAGTAACTATTACGGATTGGAAAGTTAACAAAACACGCAAGAGTAGTGTCAAGCTCGTCAAGGTTCGATGGAAGGCACGACATGGCCCAGAATTCACGTGGGAACGTGAGGATCGTATGAAGGCCATGTACCCACATTTATTCCCCAAGACCCCTGCAACTAGAAGCAGAACCTAAAATTTCGGGACGAAATTTTCTTAACGGGGGGAGAATGTGACAACCCTCACAATTACAGGTATCCGTACAATTAATTAATCTTAATTATGTGGTTAATGACTGTGCTTGATTACAACTGACAACTTAAACTGCTTTATGATTTTTGCATCATACATACATATGCATCATATTTCATACAATCACTCCATTTATTACACACAAACTTTAGTGACATACTTGATGCACAAAGCACAGTTAGCACACTGAACGGATAATTCAGAAACATGCTGATAATGCCAGCACATAGACAGATAATGTTATTGAGGCCAGTATGAGCCAGGGACAAGGTACTACACTAGTATGGAGTGTAGGGAAGTGAGGACCATAAAACTGCGTCACTAGGTAATAGTTATAGTGCTGGGAAGTGCCTAAAACACACTTTAAGTGCAGAATTCTGCATTTATTAATAAAATTCAGCATTGTAACATACAAGTAAAGTGCAAAAATATGGCAGAATGGTTCTGTATGCTTTCCTAAGTGCCGGGAATAAATTGTGTTACAAAAATATATATAAAAGGCTCTTTACGGACTAATTAAACACTTTAACGAAACAGTATCTAACCGGATAACCAGAAATTACCCATAACACTAAATTTTTGCCAAACACATTTTTTATTATTTTTGACTAGTCATGATCCCCGTTTACCATAACACCCAATAAAAATCAAATAACTAACATATATAATCAAGTTACTTGGAAACTAACTTATGATCACCTTTTAGTTGCAAAAATTTACCACCAACCCCCCCCCCCCTTAACCGAAATCGGTCCCAAGTGGACCCACCCAACATTCTCACCATACTTCACAATCTTCTCCTAATTCCATTTTTCTATTAGATTTTGCTTGCATGACTAAACAAAATATGATGAATGATCAATATAAGTAAGGCTCCAAGATCACCACCATTCCTTCATATCTTTACACTCTCTCACTCACCCTCACTCTCTCTCCCTTCTTCTCGGTTCACCACAACCGCCACCACCTTCACCATTCCACCACCATCCTCTTCCATTTTCAAGTTTCATTCAAGACCTTAAGGTGATACAAGGAAGCTTGCAACTTGTGGAGCTTCAAAGGGCTTTGTTTCTTGCTTTTTCACCATCATTTCTTCATCTTCTTCACTAGATTCTACCCTAGCCATTGTGCTAGTAGTAAGTTCGTGTCAAACCCTTGTTCATCTTGTTTTTATTGCTAAAAATTGTAGTATGATACTTATGTTTATAACACTAAAGAACAAGAACACTAAAAGGATTAAACAAGAAACTTGAACATAAAAGTTTACATAGAGAGGAAATGTTGTTATGATATTGTTATGAATATGTTGTTGATTGTATGATGATTCTTGGTTGTGTAATGTTAATCACCATATGAGTCTTGTTAAATGATATTTAGAAAAATGATTTAACAAGATTAGAAAGTGGTTATGTGTTACATAAATAACCACCTTCTAGTTTAATCATGAACTTGAATAAAAATAATTTTTCTTGAAATATTAGTAAACAAAATAACTTGATGATCATGTAGATCTAAGTTTTACAAGAGGTTTTCTAAATAAACCAAGTTCAAGAACCGATTTCTAAAAAATTATGACTTTTACATACTCTTACATATTTTTGTAAATAAAATAAGTGTAAAAAGATTTTATTTACAAGAAGAGTTCAAGAGTTTTATTTTTGTAAAAATTGTTTACAAGTTGTAAACACTAAACTTTTGTAAGAGAATGGTTTTTAAAGAAATAACTACACTTTGGAAGGTAACTAAGTTCCCTAAAAGCTTCACTAAGTTACTACGCGTTTTCAGAAAGTATCAAGTTCATGATTAGGGTGTAACACATATAGGTTTTACTCTCGGTAATGTAAAGTTGTTTAAAAGATAATTGTTGATGATTGTTGATTGAATTTGAAAAGAAAATGATATGCTTATTAGCATGGACACCTCCGTTTTTAGGGGAAACTCTGGCGAAATTTCTAAAAATCCCAAGACTTAGAAAATTATTTTCTAACAAGTGTTTGCAAATATGTTTTAAACATAGTCTTTCAAAGTAAACTTCGCCATGAGTATTGTTACAAAACTTCAAAGTGTTGGAGGTGGGTTTTCGAAAATAAAAGCGGATAAATATATATTTCATACTAAAACGCTTGTGTGATTATTTGTTCATTTGGGAACTAGTTATATTATTTAGGACAAAATAATGTAACTTAGCAAAATACCATCACATTTATAAATCCGGAAAATATGATTACAAATATATTTTGGGGTAAACATTATTTGGATACCAAGAATGAAAATATATTATTTTTGGGAAAAATATATATTTTGGGACATATTATTTTTGATAAATAAGTTATTATATATTTTCTAGAGTGGGACTTAAAAATATATAATGTCAAGACGTTAAATCACAAAAAAAATACATGTATAAATACCCCCCATCCTTGGGAAGGAATTACGCACATAAAATACTTGAGAAGTACGAATACGAAATAGTTGTCTAACTAATATTCCAAAACCCTAAAATAAAACGTAAGTTAAAACAATTATTATTATTTTAACAATAAGTTATAACTTGGAATAATATCAAAGTATCGTAACTCAAACGTAAATACAAAGGCAAGGCACGGCCGATCGTCTAATAGACATTAGTACGTTGTAGGTCGTCAGGTAGCTGATCAAGTTTGAGTTGACATTACGATACAGGGAAGCAGTACAGTGAGTTCATGTCCCCCTTTTTCTTTTAACTGTTTTCAGTTTTATACTTCGGGGGTGGAATACATGTTATAATTATTACAGACATTTTATACATGGTATGGTGAGCTTAAGGAGGGCATACTACTTAGATCATGTGAGTGACAGGCGCGTAACTTAAGGCCATTAATCCTCGCCGTAGGACCAAGGGACATAAGTGATAGATCTATTTGGGTGTAGCGAGCCCACACCCATGAGGTCAGGGTGACCCATAGTGGTGACTGTGTCTTACAGCCGAAGCCCGGTACAAATTTGCTAGGTTTAAGTACTTCCTGCATCACTTCACACATACCAGTGGCTTTGCAACCCATTGGTGATCTCTTTTTCCTTAATGCTACGTACCAGGGACTATCATACATACACCGTTTTCAAAGGTTTATACATACTCACATACACATGAACTCGCTCAACTTTTGTTGATTTTTCAAACTACATGTATTTCAGGGAATTGATTGGATCTGGCGGGTGATGCACGTTAAGCTGCGTATTAAATAAAAGATGTCATCCAGGGGTGTAGGGTTTGGGAGGTGTAACCCTTGCCTGGACGGGTCACATGTCTCCAAACCTCATTTTATTTAAGGTCTTTTGTTGAGTCTATTGGGAACTCATTTTTAAACAAGTCATGGTTGTAACTTATTTTGGGTTGATGATTCAAGACAATTATGTTATGGTATTTTCTAACTATATTAATGGATGAGCATCTTGTGTTTTTATTCATATAGCATTGTTATGATTGTTGCTATGGTATTAAGAAGTCACACCAAATGAACCCACGCTTCCGCAAAAGCCAGGGTGTGACAGCTTGGTATCAGAGCCTCGATCATAGCGAACTAGGATTCATTCTCGAGTCTAGACTATGATCACTAGGACTCACGAAAATGTTTTCAAACATTTTTACTTTGCATACACAGAAAGTCCAGATCCGGGGCACAAACATTTTACAAACAAAAGGCACAAATACACCGTTCAAAATTTATATTTCAGTCTTAGAGACTGAGGGAGTCCTGTCTGAGAGACTGGGGGAGTTTGGTCTTAAATACCGGGGAGTTGGTCTTAGAGACCAAGGAGTTGGTCTTAGAGGCCAGGGATTTAGTCTTAGAGACTGGGAGGTTGGTCTTAGAGACCAGGGAGTTGGTCTTAGAGACCAGGGAGTTAGTCTGAGAGACTAGGGAGTTCAGTCTGAGAAACTGGGAAGGATAGTCTGGGGAAGACTAGGGGGATTACTTGCTTGCATTATTGTGACTTATATGGTTACTGGACTATTATTGATATATGTGCCTATGTTGTGGTTGTGTTATTACAGACACTATGTCTTCGTTGAGTGGATTTTCTGACCCCGTGGCAGTAGATTCAGACGACCCGATGCACACAGATCCGGAGGTCTTTACATCTGATACGGACAGTAGTGACGACGACGATTTCCAGCCGTTCGCGTTGCCAGATTTCGGTGACGACGTTCAGTACGCTGATGGCATTCCAGATGGGGATCTACCCCTTGCCCTGATCCCTGCTCCCATTCCACTTGCCGCATTTCCCGTAGAGGATTTGCCTCCCAATGTTGTATCTGATGACGACATCGACCTTTTCATCGAGGGTCCCCCTGAGGACGACCATGAGGGTGGGGCCCCGATTGCTGATGATGTCGCCATTCCTTTGGTTGAGGTTCCGGTTGCGGATGCTGTTGTTCTACCGCCTGTTGAGGCTCCCGCTGAGGAGACTTTAGCTGATCAGTCTGGTACTGATTCTTTTGAGTCAGTATCATCTTCCACTTTGCACGCTGTCGGATTACGTCGATATCCTACTGACTCCGACTCCGATACAACTATGTCAGCTGTACCTGGTTCACCCCACGAGTTTAAGTTTGATCCTGAGTTCGAGGACGAGTTTGATCCAGTTTTTCCTCCTGATTTTGATCCCGATCACGAGATTGAGTTTATTCCTGATGACCAGCCCATGGAGGCACTAGTGGCTCCTGTTGATCAGCTTCTTGATGCACCTGCCGACTTTGATATGGCCTTTGCCGACCCTGATCTTGTCGTGGCACCTGAGCCTGTTATTGCTCCTGACCCTGTACCTGTGCACGACCCTGTTCTTATGGATGCACCAGCCATTGCACCACTTATTGTTGATTTTCCCATTGTTGCACCACCAGGGGTGGATGTTCCTGTTACTGATGCACCTTTGCCTGATCCTGTGCCGGCATTTGTTGACCGCGCACCTTTTGCCACTCACATCGATCCTCGTTATGCTGACACTCGTAATGGGTGGATCGAGGATGATGAGGACTACCCTCCGTTTGTGTTACCAGTCATTCCTCCTGTGGCACCTGTTTCCGCACTTGTTGATGTTCCATTGTTCCACACACACATCTGATACCCATCGCACCGACCTTCCTATCACATTCCTCCACCTCGACCTGGAGAGGGTTCGTCGAGACAGCCTTTTGGTCACGTATCTTTTATGACAAGAGACGGCCAGTTTATGCCGCAGATTCCTCATCCTGCTTTTGTTCCACCCATGTCGTCAGCTATACCAGTCACGTCTCAGTTTCCTCACACTACACCACCTTTTGTATCATCGGGCGAGCCGTTTCTGTGGGCATCGCCCAATGTCATGCCGTTATCAGACCCTTATCACCCTTTCCATGTTGGATATTCCACGGAGGACATACTTATATCTCTACAGTTGCAGCAGGAGGCACCGAGCCAGAGAGTTCTTGAGTTGGAGAGGATTCCACGTCCTCCCCCGTACCATTGTCAGTCTCCTTTTTCCACACCACCGGCTCCTCTTCCACTACCCCCTGATTCAGATGTTCGTTTCCTTACACCAGAGTAGCAGATTGCCTATCTGCTGCGAGTTGTTCACGCACTAGAGGAGGATTGGGTGCTTATGCGCCGTTTGCTTTTCTCTTTTCCTCCACCTCCTCCTCCGCCATCAGCGTAGCTATATTTTTGGTTTGATGCAGGTAGATCGTTTTGGTGAGAAAGTCGCAATTGGGCCAGCATATGAAGACTTTTGGAAGACCACATTCTTTTTTGTATATGTTTTGTGTAGACGGACTTGTATTTTGGGGTGATGCAACCCAATGATCTTATTTTGATGTATGATGTACTGTGAAACATGTAAAACTATGTTGTGGTCATGATTAAAAGAAAGCTCAATGGCAACGTTCTCACTACATGCATTGTTGAATTATTTGTTTTATATTATAACATGGGATGTTATGTGTTATGGGGATTGATGGATGCTATTACATACGCATATTACTTACTTACTTACCGTACTATCACCTGACCGATATGATCTTCTATTAGAAGATGCCTCCACGAAGAGCTGTACGTTTGCCCACAACAGAGGCGGAGTTACAGGAACAAATTTCTAAAGCGATAGCAGACTATGAGGCTTCGCGCGGCGAAACTAGTGGGAATAACCCAAGAAACAACAACCCACCGCATGGCTGTACTTTTAAGCAATTCCTAGATTGTAAACCGCTTAACTTTGACGGCACTGGAGGTGTTGTTGCATTTGTCAGATGGGCAGAAAAGACAGATTCTATTTTGAGGATGAGCAAGTGTGCTCCCGAACACCAAGTTACATACATCTCAGGGCTTTTTCTTGATGGTGCCCTATCATGGTGGAATCTGCAAGTGCAAACATTGGGAGAGGCGGTGGCATATGCGTTAACATGGAATGAGCTGAAGGAGCTCATGCGAAAGAAGTACTGCTCCAGGTCAGAAATCCAGAAATTAGAAACTGAATTCTGGAATCTTAAAATGGATGGCCCGAAGATTGCCGAGTATGTTCAGAGATTTCATGATTTATCCCATGTAGTACCTTATATGGTTACGCCTGAATTCAAATGCGTGGAGCGTTTCATCTGGGGGTTGGCGCCCCAGATCATGAGCATGGTAACATCTTCAAAACCGACAACGATCACTGAAGCTATAGACCTGAGTGTGTCTCTGACGGAGGAAGCTATTAGGCTCGATAATTTTTCCATCTCCGAGCCGAAAAAGAAAGAAACTCATGTTGAATCTTCAGGGGAGAACAATAGGAAATTCTCCAACTTTAAAACAAGTACCGGCAGTGCCAACAAGAGGAAGGATGTGAACCGACCAGCTGAAAATAAGCATGGCGCTGAAGTCAAAGGAAGAGGGTATATGGGCACTCTGCCCATGTGTGATGTTTGCCAGCGCCATCATTCTGGCCGGTGCAATGTTAGAAAATGTGAATCCTGTGGAAGGATGGGTCACTTAAAAGACACTTGTTGGGTTGGTACTGGCCATGGTGGCAAAAGGGTATTTGGTAATAACAACCGCGGAGGAAATGGAAATGGGAACCGTTCGCAGGGAAATAATGGAGGAAATGGAAACCGTGGTAATTTTGCGAATCAAGCCGGAAGTGGGAATTACAACCGGAACAATGCTCAAGGTTGTAGTAGGGATGGTCGAGGACCAGGTTGTTTTAACTGCAGAGACATCGGGCACTTCAAGCGTGAATGCCCAAAACTCAATCAAGCTCGCGGAAGGGTATTCAATATTGGAGCAAGGGAAGCACGCCAGGACCCGAATGTTGTCACTGGTACGTTCCCTAATAATCAACGCTTTGCATCTGTTCTATTTGACACTGGTGCCGACTATAGTTTTGTATCGCTAGAATTTAAGAATATGCTTGGGTTAACTGCTAGTAAGTTAGATGTTCCTTACTCAATTGAACTGGCTAATGGAAAGCTAGTCGAAATGAATGAAGTCATCAGAGGATGCATGATTGAATTGGGAGAGCACGAGTTTACACTAGATCTACTACCAGTCGAGTTGGGAAGCTTCGACGTGGTAGTAGGGATGGATTGGTTGTCAAGCAACAAAGCCGAAATTGTATGTCACGAGAAGACCATTCGCATTCCAATGGCGAATGGAGAAACGATTGTGGTACACGGAGAGAAGCGTGATACGCCTTTAAGGATCATTAGCTGTCTGAAAGCTAGAAAATGTTTGAAGAAGGGACGTGTTGCCTTCTTGGCACACATCGTGGATAACGAAGCCGCTGAGCCGAAACTTGAAGACATTCCTGTTGTTAAGGAGTATCCTGAAGTCTTTCCGGAAGACTTGCCAGGATTGCCGCCACATAGACAAGTCGAGTTCCATATTGACTTAGTTCCAGGCGCCGCGCCTGTGGCTAAGGCACCCTATCGACTTGCGCCTTCGGAAATGCAAGAGCTGTCAACGCAACTCCAGGAGCTGTTAGACAAGGGATTTATCCGACCAAGCTTCTCGCCTTGGGGAGCTCCAGTTTTGTTCGTTAAGAAGAAAGATGGTAGTTTTCGCATGTGTATCGACTAACGGGAGTTGAACAAGTTGACAATCAAGAACAGATACCCTTTGCCAAGGATCGATGACCTGTTTGATCAGTTACAAGGTTCAAGTTTTTATTCAAAGATCGACCTACGATCAGGTTATCACCAGTTGAGGATTCAAGAAGAAAGTATCCCAAAAACGGTCTTTAGGACTCGCTATGGGCATTACGAGTTCCTGGTTATGCCGTTCGGGTTAACAAACGCACCAGCTGTATTCATGGATTTGATGAACAGAGACTGCAAGCCCTACCTTGATAAGTTTGTGATCGTGTTCATAGACGACATCTTGATCTACTCAAAAACAAAAGAAGAACATGAGCATCATCTAAGAGCTATCTTAGAGCTGCTTAGGAATGAGAAGTTATACGCGAAGTTCTCGAAGTGCGAGTTCTGGCTACGGGAAGTTCAGTTTCTTGGTCATGTGGTTAATGGGAATGGAATCCATGTGGACCCTACAAAGATTGAAGCAATCAAGAATTGGGAGACTCCGAAAACGCCAACTGAGATTCGACAATTCTTGGGTTTGGCCGGGTATTATCACAGATTCATTAAGGATTTCTCGAAAATCGCTCAACCTCTGACTGCTCTCACACAGAAGGATAAGAAGTTTGATTGGGGAGACAAACAAGAAGAAGCATTTCAGTTGTTGAAGAACAAACTTTGTGATGCACCGATCTTATCTCTACCCGAAGGCACGGACGACTTCGTGGTATATTGAGACGCTTAGCGTCAAGGTTTAGGCTGCGTACTGATGCAACGACAAAAGGTTATAGCATATGCCTCACGCCAGTTGAAGGTCCACGAGAAAAATTATACCACGCATGATTTAGAATTTGGCGCAGTGGTGTTCGCTTTAAAGATCTGGCGACATTACTTATACGGTACGCGATGTACAATCTTCACGGATCACAAGAGCCTGCAGCACATATTTGATCAGAAAGAGCTTAACATGAGACAAAGACACTGGGTAGAACTATTGAACGATTATGATTGTGAAATCAAGTATCATCCAGGGAAGGCGAATGTGGTCGCCGATGCCCTGAGCCGCAAAGAAAGAATTAATCCCATAAGGGTTAGGGCTTTAGAAATGATTGTCCAGACAGACCTCTCATTGCGCATTCGTGCTGCGCAGAGAGAAGCACTCAAAGAAAGGAATATTGAGAATGAGTATCTCCGTGGGATGGAGAAGCAGTTGGTACCAAACGGGGAAGGGACTTTGTGCTTCATGAAACGAATTTGGGTTCCTTTGTTTGGTGGTTTGAGAAATGTTATTTTTGATCAGGCTCACAAGTCACGGTACTCGATTCATCCAGGAGCGGATAAGATGTACCAAGATCTTAAGGATTTTTATTGGTGGCCAAGGATGAAAGGCGATGTTGCGATATATGTTGGCAAATGTTTAACTTGCGCCAAGGTTAAGGCCGAATACCAGAAGCCTTCAGGTCTCTTGCAGCAACCTGAAATACCCCAATGGAAATGGGAACAGATTTCTATGGACTTCATAACGAAATTGACAAGGACGCCCAAGGGCCATGATACGATTTAGGTGATAGTAGACCGTCTAACGAAGTCTGCACACTTCTTGCCAATCAAGGAAAAAGACAACACGAGTAAACTTGCTGAAATATACCTGAGAGAAATTGTTGCACGTCATGGAGTGCCTCTCTCAATCATCTCTGATAGAGATGGAAGATTTGTGTCAAGGATTTGGCAATCCTTTCAAGAAGCTTTTGGCTCTCAGTTGAATCTGAGTACTGCTTTCCATCCGCAGACAGACGGACAGAGCGAACGGACGATTCAAACGTTAGAAGACATGTTACGAGCTTGCGTAATGGATTTAGGTGGAAGTTGGGACACTCACCTACCATTGGTCGAATTTTCGTACAATAATAGTTATCATGCAAGCATCCAAGCCGCACCGTTCGAAGCTCTCTACGGGCGTAAGTGTCGATCACCCTTATGCTGGGCAGACGCGGGTGATAGACAGCTGGTTGGCCCAGAATTGGTTCAGGAAACAACAGACAAGATTTTGCAGATCCGAGAACGCATTAAAGCGGCTCGTGATCGACAAAAGTGTTATGCGGACCGCAGAAGAAAACCTCTGGAATTTGAGGTGGGAGATATGGTACTGTTAAAGGTTTCACCCTGGAAGGGTGTGGCACGCTTTGGGAAGCGTGGAAAGCTGAACCCCAGATACATTGGTCCATTCAGAATCCTGAAACGGATTGGTCTCGTAGCATACAAGTTGGATTTACCTGCTGAACTAAATGGCGTTCATGATACATTTCATGTATCAAACCTGAAAAAGAGTCCAACTCAAGAAACTGTGGTCATTCCTACCGACAAAATTCATGTTGACGACACACTCCACTTTATTGAAGAACCAGTTGAGGTTACGGATTGGAAAGTTAACAAAACACGCAAGAGTAGTGTCAAGCTCGTCAAGGTTCGATGGAATGCACGACATGGCCCAGAATTCACGTGGGAACGTGAGGATCGTATGAAGGCCAAGTACCCACATTTATTCCCCAAGACCCCTGCAACTAGAAGCAGAACCTAAAATTTCGGGACGAAATTTTCTTAACGGGGGGAGAATGTGACAACCCTCACAATTACAGGTATCCGTACAATTAATTAATCTTAATTATGTGGTTAATGACTGTGCTTGATTACAACTGACAACTTAAACTGCTTTATGATTTTTGCATCATAAATACATATGCATCATATTTCATACAGTCACTCCATTTATTACACACAAACTTTAGTGACATACTTGATGCACAAAGCACAGTTAGCACACTGAACGGATAATTCAGAAACATGCTGATAATGCCAGCACATAGACAGATAATGTTATTGAGGCCAGTATGAGCCAGGGACAAGGTACTACACTAGTATGGAGTGTAGGGAAGTGAGGACCATAAAACTGCGTCACTAGGTAATAGTTATAGTGCTGGGAAGTGCCTAAAACACACTTTAAGTGCAGAATTCTGCATTTATTAATAAAATTCAGCATTGTAACATACTAGTAAAGTGCAAAAATATGGCAGAATGGTCCTGTATGCTTTCCTAAGTGCCGGGAATAAATTGCGTTACAAAAATATATATAAAAGGCACTTTACGGACTAATTAAACACTTTAACGAAACAGTATCTAACCGGATAACCAGACATTACCCATAACACTAAATTTTTGCCAAACACATTTTTTATTATTTTTGACTAGTCATGATCCCCGTTTACCATAACACCCACTAAAAATCAAATAACTAACATATATAATCAAGTTACTTGGAAACTAACTTATGATTACCTTTTAGTTGCAAAAATTTACCACCAACCCCCCCCCCCCTTAACCGAAATCGGTTCCAAGTGGACCCACCCAACATTCTCACCATACTTCACAATCTTCTCCTAGATTTAATTCCATTTTTCTATTAGATTTTGCTTGCACGACTAAACAAAATATGATGAATGATCAATATAAGTAAGGCTCCAAGATCACCACCATTCCTTCATATCTTTACACTCTCTCACTCACCCTCACTCTCTCTCCCTTCTTCTCGGTTCACCACAACCGCCACCACCTTCACCATTCCACCACCATCCTCTTCCATTTTCAAGTTTCATTCAAGACCTTAAGGTGATACAAGGAAGCTTGCAACTTGTGGAGCTTCAAAGGGCTTTGTTTCTTGCTTTTTCACCATCATTTCTTCATCTTCTTCACTAGATTCTACCCTAGCCATTGTGCTAGTAGTAAGTTCGTGTCAAACCCTTGTTCATCTTGTTTTTATGGCTAAAAATTGTAGTATGATACTTATGTTTATAACACTAACGAACAAGAACACTAAAAGGATTAAACAAGAAACTTGAACATAAAAGTTTACATAGAGAGGAAATGTTGTTGTTATGATATTGTTATGAATATGTTGTTGATTGTATGATGATTCTTGGTTGTGTGATGTTAATCACCATATGAGTCTTGTTATATGATATTTAGAAAAATGATTTAACAAGATTAGAAAGTGGTTATGTGTTACATAAATAACCACCTTCTAGTTTAATCATGAACTTGAATAAAAATAGTTTTTCTTGAAATATTAGTAAACAAAATAACTTGATGATCATGTAGATCTAAGTTTTACAAGAGATTTTCTAAACAAACCAAGTTCAAGAACCGATTTCTAAAGAATTATGACTTTTACATACTCTTACATATTTTTGTAAATAAAATAAGTGTAAAAAGCTTTTATTTACAAGAAGAGTTCAAGAGTTTTATTTTTGTAAAAATTGTTTACAAGATGTAAACACTAAAATTTTGTAAGAGAATGGTTTTTAAAGAAATAACTACACTTCGGAAGGTAACTAAGTTCACTAAAAGCTTCACTAAGTTACTACGCGTTTTCAGAAAGTATCAAGTTCATGATTAGGGTGTAACACATATAGGTTTTACTCTCGGTAATGTAAAGTTGTTTAAAAGATAATTGTTGATGATTGTTGATTGAATTTGAAAAGAAAATGATATGCTTATTAGCATGGACACCTCCGTTTTTAGGGGAAACTCTGGCGAAATTTCTAAAAATCCCAAGACTTAGAAAATGATTTTCTAACAAGTGTTTGCAAATATGTTTTAAACATTGTCTTTCAAAGTAAACTTCGCCATGAGTATTGTTACAAAACTTCAAAGTGTTGGAGGTGGGTTTTCGAAAATAAAAGCGGATAAATATATATTTCATACTAAAACGCTTGTGTGATTATTTGTTCATTTGGGAACTAGTTATATTATTTAGGACAAAATAATGTAACTTAGCAAAATACCATCACATTTATAAATCCGGAAAATATGATTACAAATATATTTTGGGGTAAACATTATTTGGATACCAAGGATGAAAATATATTATTTTTGGGAAAAATATATATTTTGGGACATATTATTTTTGATAAATAAATTATTATATATTTTCTAGTGTGGGACTTAAAAATATATAATGTCAAGACGTTAAATCACAAAAAATACATGTATACCCCCCATCCTTGGGAAGGAATTACGCACATAAAGTACTTGAGAAGTACGAATACGAAAGAGTTGTCTAACTAATATTCCAAAACCCTAAAATAAAACGTAAGTTAAAATAATAATTATTATTTTAACAATAATTTATAACTTGGAATAATATCAAAGTATCGTGATGCAGGAAGTACTTCACACATACTAGTGACTTTGCAACCCATTGGTGATCTCTTTTTCCTTAATGCTACATACCAGGGACTTTCATACATACACCGTTTACAAAGGTTTATACATACTCACTTACACATGAACTCGCTCAACTTTTGTTGATTTTTCAAACTACATGTATTTCAGGGAATTGATTGGATCTGGCGGGTGATGCACGTTAAGCTGCGTATTAAATAAAAGATGTCATCCAGGGGTGTAGGGTTTGGGAGGTGTAACCCTTGCCTGGACGGGTCACATGTCTCCAAACCTCATTTTATTTAAGGTCTTTTGTTGAGTCTGTTGGGAACTCATTTTTAAACAAGTCATGGTTGTAACTTATTTTGGGTTGATGATTCAAGATAATTATGTTATGGTATTTTCTAACTATATTAATGGATGAGCATCTTGTGTTTTTATTCATATAGCATTGTTATGATTGTTGCTATGGTATTAAGAACTCACACCAAATGAACCCACGCTTCCGTAAAAGCCAGGGTGTGACAACACATGCCATAGTTAACTGAAAATTTTAACTAGGTTATGGTCAAAGGACGTGGCGTGTAATGAGTTTTACAAATAAAGGATTGTGACTGTAATTATTGAAGTTAAAGGTTATCCATTGCAATCTGATACAAACATAAAGGACGAAAAGTGTAATTTACACTAAATCAAAAGTTTATTGCAAATCTTTACCCAATGAATCTGGCAGGATTTGATATTGTATTAGGAATGGATTGGTTAATAGCCAATAAAGCCAGTATTTTATGTGATCAAAAGTCAATTCAAGTAAATTCACCAAGGGGTGAAAAGATCACAATTAAAGGAGATAAGCCTTCTAGATCCACAAAATTCATCTCTGTGATGAAAACAACAAGTCATGTAAGAAAAGGATCATTAGTATATTTGATTTCTATAATCATTAACACCAAAGGAAAAGAATTAAAGGATATTCCAGTAGTATCCCAATTTTCAGATGTATTTCCAGAAGAATTACCAGGACAATCTCCAGACAGAGAAGTTGATTTCCGAATCCATTTGATACCAGGGACATCACCAATTGCCAAAGCACCTTACTGTTTGGCACCCGCAGAAATGCAGGAACTAAAGAAACAGTTAGACGAACTGTTGGAGAAAGGATTCATACAGCCAAGCTCATCACCATGGGGAGCGCCGATCTTATTCGTTAAGAAGAAAGACGGATCTATGCGTATGTGCATTGACTACCGTGAATTGAACAAGGTCACGATTAAGAATCGGCATCCATTATCGAGAATCGATGATTTATTTAATCAATTGCAAGGAGCTCGATTTTTCTCTAAAATTGATTTAAGGTCAGGATATCATCAATTAAAGGTACAGGAAGAGGACATTCCTAAGACCGCTTTCAGAACAAGGTATGGCCATTATGAATTTACTGTCATGCCATTTGGTTTAACCAATGCCCCAGCTGCATTTATGGACATGATGAACCGAATATGTAAGCCGTATTTGGATAAATTCATAATTGTCTTTATAGATAATATTCTCATTTACTCTAAGAGTAAAGAGGAACATGCTAAGCATTTGCACGCACTTTTAAGTTTATTAAGAAAGGAAAAGCTCTATGCTAAGTTTTCAAAGTGCGAATTTTGGTTAGAACATGTACAGTTTCTTGGACACTTAGTCAATCATGAAGGAATTCATGTGGATCCCACTAAGATCGAGGCAATTACCAAATAGAAAACCCCTGAGTCACCAACCGAGGTTAGAAGTTTCTTAGGACTGGCTGGTTATTATAGAAGATTTATTCGAGATTTTTCTAGAATAGCCATTCCCTTAACTAAGTTAACATGTAAATCTGTTAAGTTTGAATGGGGATCGAAACAAAAAGAAGCCTTTAGAATTCTTAAGCAAAGATTAACTAACACACCCATACTAGCATTACCACAAGGAACTAAAGAATTTATAGTCTATTGTGATGCTTCTATGTTAGGTTATGGATGTGTGTTGATGCAACGTCAAAAGGTTATAGCATATGCATCCAGAAAACTTAAGAATCATGAAGAGAATTATTCAACCCATGATTTAGAATTAGGAGCTATAATATTTGCCCTAAAAATTTGGAGACATTACCTTTACGGTAGTAAGTTTACTATTTTCACGGACCATAAGAGTTTAAAGTATGTTTTCGGGCAAAAGGAATTGAATATGAGACAAAGACGCTGGATGGAATTACTTAGTGATTATGATTATGATATCCAGTATCATACAGGAAAAGCAAACGTAGTTGCTGACGCTTTAAGCCGAAAGTATCATGAAAAACCAAAAAGAGTACGTTCACTCAATTTAAATCTGCAAGTAGATTTAAATGAGCAGATTAGAAAAGCACAAGAATCAGTAATCAAGGATGATACTGAAAAGTTGAAAGGTATGATTAAGGAATTAGAACAAGGAACAGATGGAATTTGGAGATTCCATAAGAAAAGAATGCGGATACCTAAATTAGGAAACCTATGCCACCATATATTAGAAGAAGCCCATAAGTCTAAGTATACGATGCATCCTGGAAGTGATAAGATGTATCAGGACTTAAGAAAGAATTTTTGGTGGATAGCAATGAAAAAGGATATAGCAGCATATGTTGCAAAGTGTTTAACATGTTCACAAGTCAAAGCTAAACATCAGAAGCTTTCAGGTTTATTGCAGCAGTTAGAAATGCCAGCGTGGAAATGGGAATTGATAACAATGGATTTTGGTACCAAATTACCCAAAACAAGGAAAGGTAATGATACAATCTGGATGATCGTAGACAGGCTAACTAAGTCAGCTCATTTCATACTAATGAAGGAAACTTTCAGTATGGAACAATTAGCTAAATTATATGTAAATGAAATAGTTTCATTACATGGAATTCCTCTATCAATTGTGTCTGATAGGGATAGCCGTTTTACCTCTCATTTTTGGACAAGTTTTCAAAAAGCAATGGGAACCAAGTTGAATCTAAGCACAGCTTATCATCCTCAAACGGACGGACAATGCAAAAGGACAATTCAGACAATGGAGGACACGCTTAGAGCTTGTATAATTGATTTTGGAGGTAATTGGGACGATCACTTACCATTGATAGAATTTTCTTATAATAACAGTTATCACACAAGTATCAATGCTGCACCATTCGAAGCACTTTATGGACGAAAGTGCCGAACGCCAGTCTGTTGGGCAGAAATTGGAGAAAAACAACTATCTGGACCTGAGATAGTACAAGAAACAACAGACAAGATCATTCAAGTCAAGGAACGACTGAAAGCATCACGTGATCGACAGAAGAGTTATGCTGATAATAGACGAAAACCATTGGAATTTCAGGTAGGAGACAAAGTATTATTGAAAGTCTCTCCTTGGAAAGGAGTGGTTGTAACATTCCCAAAATTTTTATTTATATATATATAAAAACTTATGTTATTAAAAAGATGCATCATGGGTAAGTTGACCAATAAAAATATAAGGTGTTTTTGGCAAGCGTAGGAACCATTTAATAAATAAATACATTATATTTTAACCTACTCTATTTTAATGAAACTTGGTTCAAAATGTAGATAAAAATATGTTCGTCCTAATGGCATATTCATTATTTTATAAAACGTCATATTCAAAGAGTTATACGCGCCAAATAAGTAAAGCAAATTGAATTAATTATAATGTATATAAATCAATAATATTAATAAACTATAACATTCAAATGTGTACGTAATTTTCCATAATAAAAATAATATATAGATAATATCATATTAAGAGATAAGTGCACGTGTGTGTATGCTGTGTACTTAGAATTCCTACACATATGAAGGAAATTAATCTTTCATTTGAAATAAAATAATAAGAATAATCAAAACTTAACATGGACGTTTTGAATAATAAAATGAAAGTCTAAAACAATTTCAAATTATTATATATATCAATTCATATCGTAGGTTTGCGCCAGTGTAGTCTTTGCCTTTTCACTTTGGCCACAGAATTTTTGTTACTTCACTTCCGTCGCCTATTCCAATCAACCAGCACCACCACTTCCCTTACAAACACCACCACCGCCTTCCACCACCCTCTCTCCCCTTACCACGGGTCACCATCTTCAACCTCCATCAACACATGATCTCCCACAAAACCCCCAAAATTCACCACCATCAACCCCTTTCACTTACGTCACCAAAGCCGGCTCCGATTTTGCCTACACCACCACTTTCAATCATTTAGAATATAGAATATAGGAGGACACGTGTATGAGTAAGAATCGATTTCTTTATGTGAGTGTCCATAAAATACTTGGTCTCTAAGACTTATGACAACTATAAATAAAGCATAGTAACTTTTCCAACCAAATTGTTCAGTCTCTCCATCTCTCATTCTCAAAATTCTATTTTGTTTTCATTTTATCTATAATAAAAATAAAACCATGCCCCGTTTTAAGTATTGTAGCCCCTGATCACTAATACCCTGTCCAAGTGACGTAGGGCCCCATGACGTATGTCAAGGCTCTGCCTAAATTCGTTGGGGTTCTGTCTTGTGACGTAGGGAAAAAGTAGAATTGGGTCACTATACTTAATGTGAGTGCACTATATATTTTATTAAATAACCCAGAAGCTATACCCAAAATATATCAACCTTCCAAAATATTTCTGACACCCCTAATATATTTAGAATATCCCTATATGTTTTTAAATACATCCCGTATGTGAAAACCGAGCCCGAAATATAATATAGCATTAAAAATAATTAAAAACAAGAAATAGTAAGTTGAGGCGGGCCGCGTAGACCCACCCCAATCCTTACGCGGGCGGTATGAAGATTGAGACCTGATTCCTTTGATTCTATTAAGTTCAAGCGGGGCGCGTAAGCTACCTGTTAAGTTAACGCGGGTCGCGAGAGACTAAAAAGGTGGCGCAGCCCGGTGCGGCCACGTGGACCAACACCCAGCAGGCCTACTCGATGACTCAGCCCAGCTACGTTTGACCTGGAGTCAACGCGGGCCGCGTAAGCCCTGCCCGTATGTTACGCGGGCCGCGACAAACCTAGAATCAGCAACTATAAATAGATGGCCTCGGATCTCAGTTGAATTCGCTCATTCCTTTCATTCTCAATCACAATTTCTGATAGTAGAGATAATACGCGGGTATTATATCCCCCTAATTAGCGAGGTTCTGCTCCGTTGTAAGTATTATAACCCCAGTTTCGTAATAGATACGCTGCCCGATTGATTTAGGGTTCCGTAACAACTGTCGTGGTTCTGCCCGACGTAGTTGTTGGAATACCGTCTCGGGGAGGGTATCATTAATATTTTCAAAGGGTTATGATACTAACCTATGTACATTTGTATAAATTATAGATTATTCCCAGGAAACCCTTACGCGAAGTCTAAAATAGCAATGTGAGTTTATCCTCTTTTTGTTAACCTTTTTGTAGTATTTTACAAAACCTTAAATGTTTTACAATGCGATTAAGCGGTGATTGAGTCTTTGTAGTTCTTCAATTACTGCCGGTATGTTGGGGTTTTGTATACAAAATTTACTACACTGTGAGTAGTAAGTCAAGGTTGACAGTACGTTACCATTGGACAATGAGTTAGCCAATGTGTAATATGACCCACAAGTCAGTGGATTGATAGTACCAAATGGAGTAATTGTGTAGACATAAACAATGTGATCGCTCTCAATACTGTTTTAATTGATAAAATGTTTCTTGATTAAACTGGGATTCACTCACCAGTATTTCCTGCTGATAAAATGTTTTAAACACGTGTTTCAGGTAACTTAGTGTGAAGCCAATAAAAGCCATCTGGAGAGCACTGAAGGCTTGGAAAAGTGGCAATAAAGTTACCTAAAATAAAATAGATGTTTTTATTAAATAAAATAGGATTTATTCCTATGAAAATGTGTGTACTGCAAACTTGGGTTTTTCCCATGTATTTGTATTTATAAAATATGGTGGTTTACTCTGATAAAATATTTCCTAACTACGGTCCTGATGAAAATTCCGCTGCCAAATTAATAAACTGATACCACCACAAACGAATGTTCGCGGCCGCCCGTTCCCGGGACAGATAAGGGGGCGGGGGTTGTGACAGTGGTAAGATTCATCAAAAGGGGAAAGCTAAGTCCCAGGTATGTTGGACCTTTTGAGATTATTAGAAGAATAGGACCTGTAGCCTATCAGCTACAACTGCCAGAGGAAATGGCAGGAATACATGATGTATTTCATGTATCTAATCTCAAGAAATGCTTAGAGGATGAATCACTAATAGTACCTCTTAAGGATATAGAAGTAAATGAGCAGTTAAAATTTGTAGAAAGGCCTCTACAGATTGAAGACAGAAAAGTCAAGAATCTCAAGCACAAGAGATTAGTTCTGTTCAAAGTGAAATGGGACTCCAAAAGAGGACAAGAGTATACATGGGAACTTGAATCAGAAATGCAAAGGAAATACCCGCACTTATTCGAGTAGACCTCGAGGACGAGTTCTAAAACAAGTTGGGGAGGATATAACAACCCTCCAAAATATTTTTTTTCCGACGCCCTAAAACATTTAAAATACCCCAACATGTCTCAAAATATACCCCGTATGTGAGAACCGAGCCCAATATACAATATATAATTAAAAATTTAATAAAAATAAAATTTTATTGGTCTCTCGCGGGGCGCGTAAGCCACCCCTTCGACCTACGCGGGCCGCGACAGTCCAACATCAGGGCGAAACCCTAGCGTGCCATGTGTCAACATCGTGTCAGGTCTACTCTCGACGAATCAGCAACCCTAGCAGCTACACCTCTACTACGCGGGCCGCGTAGACCTTGGTTTCATCTTACGCGGGCCGCGAGGAAACCGAATTCGGGCCCTATAAATTGAATGCATCGGCTTTCAGTTTAATTCGCTCACATTTCTTTTCTTTCTCGAAATTCTAAGTAGTAAAACCTATTCTCGGGCATAATACCCCCCTAAATAACGAAGTTCTGCCCCGTTGTAAGTATCATAACCCCGGTTACGTATTAGATACGCTGCCCGATTGATCCAGGGTTCCGTAACGGCTGTCGTGGTTCTGCCCGACGTAGTCGTTGGAATGCCGTCTCGGGGAGGGTATTACTAATGTAAATATTGGGTTATTATACTAACGTGTGTGAATTTGTATAAATTATAGATAATCACCAGGAAACCCTTAAAGCAAACCTAAGACAGCAATGTGAGTAATATCCTTTTTGCAAATTGTTTTTACAAAACCTCACTTAATTAAGGATATATTAAACAGTGATTGAGTATTTGTATTCTACAATTATCGTCGGTATGTTGGGGTTTTGTATACAAAATTTGTTACTACCTTGCGAGGAGTAACATGACCACAAGTCTGGTTGACACTACCGTGGGTGGTAATTGAATAGATGAAAACAAATGTAATTGCGCGACCGCCCTCAATACTGTACAATGGTCTTTATTAAACTTGATTAAACCGGGATTCACTCACCAGTATTTTCCACTGACAAAATGTTTTTAAACGCGTTTCAGGTAACAAAATGTGAAAGCCCAATAGAAGCCAGCTGGACAGCACTGAAGGCTTGGAAAAGTGGCTATAAAGTTACCTAAAATAAAGAGATGTTTTATTTAAATAAAAGAGGGTTTATCCCTATGAAAATGTGTGTATTTAAAACTTGGGATTATTCCCACGTGTTTAATATTATGAAAGTGTGGTATTTTACTCTGATAAAATATTTCCTAACTACGGTCCTGATGAAATTTCCGCTGCCAAAATGAATAAAATACCGATACCACCCAAACTGGCCAAGGCCGCCCGTTCCCGGGTTTGTTAGGGGACGGGGGTTGCGACAGTAGCCCTTTACAACCAATATCGCTTTGTAGCGTTCAACGTTCCCATTCAGATCCAGTTTTGTTTTGAACACCCATTTACAACCTACGGGTTTGACACCGTTGGGTAATTCTACCAAATCCCAAACATCATTTTTTTTCATGTAGTCAAGCTCATCAATCATTGCAGAAGACTGATCACTGCTAATGGCTTCATTATAAGAGATAGGATCATTGAGTTTTCTGGCATCCTCTTCAGTCAGGTAGGTAACATAATCATCCTAATTAGTAGGCCTTCTGAGCCTAGATGACCTCCTGAGTTAAATATCGGGTTCAGCGTTGTCTTGGTTTTGAGCATTTGATGTGCCTTCGTTATGAGGTATGATGGGTTCTGATTGTGGAGGTAAATTTGAAGTTGGTGCAGTAGCTTCAGGTGCAGTAGTTACATTGGGTACAAGAGGAGTAAACGGATTAATGGTAAGCGACGAGTCTCTCCCCCCCCCCCCCGCGTCTTGTACTTCTTGCAATTCTTCATAAGGGTTGGTATTGTTCCCACTGACCTTGACATCCTCCAGGAACGCATCATGCTTGGTTTCAACAATACGGGTGACATGGGAAGGACAATAGAAACGATAACCCTTTGAGTTATCAGGATACCCGATAACGAAGCAGGTAACTGTTTTAGGGTCAAGTTTCCTTAGGAAAGGATTGTAAAGTTTTGCTTCAGCAATGCAGCCCCATACTTTCATATATCTAAGACTCGGTTTCCTTCCTGTCCAAAGTTCATAAGGAGTTTTAGGGACAGACTTAGAAGGGACTCTTTTGAGTACATGAACAGCTGCTTTTAACGCTTCAGTCCAGAGGAACAATGGTAAATTAGTGTTGGCTAACATACTGTGCACCATGTTCATAAGGGTATGGTTTCTTCGTTCAGCGACACTGTTCTGCAGAGGTGTACCAGGCATGGTGTATTGGTTCACAATTCCCTGGCCCTTACAAAACTCATAAAATGGACCAGGAGCTTGACCCACATCAGTATGTCTTCCATAATATTCACCGCCTCTATCTGATCTCACAACTTTAATCTGACGATCTAATTGCTTTTCAACTTCAGCCTTATAATCTTTAAAAGTTGTAAGAGATTCATACTTTTCCTTAATAAGATACAAATACATGTAACGAGAATAATCATCAATGAAAGTGATAAATGAAGTATGTCCTGTTATGCCAGCGATTTGGTAGGGGCCACTAATGTCAGTATGAATGAGTTCTAATAAGTTAGAGCTCCTTGTGACACCTTTCTTATTCGCTAATGTCATTTTACCTTTAAGACATTTGACACATGTTCCAAAATCAGAGAAATCGAGAGGAGGTAAGACTTCATCCTTTACGAGATGATTTAATCGTTCTCTTGAGATGTGGCCTAAACGTTATGCCACAACATGGATTAAGTCTCTAAGTCTCGTTTCTCTTTCATCTTTGTGAGTGATTCATTAATGTTATATGACAACAAAGATTTGGAAAAGTCATCATCTAGTTCTAATCTATAGAGACCACTATCTAGAATACCAGTACCAAAAAGAACAGAATCATAGAGGATAGAGAGTTTGCGATGACCATGGGAAACAATAAAACCGTCCATGTCTAACTTTGGTCCTGATACAAGGTTCCGAGTTACCTCAGGAACATATAAGGTATCATAAAGTTAATACATAAACCAGTTTTCATAAATAATTGTAATGTTCCAATGGCCTTCACTTCTAATTCTCGATTATCCCCAACCTTAAGTGTTCTTTGGTTTCTTCCCAGCTTCCGGATTGAAAGGAATCCCTAAGTAGAATTGGTAACATGAACCATAGAACCAGAATCAAACCACCAAGAATTAGCAGGAATATTTAAATTATAGGACTCAAGTATCATAAAATAATCGTTACATTTCTTAGCCAGTCACTCCTTAAAGTCAGGGCATTCCTTCTGCATATGTCCTGCCTTCTTACAGAACTTGCAGTGGATTTTGCCTAAGGAGTTCTTAGAGCTGGAGGGTGCACTTGTATTAGGATTGGGCCTCTGGACTTTGGAAGCATCCTTTCTGTGATAATTGTTCTTCCTTTTCTTAGAGTTGGAGGTGGTGAAGTTAGCAACATCAGTAGTGCGATCCATCTTCATACGCTCTTCCTCCTGTACGCACATAGCGACCAGCTCACTCATCGTCCATTTGTCCTTCTGAGTGTTGTAATTGATCTTGAATGCTTCAAAGGACGAAGGAAGCGAAGTGATGATGAAATGAACGAGAAAACCATCACTGATTTCCATTTCTAGCCCCTTCAGGTTATTGGCCATGTCATTCATCATCATGATGTGTTCGCGAATGCCGCTCCTCCCATCATACTTAGTTGTCACCAGCTTGAGGATAAGAGTACTAGCGTGTGCTTTAGACGTCCCTTGAATTGCGCCTCCAAAGAAGCCAAGTAGGTTTTAGCATCTTCAGAATCAGGAATGGCTCCTCTGATTTCATTGCTTATGGACTGTTTTATAAACATGAGAGACATGCGGTTACACCTAGTCCATTTTTCATGAATTAACTGCTCAGCAGCAGTACTTTGAGGAGTAAGGTCTGCTGGCTTATTCTCTCTCAGAGCATAATCGAAGTCCAACAATCCAAGCGTAAGCATGAGAGAGTCCTTCCATGCAGCAAAGTTATCACCAGTCAAAGGTGGAAACCCGCAATTGGGTGCTGATAGTGGAAATAAGATAAGCGAATTATGATACTAAACAAGAAGTCCTAATGTGATCTAAGGGCATGTTATACTAAGGCAGGTATAAATAATGACCATTTTATTTATGAAGCTGTGATATTGTCTATTACTAACATCAAAATAATAGACTTAGTTAAAATTCTACTTAAACGAAGACAAATCAGCTTTGGCCAGAAGTGTAATCATCTAAGCATGTGTGCAAAGTGATTGTGACAAATCAGCTTTGGCTAGAAATGAGACAATCACATTAGTTATGCACTTATCAAGTATGCTATACATGAATGAATTAAATCAGCTTTGGCCAGATATTAAGACATTCACGTTTGTAATGCATACCTAAACATAGCTTTCGTAATACTTGAACGATAAATAGATGCATCAAATCAGCTTTGGCCAGAAATGATACATCAGAAGCTCATTCAAGTTAAGTCATTTTGGTTTTGTAAAACATTATCTGATTCTGATTAATTAACTAGGTATTTACAAAAACCAATTATTTAATAGCAAACTACCTGTTAGCGCAGATCGAACTCCGCGGTGAGTTCGCTGGCGGGTGCAGGGGGACAGCGTGCCCCCTGCATGGGGTTTGGGGCGGAGCCCCGAGCTAAATTTTAGTTCACACTAACAACTCAATAAAGTAATGAGACTTCGAGTGAGATTTCGAGTTCAGCCTTAGATTTCGAGTGAGATCTCGACTCAATTATGAGATCTCGACTCAATTATGAGATCTCGACTCAACTTGAGGTTTCGAGTGAGATCTCGAGTGAGGTTTCGAGTAATGAAGATTAATGCCATGAGTCGCAACCTCACTCGAAATCTCGGTTTCGAGTAGTGAAGATTTATGCCTTAATTAGATTTCGACTTGTTTATGAGGTTTCGAGTCGCAACCACCTGATTGTGAGTTAAGATCTCAGTCGCAATCTCAGATGCCTTAAAGAGATTCCGAGTTCATTATGAGGTTTCGAGTCGCAAACACTAGATTGCGAGTCGAAATCTCAGTCGGAACCTTAGTCGAAACCACCTAATTCTCGAAACTTATTCTCCAAGTCTCGAAATCTGCTCATAAACAGCTGTTAGTGGAGATAAAAATTGAAAATTCGAATATTTAGGGATTTCGAGATATGGTTTCCTGTTTTAGTGATGATCTAATTTTTTCAAAATATTTCGAAAATATAATCTAATTATCAATTAATAGTTTTCGAAAAAACTCAGAAGATAAAATTGGATCAAAACAGTAAAAACATTCAATAATCCTGATTACGTTCCAAAACATAAAGGAATTTCGAATTTTCCTAAGAACACATGATGAACCCTAAAAAAATAAAAACATGATTCTGGAACCCGAAACCTGAAAATTAAGGCTTTTCTAAACATATTTCGAACATAATTTAACCCGTTTTGATTTCGAGATATTTAAAACAGATTCTTTTTCCTCGAAACAGTGGTTTCGAGTAGTTCTTTATGACTCGAAACCGGCTGTTAACATTATTAAGTTTTCAAAATTCCGTTTTCCAGATTTCTATCCAAGAATTAATGGATACGAAAACAGAACTGATTTATCAACATATGCTCTGATACCACATGTTGATCAGTTCTGTTTTAGATGTAATGGAAAACATGAAAACATACCCGTGATTGTAGACAGGCCAACAGAGAATCCAGTAAGTGATGCAGCCATCGAAGTCGACATCTTTGTCAAGGTGATCTAGTTCCTCCTTAGAGTGTAATCTAATGATGGTGATCATGAGAACCGATAAAAGGATAATCGGTTATGGAGAGGGATGTCGATTGATGTTATGAGAGTAATTAGGTTATGTAAATTGTGTAACCTCTGCATTAGTCTCCTTATATATATGCACTCAAGAGAAAACCCAATTAGTTAATAAGGGTAATATGGTCCATCAACAATTACCAACGAATTATTTAATAGATCGTTATATATTTTGATCTATATAATATAAATGATTATAATAGCTATTAAATTAAATATTAAAACATAATATATTTAATCTTACACAACAAGTTATAATGACCATACTATATAAATAAAAAAAACAAGTTAACTTCATCTTTAATAGCCAGTGGATGATATAAAAAAGGTGGCATTTGGCAAATCAGGTTAAAAGATACTTTGGCAGAATTATTCCTTCTGAGGGCTAAATGCTTTTAATTTTGTATAGACTTTACGTTGTATAAGATAGAATATATATATGCACTGAATTGAGAGATAACATAAATGAGCTCTTGTACTAGTGGTTACTGTCTTGCTTAAGCAACAAGGAGACGTGGGTCTAATCCTATCGTCTCCAAATTTTTTAGTTTAGCTTATTTTTTGGTTTTTTTTTGTTAGTGACATTTAATACTTAATTTTGTCAAGTGCATCTTTCGCTTTAATTAATAAATTACTTCGTAAACTTAACTAAAAATAACTATTTAAATTACATCCACATAAATTTTAGTGATTAATGAGTTTATATTAAATGGAGATTTTCGAATAGGGCCTAATTTTTTTATCTTGCACATGACTTTTTTTTGTGATTTTCGAAGACGGCCCTGGTGATAGGGGAATGAAAAGGGTACATTTCTAGTATAAGGCCTGAGGAGAATAAAATTGAAAAATAATGATTGAAAAGGCATTAACCATTATATGTTTTTTTAAAGAGACATTATGATGCTGATTTGCCGGAAAATGTCATTTTGAAGGCATTAACCATTACGGATAGTCCTACGCTTTAGTTACTTAATAATTAAAGCGAGAGAGAATAATTAAAGCGCATAGGGGTGTTACATGAGCTGTACTTATTTCCCTTCATAGAGTTTCCGGTTCCGTAAAGATTTTTTAACACTAATCTAATCTTACATGTAAATCTGTCACTGTCCCCTATGGGACTCAAACTCTCGAACTTATGGAGAGAGACATCATTTTACACACCCAGATATCGGAAAAAGAGAGAAAAGCCTGTCTAAAAACAAAATTGAAATTGGTCGTTGGGTTCTAAATTTGCACTATTTTTTTCATTTTATAAATTTTGAAAAAATAAACAAAGTTTTCTAAATATTTAACAATTTAATGTATTTAAGTTTTGTCATTAGTAATAAAATTTACAAGCTACATATATATATTTTCATTTTTACATCAATATAGTTTAACTTCTCCTACTTCCCTAAAAATACTTTTACCGCACTTCTCTTATTTCCCTAAAAAAATTCATTACCGCATCTCATAAAAGTAAATAGTTGATAAAAATAATAATAAAGTTATAAAATGACGACAACAACATTACAAACGAGGTTAATTTGTAATTTTAAAAAGCGTAAAGTAGTTAAGGGGATATAGTGTAGTTTTTAAAAGAACAATATAGCCATTTCATGCAAAATTTAACAGAGTTCAAAAGAATATATTTGAAAGCAGACAATATCATTAGGGACCAAATTCGTGAAATATAAACTTTAAGGACCAAATTCATGATTTGTTGCAAACCATAAGGACCATTCGTACAGTTCACTCATATATAAAAAATAAATATAAACTAAACATTCATGATTTGTCTCAAACCATCCGTGTTGTATATACGGGTTATAGACTTATAGTAAATGAGTAACTCATCATCATTGTCATCATAATCATATTTAGTAAATCATATCAATAGCAAAGTTAAGGTAAGGTCTGAAGAGGGTAAGATGTAGACAGCCTTACATCTACATCGTAGGAATAGAGAGACTGCTTCCAGTGAGACCTCCGGCTCGATAGTAGTTTTGCATCAAGCCTTGGACATAAGACACGTAACACTCAGCAATTGAGACAACTGTCGATTAGTGCATGTACCCCCTTGTCTTTCGGCTATCAACCCCGCCACATGATGCATGATTAACCATCCTCTTCTTTAACATTATTTTCACGAAATTAGTAAAATAACGTTAAAATTAGTGCAATCTTACTTTTGCCCCCCCCTAACGCCCACAAATGTATGCGCATACGGCAAGCAGGACGTAATAGTAAATGAGTAAGTGATGGTACTAAATTAGGGATTTGTTAGCTTAAACTAGGTAGGTTTTTCTTGTGATTGAATTAGGTGGTAGGATATATCATATATGAAATGGGGTTTTTATTAGCTTGCTGGATTATCACATATTTCCATGTTGATTTGACTCGTCTAAGTTCTAGATCGTCAAGATTCTATCACTTTCATATAATTTTGGACCGATTTAACTTGATACTAATTCAAGATGCTCAATCAAATAATAATGTTGGTCTTTTAATGGGATTAATGATGTAGGACGGAAGCACACAAGTGTAGAACATAACTGTCTTATTTCATAATAGTTTTTTAAGCTTATATACAAGACGGTTCTATCTGTCTAGATGCGTGTTTTATCAGTGATTATTTGATTTTGATTACTGAAATCAAATAATGAGCTGTAATACACAAACATTGATATGTGTGCTCGACCTGGTGGGGGCGTACACTCGATCAGTTGGTATGTCAGCACAATCATTGTTACGGTTTAATCCTCAACTTTTGCAATACGGCGCGAGTTAATCCTTGCACTTTTTGCAATGTTTACATTGCAAACGACACTTTTTCCAATTCCTGACCATGGTCCAACGGATTATCCACAACAATTGTTCAACCTCAGGGGGCAGAGTTTTGTCTTTGGTAGATTAAGTTTGCAATTCAGAAAGAGGTGGTGGCGCAGCTTTTTATCCGTCTATTTTCGGTTTTGATATAACTTAGCAAGTATGAATCAATGGGTAAGTGGATTTAAAATAAAATAAAATAAAATGTATACATCAAAAGCTTTTGTTGACTTACTAGATGATTATGATTGGATAAGAGGACGCATAACTACCAAACGATTGAGACCTTATGAAAATAATTCTTAGAATTTATTACACACATGGGCCTTGTGGTAAGGTGAAGTTATGGTTTTGGTCCTAAGTTTTAAGATATTACTTGTTTAGTTCTGATTGTAGGGATGGTAATGGGTCGGGTTCGGGTCGGGTCGGGTATTGGTAATCTCATACCCATACCCGGTTATAAAATCGCGTCCCATACCTGACCCAATACCCGTCGGGTATTTGTCGGGTAATTACCCGTCAGGTATCGGGTATACCCATTAATTTGTTAAAAGATATACGTTGGGATTTCTAAACACTTTTTTTTTCTATTATGATTATTATATTATTTTATTTATACAACTATTATATATTATTAATGTACATTACATACATATAAGTTTTATCATAAATTAATAATAATTTTATAAAACTTATACACTTACGTGTATATACTTCACAACATACAAAATATAAATTATCAAATGCATATACTAAAAGAAAAGTTTTCACATTATGAACACACTAAAATAAATCACTAATAGACAAGGGTTAATGGAAAATAAAAACTAAAAAAATCGGGTATATGATCGGGTAAACGGGTATGTGGTTTCGGGTAATTGGGTCGGTATCACCTAATCCCATAACTGACCCATACCCGCGAAAATTTTTAAAACTAATCCTATACCCGGCCCAATACCCGTTGGGTATTTGGCATACCCATCCCATTTGTGTCAGGTTTCGGGTATACCCATCAAGCTCAGGTATTTTTGTCATCCCTATGATTGAGAAGACCTTATGAAAATAATTCTTAGAATTTATTACACACATGGTCCTTGTGGTTAGGTGAAGTTATGGTTTTGGTCCTAAGTTTTAAGATATTACTTGTTTAGTTCTGATTGAGACCTTATGAAAATAATTCTTAGAATTTATTACACACATGGTCCTTGTGGTAAGGTGAAGTTATGGTTTTGGTCCTAAGTTTTAAGATATTACTTGTTTAGTTCTAAGTGTTCACACAAACATAATACGTTTAGTCCCTTTAGTTAATGGCCGTTTAGTTTTTTAAGTTAACCTTTCTAAAATGACTATTGTACCCAACATTTAAAAACAAAAAACAAAAATACAAAATAAAAATATTAATTCCCCAAAACCCTTTGTCGTTGACCTTGTTGCCAATCACACACCTCCGATGGTTTATAACATTGATTTGAGCCCTGCGACGAAAATAGTTCATAGTAATGCAACTTAAACGAGGTTCACTTTGGTGTTCCGCTGCAACCATGGTTCATGGTTCACTGAAATGGGCCGCAAAGTGTAAAATAGTAATTTTATCAAAACTTAACAAACTTTTAGCCATATGGACCAAACGTGTTATGATTAACTGAACAACTAAAATCAAAAGTGTAATTTCTGAAAACTTAGTAGCAAACCTTAATCGATAAGACAATCCGTATAGTTAATTCTAATTTTTAGAACCAACCAATATCAAGTGTAATGAAACTTTCCTCTTAATCACAACCCTTAGGGAAGTTACCAAAACCATTATTATAAAGAATTGGCATTATAATTGCATGAAATACTCGAAAATAGAATATAAAAACCTACAACATGGAAAAAGAAAAAAAAATGGTATAAATAATGTGGCTTGGTATAAATATAAAATTTACGAATTTATTTTAGGGATTCACATTTGTCGTTACAAAAATAACCCTGTATTTATTTATGTTTGCCCAAAACGCTTGATCAATAATAAAAAAAGTCAAGGGACAATACGTTTATATTATCATTGTTTTTGGTGTTAGTGTAATCATCACTTCCTAATCATGAAATTAACAAAACTTTGATATTTACACGCATGTATTTTTGTGACCAAAGCTCGTACTATTTGTCCCCTATATAATTTCCTATCGTATCATGATATGGTGCTTCCTATCATCATGTAACTAGGTGGACACCCGCCCAACGGGCGCAGGTAGATCGTAAACATTGAATGTAAGCCTACGTTTATATGTAAAATTTGATGTGAAATTATTTAATGAATTCACGTTCGCATTATACTTAAGAATACATTAATAACGTTTATATGTAAATCTAACCGAAGTACGAAAAAGCCCCTACGGATTCTGTCATTCCCAACTTGTCGACTAATTAAGTTTAGACACAAGAGAAACATAACGAACCCACAAAACATGTTTACTAACACAAATATTCTTTGTTTATAAATCTGGTCCAAGCCCAAACCTTGTTTATTAAATGTGGTTCAAACCCAACACATGTTTATTAAATCCGGTCCAAGGCCCATATGTTGAAACAATATTCACGTGTCTTTATTGATCAAATAAAACATTGTATCAAAATGACTTGTTTCCCAAATATCCTTTTAAAGTACCTTTAAATAACATGATTTGATATCATGATTGCCACTTAATCTTTACTTTGATAAGTCACATTTAGAAGATATATATCAGTATCATAACAAAATCCAATATCGCTTCATACAAACAAAATGGTCTAATTAAGTTATAGACATACAGACTGAAAACATCAATGAGTAGCATAGCAAAGCATACGATAATATACATAAACAAAGGTACTTGTTCAAAACACAAACGTTAACCAACCAACAAAAGCTTAGTACATATCAACCACCACTTAACTGCGCATTATAGATATATAGAGTTTTACTAATCGGATCGGACGTTTTTCAATATTATGGTGTTTTTTGAAGTAACAAAGGTGAAATCAAGCATCACACCATCAATCAAGTTGTTGTCAGCCATAAATTTTTGCCAGTTCTCGACCGAATAACGAATCGCACATCCGTTTTTTTCAATCTTGGCTGTGTAAACGACAACATTTCCTTCCAAGTTCTGAACTTTCAATGAATGTTTCTTCTTCGTAAACCCGGCTCGATTAGCAACTTCGACAGGAAGATGCTGCATTTACAAATGTACATTAAAAATCAAAGCTGTTTAAAATTATTTAATAATTACTAAAATGTAAATCGAAAGTTTAAGAAACGAAAAATCATACCAGCCTATATTCTCCTTTTCGTGTAAAGTCAAATTTTTTAGCATCTAGGTGAACATTCCCTGTTTGACCTTTCTTCGGGAGGCTATGCTTCTTCAATCTGGAAGTGCCAACCGAGGGTACATTTTGCTTTACCTATATGATTGGTTAAACATATAAGTAATATTATTCTTATGACAATCATTAGGATTAAAAGTTTAGATGATAATGTGGCATTAATAATACAAAGTAAATCATTACAACATGTTTGTCTATTAATTCACAAAAGTTATACATAAATATTATAACCACCAAATTGATTAAGTTCAAATCATGCTTGTACAAACAGTTGATAAGTTTAAACCTGTTTTATAACCAACTATATGAATTTACTCAGAAAAAAACTGAAGTATCTATAAAAACATATTTTCTACAATAATTTTTTTTGGCGGTATATGACTCAAAATGAAACTACAATTAGGATATTTTAATATAGATTGTTGAATATCAAGTAGAAAATATCAATTCAAACATAACCAATAAAATGACATTGTATTTTCATTAAGACACTGAAACTTGATCTCAGTTGAAAGACGTCAGCATTGCTCGGTAAGCTATAATGTTTTACAAAACTTGATCTCGACAAAAGATGTTTAAAACCAGATTATCTGGCATATCTTATGTGTGTTGTTGGACATCAATAAGTAAATTATCCCTCAAACATGATTAATACAAACCTTGGACATTAATAATTTAGTTTTATTAATAAAAATATTTATTATAAACAATAATTAAATACATAAATTTATCTTGTCCGCAAAGCTGATATTTAAAAGCCAATTGACTAACATATTTTGAATTGCACAAACCTAAAAAAAGATTATAATGCAAAAAAACATCAACCACATCCAGGCTTAATACATAGTACATGTTTTCCAAAGTACATACACTTCCTTACATAATTCAGTTTCAAAAGCTTACCAAACCAAAAACATAAAAACCAGTTCAACAAACCGTTACTTAAAAATCCATTCACCAAAAGACATTTAAACAAACACCAAAATATAACAAACACTTCTAATCTTCTAACTGTTAAACTTAGATGGCTTCTTGCGGTTTCGTTTGTTGTTCGAAGATAGTTCACCAACATTTAACCCTTCCACATGCCGAACGCTTCTCTTGCCATTCGGACTGGATCCTGAATCCTTCTCTACTTCAACGGCGGAAGAGTCGGCCGTAACAGACAATACATCCTTGAATTAAATCACAAAACAACTATTAAAGTATTAAATTCGGATTCATATCATACAAATTGAAGTAAAATCTCATATAATGTTCTAACTCACCTTGGAGATCGAGTCACCGCCCCTCTGTGAATCTTCAGATGGTTGCACGGCTTTCGAGTCCCAAACTTCTTGACTTGCCTAATAACAGAGTATAAAAAACTTTAAAGAATTGAATTTTACTATGGAAAATTTAGTAACAGATTCCAATTATTGAAAGCATTAATGTTTGAACGGTTAGTAACATCATACCTCATCAGCAACATCACCATCACGCGGAACAACATTATCCGTAACCAATTCATCTAATATATCCGGATCGTCACATATTTTTTGGACTGTGTAAACATGATAGTCATGATTAAGATTGTATTGCGTAATGTGAACCTTAAACGCCAGTTTCTTTTCAAGCAACCGAGTGAGCTCATATGGAAAACTTTGAGTATCATTAGACTTCACTTGGCGTTCCCTTATGTCACTTGCACTTGAACCAACAATCTTCATAACATCTTTATCAAACATTACAAACGTCACACTACCAGTTTCATCTTAAACCCTCACATGAACCTTGAACCTGAAATATATATAAGATGTTCTGTAAAAAGTTAAAAAATCTACATTCTAAATTCTGTATACAGCTGAAAAACCATAAATAATTGGAACATCCACGTAATCTTACTTGATGGTTACGAATGTACATTCTTCTTCACACTTGGGACAGACCAAAGAAGTGGGCGCCAGGTTCATCACCGACTCCGCAATAGTTTGAGCATATTGCAAATACTCAGTTTTAGTCAGCACCTTCTTAAAACACTTTCGACAAGCAGGATAAAACCAACCATAGTTTTCTTGAACAATCTTGATGGTTGCGACTACCACACATGACATTGTCTATGATAGCAAATAAATTCAACTGCATTATTCAACCTGTGTATGTGTACGTGTGTGTATGTGTGTGTGTTTATATATATATATATATATATATATAGACACATACTGCAAAAGTGTATATACGTAGATTAATATAGATATATAAAAATATATATTATAAAAAAATTCTGGAATTGCAGAAAGTGTATAAATGTATGTGAATTATTCTAACCGTTTCAATCTCAATAATGTCGTCAACATTCTTCTTCAGGTAATCTATCAGAAATTCTTGCCGGACAGGAAAAACAGTTTGAGATGACAGTATCGATTGAGAAGAAGAACCATCAGCTTGGCCTTCTTGTACCAAAAGGCTATAAAATTAATTGTACAATCAATAAGAACTTCACATTACAATAGATAATATTCTGAAAATATTTAAACACATGAATATTGAATAAATACCTCTTCCTGAGTTGTCTAACTTCTCCAATTTCTGGATTAAAAAAGATACGTGTACCAAACTTATCATTCTGAACAGTGTATTTTCCTAAACATTTTGGATATAGAAAACCATCAATTAATTAGACTACAATAATAAAACAATCAATTATATTGACGAAATTACCATGCCATTCATTAATCTTTTCGTGCTGAATGACAGCCATTACAGACTCAGTCGGGTTTTTTATATCCAAGAAATCTTTGAACTGTTGGGCGTATTCATTCCACAACGTACAACCCACTATATTACCACCGAAGAAGAAAAAAAACAGATGTAAACATGGCTGTTATTACAAAAAAAAATTCACATAACTTCAAAATTAACTAAAGCTGAATTACAATAGCAAGTAATCTCCAACATACAATATCTTTTTAATATACCATGACAGTTGTAATAAATAAGAGAACCCTAACAGCAATTAATACATCTTCATACTTTCAGTGATATATGACAAATAGACAACAATCATTGATAATAAATACCAATCTTGTTACATATAAATACCAATTCTCTTACAAATCTCAAAAATACAAACAAAAGTGGATAATTGCTTATCTACTTTAAGTGATATATGACAAATAGACAACTTGTAATGATTTTGTAATTGTTGGAAAGTTATTGCAAGGAAGACAAATACATACAAATCATTTTTAATAAATGCAAATCATTTAAATCCAAAACATTTGCATTAGTTTCGGATGAATGAACCTACATGATCTAAATAATACCAATGAAATTAAAAATGCAAATGATTTTACAGAACATATATCTAATAACGCATACAAAAGAACAAAAATCTAAACAATATTCATGGTGAACAAACTTAAGAAACGAACTGAATCTATGTTCATATATGTTCACAAATATGTTCACATATGTTTATATCACAGAAATATGTTCACAAAAATCTAAACATCTACATTATCAAACAAATATGTTCACATATGTTTATATCACAGAAAAATACTTACTCCACATCTTGGAGTTCAAAGTTGATCATTTTCCTTTCTTTAGGAGCTTTTCCATATATGTCCATATCACTACAGGAAAGGACAGTACCAGCAACATCTACAATAAAATAAGGACGATCACTTCCCAACCAAAATACAGACCAAATTTAACAAATGTTTCGAAAAAGTTATAAAAACTGGAAGTAAACAAAATACATACCAACAGTCAAAAGGTCTTCGCATTCTCCTTTGTCAATAAGTGAATGTGAGATCAGCTTAAAACCGCATTCAACACCTTCCCAACCAACAGCAGGTCTAACAGTTGTACAACGATAAAAGTTAATCTTATAAGCATGATTCACAACTTTGTATGGGTCCAGGTTTTCACCAACACCAAACCTGGACAAAACAACAACCGAATCTGCCTGAAGTTGGGAGTCAAAAAAAAGATATCAAAGGGCCCTTGATACCAGCCTGAATCTTACAACCCTGAAATGTAAGAAAAAAACCGTAACATCAAAATACATTACAAAGCTAAAAAAACCTAATATCATAATGTACCCAAACCCTAACTCGAATAAATGAATTTTACAAAGATGATTTGTAGCCTGAATCTTTCAACCGAATCTTACAACACGGAACAATAGTCATGATTTGAAGCCTAGATCTTTCATCCCAGAATACATTACAAAGTTTTATTAAAAAACATAATATCATAATGTACCCAAACACTAACTCGAACAAATGAATCTTACAAAGATGATTTGTGTAACACCTCGAAAATTCACGTCCTATAATGTGTTGACACGTGTCATAAGTTTGACCGTGTGAAAGAATGTTATGAAAGGACTAAAGTTGACAAACATGAAAAGTATATGAGAATACGAGTTCTAAATGTCAACAATGAATAAATATATTGTACATTAACCCTGCATGATGTTTATAGCATCAAACGAATAAATCATGGATCATGCGAAGCTAAAAGTGAGAGATTACAAACTACAGGGGTTAAATGTGTCAATATGTTTAAGTTATACCCCTGAGTGACCTTTTGACGAACCCGAAGCTTTGTAATGGTTAATTATGCTCACTAGAATGCACGACATAAATTTCATAAAGTTTCGTTAACGTTGAAAGTTATGACTTTTCGGGTTAACCAGAAGTGTCCAGGGACTTGGCAAAGTGGGTACAAGTCCTAAGGCCCTTGTAGGTAAATATGGAGGGCTCAAATTGCAAAGAATAAGCTTGATTAACCTTTCGAAGAGCCAAGGGACAAAGATGTGGAAACTAGAAAATGTGAAATCTGTTAACAGGGTCCAGGCGGGCCGCGTAAGTGACCTTAAGGTCTTACGCGGGCCGCGTCAGACCATCAGATACAGAAACTTCGGACAGAAGCCTGTAAACGCGCTCAACCGACCTTTAACTGATATTTGCACATTGTGGGCGACCCCTAAACAGTTCCTAGAGCACTAGGGACACTTGTGGGTAAGTTATGGTCAGTGATAGACTTAGATGTCAACATATTGTGGTGATTAATTCACTATAAAAGGGCCATGAGTTGCAACCAAGTTCTTCACACTTCCCTTCAGATTTCTGATCATTTCTGGAGCTCAAGTCTTCTCTCAAGTGATCACTAATCAAGCTTAGGACTTCAGTAAGTTTGCTAATCCTTTCTTAATTAAGTTTTAGCTTAGTTTTAGCTTAAAAGTCAAACCGTCGTAATTAACAGTTGACTTAACGATTAATCATTGTTAGTCCAGTGATTAGTCGAAGTGAAAGTAGTTATAAGTTGGTAATTATGTGGGTAATAAACCCTCAAAAGGGTTCCCCCTGATTCCCACTCTAACTAGGTCAAATGTCGGGTCAAACTTGTTAAGAAAAAGTCAACAGGATCCTTAAATTCTAATTTATGCATAATTAGCAATGTATAACATATACAACCTGTTTGATCAGTAATATAACTTGGTAATTAGTGTAAGAACATGTCTAAACATGTTCAACCCGACAATTTACTGTTTAGACCCGGTTCGGAACTGAAAGTCGCATAGTTTGACTTTTGCTTTGACTTTCAGTTCTGACCCGTTTAGGCATGATTTAGAAATACCTAAGAGCTTCATTTGGACCAGGTTACATGCTAGTATAACCCTCTGTGATTATACACCATGGTTCATTAGTTAACCAATTAATACGCATGATTCCGTTAATTGCTCATATGTTGACCATTATGCCCTTTTTTACCTTAAAACGTGTTTTGTGAAAATGTAAAAGTGTAGAATCCTTAGAAACTGATATATAAACTTGTATGCAAAGTTTGACATCAGTTTGAGGTGTAGATTGAGAGTTATGCTCATTAGCGCAAAATGAAAGCTTTATGTTAATTAAACAGCGTAATTAGCATATAGTCTAGTTAAGCCTACTTTTTGATATCAAAATCTTTACCCACTGATGTAATATATTATTTTGGGATTTTTGAAGATTTTTAATTAATTTTAGGCTGAGCATAACTAATAGTCATAGGCTTAATCCGGTAATTGTCGGTTTTGCCCTTACGGGCTATAAAATGAGTTTTACATATCTAAACGTCTCCAAACCTTTTGCTACTGATTACATATGATAAATAAATTATTTTAAGCCTTCTGGAATGATAAAAATATCAGCTTTATGTATCGAACCCGTAAATGGCTTCTAATCGCCTTATTAAGCGTTTTGAGCGCATATTATGTACTAAGACTATTTTTAAACATACAAGGGTGATACCTACTGATATTTAAGGTAAATTATAATATTTTAACAGTAAGCAAAAGTGGTTAAACTCAGACTTCAGTTTTGAGCTTTACGGCTTATGTGAAATTACCAAAATGCCCCTACGATGCATAGTTTGGTTATAATTGATAAATTTCACATATATATTTTACCCTACTGATATAACTTAGAAAATTGAGTATTTTTGCTGATTACATCAGACCTGTAACTCAGGTTAACACTTAAACTCTTTTATAACCTTTTAAATGACCAAACTACCCCTACGGGGCATAGTTTGTGTTTAAATTCGTTTCGGGCATAATAAAAGACATCTTACTGATGTCACAACATATTTGAAGCATATTGACTTAGGAAACCTGTATATGGCTCTTACGGATACCCGTTACGCTTATTACGCGTTCGGTTCGGTTTATGTAACAAGTTTACATAAATTAGCCGAAACGGGTCAAACCTTATCAGTTTTATCTCAAAATCCAGAATGTATATGAAATACCCATATTAAACAAGTCTCTGAACTTGTCGGGTCTAAATCACATTCTATCCGGTCTTCGCTTAATCGTGCGTACGAACCGTATCTTTGAAACTAACTGGTCTAAGCTTAAGCTTAACTAAAGACCCGTTAGGATTCTAATAGGTTATTATAAACCTTCATTCCAGATTAAGAGGACCAGTAAAAGCTACTTGCATTTTGCTTATTGTGATTATTACATTGCTCAGGTAAGTACTTTTAACTTATTTTCCCTATACGGGCTTGGGTTACGGTATATAGAATACCGCTTGGTCGGGTGTCAAATCTTCCATCGTTAGGTGGTTAATTGAATAATTTGATCGGCCTGTTTAAACAGTCTTGTTTACTTAAAAGCCTTTGGGGGGTTAATGACCATGTCCCGGATATCCCTGGCATCATTTTACGAAATGGCCCCGACTTAAGCGCGGGGTGTAGGCGTACACCCGTCAGTGCACAAAAGAATAATGTGGTGTGTCTATTGATCTTTAACCCGGACACGATCCGGGCTACTGAACGCATAAGGAACATGTAATTCGTTCACAAGATTATATATTTAAATAATTCTCCCAAGTTATAAAATGTTTGTGCCACGTGTATTCAAATCAATTTTAAATCATTTTCCAAAATGAGTCGGTTGAATGTATTTATCAGTGTAAACTGACGTATTTTCCCAAAAAGATTAAATGCAGGTACTAAACGTAATTGGCTGGATTGTCTCCTTAGCATCAATAAAGAGTCTCGCAAGCTTAAGATGCCTGAAGTATGTTGAACTATTGTTTCCATTTTATTTCCGATCCGTCTGTGGATAAACTTCCGAATATTGTGACATTTGATATTACAATATTATATTCGGTTGAATATTATCTTTCAATTTGCTTCCGCTGTGCATATTAAATATTGTGTTGTTTGACTATTATGTTGCCAACCACGTCACGATACTCCCCGTCGGGCCCACCGGTGACACGTGGAAACCGGGGTGTGACAATTTGTAGCTTGAATTATTGTCCCGAATGTTACAACCCAGAATACAGGAATGTGTTGAATACTTTAATCTTTCAAAAGAGAATACACCATGGAACAATACTCATTTGTTTACATCCTTAGAACAACAAACAGAAATAAATACAAATAACCTCTTATACAAATCATTTTTAATAAATGAAAATCATTTAAATCCATTACATCCCTGAAATGTAAGAAAAAAACCGTAACATCAAAATACATTACAAAGTTAAAAAACCTAATAACATAATGTACCCAAACCCTAACTCGAATAAATGAATCTTACAAAGATGATTTGTAGCCTGAATCTTTCAACCGAATCTTACAACACGGAACAATAGTCATGATTTGAAGCCTGGATCTTTCATCCCAGAATACATCACGGAACAATAGTCATGGAAAAGAAAGTTAATAAGTATATACCTTCTCATCCAGCAAGATCAGATCCATCCGAAACATTTGGGTCCATTTTCTAATGATTCGAGCCTTTAGGTTCCACATATCTTTCGATGGATTGAGATCATCGATGAAACTGAGAGAAAGAGTCGATCCAGAAGCTTCAAACATGTCCAATTTTGACATCTCCGTGTGTTATTGATGATGAAGATCTGTAGAGAAAGAAAAAAAAGAAGAGAGTAAAGAAGAAGTTCTGGAGATTTGAAGAGAGATGAGAGATTTAGGTGAAGTGAGAGATGTGAAGAGAAATGTGATGATGATATTCAGAATCATTAAATGCAATAACCTTTCCCCATGCAATTCAAATTTCCCCCAATCTACTTATTATTAATTAATTTCAAAAATTACAAACTAAATACAATATCTATTAATCTTTAACATTTTAATTGATATATTTATGACATCATAATATTGATATATTTATGACATCATCAAATCCAATGTGGCATGCCTCTATGATTGACAAGTACCCAAATTTACATCATCCTTACTTCTCCTTTTATAGATAAGTAGATTGTAGTACATGTTAGGTGGATATGTAGACTTTTACACCATCGTACTTCAACTTCTCATTGCAAGCTAAGCACAGAGAAAATATCAAATAAAAGCGGTCAAAATGGTTATAAGTTTACAGGCAGAAACACCTTTTGTCCAGAAGTATTGGTGATCTCTATTGCATTCATGACACCTTAGAATCTTAGAACATGGCTTGTAACTACATGTGTAATCTACTTCATGTCTCATAGCATATTAGAGACCAATTGAGAGGTTGTCCATATGTTTGTCAGCTCATTTCTAGTTATTGTGTGTTTTTAGGAGATTACTTATTCTCTTGGTTTTCCAAGCGCCTGATTGTTCATTTTCACGCTCTAGTGCTAAAACTGAATATTATGGTGTTACTAGTGTTGTTTCTGAAAATGTTGGCTCTAAATCTACCCCTTGAGCTTCATTTTGCTGGAAATCAGGCCTTTGATCAAACACAAAGAACACGAGATTGAACAAACACCACTCGACCAGGGGCGGACCCACATTGAGTGGGCCGGGGTTCCCGGACCCCAATGTTTTTTTAAAAAATTAGTAGATTCGGTATATTAAATTGTATAAGGACCCTATAAATACAATTAGGTGGACACCATAGAAAGAAAATAAAAACCTGGTGTAGTGGTAAATCCCTCTCTTTACTAACAATAGGTCATGGGGTTCAATCCTTGTATATTGGGTTGTAAACGAACCGAACGTTCAGCGAACAGTTCGTGAACCGTTCGGTGGGAAGTTCGTTTATGTTCGTTCGTTTAGTAAATGAACGAACACGAACAAGAAATTTTGTTCGTTAAGTTAAACGAACGAACATGAACAGAGGTTGCGTTCGTTCGTTTATGTTCGTGAACGTTCGGTAATGTGTTCGTTTATGTTCGTGAGCGTTCGGTAATGAGTTCATTTATGTTTTCTTGTTAATATTTATTTGTGTTAGTTCGTTAAAAGGTTTTTATATGTTTTATTTTGTTTTATTATTTCTAGTTTTTAAAATTTTGAAACCCTAGTTATCTTATATGCCTCTAACAACATCCCTCATTTCACTATTTCAATTTTAGTTTGTGTTAAGGCTTAACAAACTCTTAATTTTGTGTTTATCATGTTTTTGATAATCATGAAAACTCTATTCGGATAATTATGTTAAGTGTTTATTTATTTTTTTGTGGATTCATCGTAATGTTTGTGATGAAAATGCAGATTTTATTCTAAAATGAATATTGTGTTCATAAACGTCATTTGTGTTCATTTATGTTCATGAACATTTGTTAGAGTTCATTAGCATATGGTAAGTGTTCGTGAACAGTTCACGAACATGTTCGTTTCCTTAATGAACGAACACGAACAAGAAATCTCGTTCGGTAAGTGTTCGTGAACAGTTCATGAACCAGGTTGTTTCTTAACGAACGAACATGGCCTTGTTCGTGTTTGTTCGGTTCGTTTACAGCCCTACTTGTATAGCTCTTTTTTCCTCTTTTTTTTAATCTACTTCAAACCTCGCTATGACCTGATCCGAACGAGGACCGATCCGAAAATTTTAACGTTTTGTTATGAAAATTTTGAACACCGAAAAAAATGGACCCCATTGAAAAAAAATCATGGGTCCGCCACTGCGCTCGACTCTTTTTATTATAAACTAAAAGCACACAAATACAATAGACCTAACAATCTATTTATATTAAACCTTAATTCTAATCCTAACCAAACTCAAACTCTATTTGAATAAATATATTAACCAACTTTGACGAATCTTCTTCCGTCCGTGTACCCACAAATTTCTATCGAATACTTCTGCCAAAAAGAACAACCTACACCGGTTACTCCGTTCATATCCTTGGCGGGAAGGATTGGGTCTTAATTGTACCTGGATTGAATGTTGCTAATGCGTGAAGCTCATCACCACTATACCAATCTGAACTAATTACTTGTCACCACCGTTTACCCAACGGTACTCCCCGCGACACTGGCTGACCCAAACCACCGTTCCTCGTTAATGTAAAACAAATTGAACCCTTCTTTGATCGTAGTTTTACAACCATGTCAGACTCCTCCTTGATCAACCGCCAACAAAGACAACAACCACCAGGTGATTCGTCCCTCGGTCGCCAAACGAATCCCTAAGCCTCCTTGCTCTTCCGTGACACACCCGTTGGTTTTTCCGGCAAACAAAATCAAACCCCGCCCTGCGATTTTCCTCCTTGGTGAGAAAGAGTCTCTAACAAGTAAAACACGATCAAACCTAGTTGGTGAATACTCGCTTGATCAAACAAAGTGTTCTGAAAAACCGATTTTTTTTTGTCAAAAACTGATAAGTACAATTTAGTAACTAAACTTAGAAAGTAAGGTAGTGTACCTTTCGAAATAGTGAGTTTAAGTCTGAGGATCCCTGGAATAAGTTTAGGGATCTCGGTTTAGAAAACAGGTTTGTAGGTTGTAAACTTGGATTAATCGGTAAAAATGAATTAAGAAGGAAAGCAATAAGTATGGATGGATACAAGTGATTTGTTACGAGGAAAAACCATTAATATCTTCGAGAGATGATCGCCGACACAAAAACCCCGAGAGCTAGAAACTACCTAGCTCCAATATTGTTAATAAATCGAAAAGATTACAAGTATGGAGCTCATCGATCGATTGCTAAGTGTTTAGAGTACGCTTTGCGAGTGTTGTGTGTGTTCAAGTAAGTCCCTAAGTCGATCGAACTGCTCTATTTATAGTATCAAAGCAGAAAAAAAATCCTAACAAAGTCTCCGATATATCAGGGATCCTTAGTAGACTGGGCAAGTGACTATTGTGGCTCGTCACACGTTTTCCCCAACTTGTTTAGCGATAATTAAGGAAATCCTTATCTTGTATCCGTTGCCTATCGAATATTCCTGCGAATTTAACGAGAAGGGACAAAACAAACATTAGTAGTAACGAAACTCAGGATCCTTAGTTATGTCAAGGTACCAAAGTATATTCAGACACCAGGATCTCGAGCCATAAAATGACCCCTAACACTGTTGTTGATCGATTCTGAAATCACCCAAAGCAATAGTCAATCCCCATTGTTGATAACTTAAAAAAATATCACGAGATTCGATGATTGCTAAACAATGCCATGACATCATCACAACTTATGTGTCTTTACACATCATAATTCTCTGGCACCCATTTCCATTAGATACATTGACCACCTCCTATATATCTTGTAAGCAATGCCATGACATCATCACAACTTTCTTTACTAACAACACGCTGTGAAAACCACTGACCACTCTGTCACACCCCAACCGATGGCGGAATCATCGGGGCGCGACACTAGGCGAATCAGATTGCTCAAGAGAATCCATAACAACTATAAAGCGACAATATTGATAACATTTGTTATCCTAAACTAACAAACAATACAATCACATAAGTTATCACAGATTTCTTATCCTCTCGAACAATATAAATCCGACAACCTAGATTTTAGGTGAGTTTCTAGACTTCCTAGCTTGATTCGATGTAGACTGCGACTAAACCTGCAACATACGTTAAAATAATGTCAATACAAAAGTATTGGCGAGTATACAGGTTTGATATGTAGTAGTGTAATAGATAAAAGTTGCGAATTTCCACATACATAAACGTAATACACGACATATATACTCACAAAACTGATACTACCAGCTAAGTCCTCGAGCTGCGATTGCGATTGCTAAACTAGACCCCGTCGGGCGCAATAGTATTATACTTGTCATGGTGGGACGTCGCGAGTATAAGTCCTAGCACATATGTAACTAGCATCACGTATAACTATGCACGTAAGTCATTCGCAAGTGATAAGTAGTTTAAGCATTTGATGTAATTCGATTTGATAGCAACGTATGTTACACCCAAAAGTGCAAAAGCAAAAGTGCAAAAGCAAAAAGGGTTCAAGTATACTCACAGCGGTTGGTGGATTGAAGGGAGCGCTTGAGAGTAAGGTTAGCCTGAATAGTTCGATAGCATAACAATAAGTGACGCGTAAAACGAGAATAAGTGTTGGTGGGTCGAACAGCTGGTCGATCGGTTGGTAGTCCGATCGGACACCTGGTCGTGCGAGTGACAATCCGTTCGGACGGCTGTCCGATCGGATAGCCGTTCGAGTGGATTGTTTCTTCCTTTAGGAAGGATGTGCTTGTGTATGATGGCTTGACTTTTGAAGTTTTTGTTGTAGGATTTGAAAACGTAGAAGTATCTCTACCTTTCAGGTCGGTCGATCGGACGGTCGTTCGATCGGCCGGCAACCCGATCGGCTGGGCACTTCAGCTAGCACAAGTTCATAGTAGGTTGTCGCTCGATCAGACAGCAGTTTGATCGGGTGGCATTCCTAGTGCATTGAACATGTTGAAAATTGTTTAAGTGTGAAGGTTCAAATGTCTCATGGTACGGTTGGCAGTTCGATTGGATGGTAGTCCGATCAGACAGCAACTCGTTCAACACTCAGACTTCTTAGATTACCAAAATGGTTAAGTGTGGGTCCCAAGGTGCAAGTCGTTCGGCTGGCCGGTCGATCGGGTGGCTGTCCGTTCGGTCAATAGGCCGATTGGACGACACCTCGTCCTGCTCGTCTCACACTTGGTTGTTTTGATTGCTTGTCGTTTTATCGAGGCGTTTTGATAACGTGCTAACCAACAGAACTTCATCCTTAGCTTTAGCGACTCGACTGTACAGGAATCACCCAAGCTCGGTCGGTCCATTGGTTCCAGATGATTGTTCTTGGTTAACCCGGAATCGGTAGCCTCGTAGGTAGAATCCAGATCTTGACCCAACACAACCACAAGAATGAGTAGTAAGTCGGCATAAGTTCCGATTCTATCGGTTTTGAGTGCGTTGAGTCTAAAAGAGTTGAAAGTAAGTTAGAAAACCATCTTTCAATCCTTCTTATTGTGAATATGTTTAGATCTATGAAAGATCTTTGCTAGTTTGTGTGGAAATCGGTTAGATCCAAGTTGTTCTTGGTGGATTGAGGTCAAAACATGAAATTCTTCAAGAACACATGATGACGTCATCCTAGAACACCTTGAATCTTGGTGATTTCACGGTTAAAAGTTAAGATTTAAAAGGTAGAAAGGTGTAGGAGTGCATGTATATCAAGAAATTACAAGATTTAGAGTGAGATCTTACCGGAATTGAGAGAAATCAAAGAAAAAGGGTCCAAGAGCGTGCTGGTCGAGTGAGAGCTGTCACATCACTGTTCAAGTGATGTGACAAGGGCTATTTACAGGTGAATAGGAGAAAAGAGAAAGGGAGTGCCATAGATCGGATGACTGTCCGATCGGGTGGCTGTCCGACCGGGTGGCTGTCCGATCGGGTGGCTGTCCAATTGGGTGGCTATTCGACCGGGTGGCCACTCGATCGATCAGTCACTCGATCGGTGGTCTCCAGCGTATGGCGTTTCAATGTCTCGTTTTGAACGTTAAGCGTTGTGATAGTTTGGTCACACATTTTCATACCCATATTCATATATTTATTATAATTAGTCACATAGGGTCGTATACATATCCATATTTCAAAGTTGCGTTAATCGAGTTACGCGTGCCTGCAAGTGCGTTTACTTGAGTATCGAGTTGCATTGCGACACATCATGGTTATCAAGGAGGGTAGAATTGGTCCTCACTTGACATCTTCGTGAGTGTTAGTATGTTCGATGAGACGTGTTATGCTACAATGATCAATGGGGTACCACCCACTCGTATTGCCATCATCGTCACGACGGTCGGTAGAGTAGTACGCACTCGTAGAGTCATTGTTAGCTCTAATGTTTGCGTTAATGTGTTATGCGAAAATAGCGTTGTAATAGTGTAGTATGCGACGTAGTTACATTATGATCTGAATCTCTGGTGCTAGGCGTAACGAGTGTAGCGATTAGTAACAACGCACGAACGTGCGGGTTGTTACAGTCTCCCCTGCTTTAGGAAATTTTGTCCCGAAATTAATCCACAAGAAGGGTTGCGAAAGTTGATGCGAATAAGGGTAGCGATAAAACGTGAATATAAGCGAGCGGTCGATTGAGATTCGACGAGAGTGGGCGATGAGTTAAAGCGATTCGTATAACCAAAAGCGATAACACACACAGAAAGGCGATTCCCAAGCGTTCACAATTTTTGAAAAGTCGGTTAATTTGAAAAACTTGATTACAAAAATTCCTTCTCACAGTGCGGCATTAAACAGTAACGATGTTCACACCAGCGCTATGATGAGGGTTTTGTTGGGTTACTAAAAGATTTTAAAGTGTTTAAAACTCGCTTTACGAAATTTTCTAATCACATGGCGTTAACTCGAGTCGATTGTCACACTAGTGATATAAGAAAATCTCGTTTCGTACAAAGGTTTTTAGAAAATTTTATAAGGGAAAATCCTTGTTTTCACTAAGGTTTTAAATAATATCAAGATTTTAACTTTAAGGTCGGCCCCGCATGGCACTTTTCCAGGAAAGTTCAACAATATGGATAAAATGCTTATATATAGGAAGTACCAACGGCGTATCCACCACGTTTTAACCATATGGCTTCCGTCTCATGAGGCGATGTCATACGTGTCAACATAGTACAGTCAGATTTGCGATGACTCGATCCAAACGAGAAAGGGTTGGATCAAGTCTTGAAAGGCGAACCGAGTGATGAGTCGTTTTCAACTCAGTTTAGTGACACGAGTGAGTGCGATAGGCGGTAAGTGGGATTCAAAAAATTCGATAATACAACACAAACATAATAAGCGAAGATGACGGCGACAAGCGTAAAACGATAAGTGATAAGCGACGAGCGTTAGCGACAACCGTCGAGCGATAGGCGATGATCGATGCATTGTAAATGATAGGAAATATGCGATTAATGCGATTCGATTGGATTGATCAACACCACAAAGTTTAACTAACGTTAGACCCCACATGGCCTTTTTCCACAAAAGTCTGTTGATATGGCTAAAACACTTATATATAGGAAGTACCAGCGGCGTATCCACCATGCTTTAACCATATGAGTTTCGTCCTGCGAAGCGAGGTCATGTGTGCTAACTTTAACACAGATAACACAGATAACGGTAAGCGATGGCGATAGCGATAGCGATAGCGAAAGGCGACGAGCGATTTAGCAATACACAGCAAGCGATACAGCGATGCACACAATAAGCGATAGCGATTCACATAATAGGCGATAGCGAATCACATAATAGGCGATAGCGATTCACATAACAGGCGATAACGATTGCGAGATAGATTTTAGCGATAAAGCGAGTTAATCAGCTTCGGATAGAAGCACAAATTTTAACTATCGCTGCGCCCCACATGGCATCTTTCCACGAAAGTTTGCTAATATGGCTAAAACACTTATATATAGGTAGTACCGGCGGCGTATCCACCATGTTTTATCCATACTAGATCCGCTTCGTGAATCGATGTCATATGTGCCAACATACACAAGTAGCGATAAGCGATGCGAGTATCGAGGTGATGAGATCGATAGATGCATTAGGCGTTAAAGTGTTGCGAGGGCGATGTGCGTTAGATTCCAGCAAAATTGCGATTGAGTTGCGATTAAAGACTTACGACCAGTCTTGCGTCGATGCAATTGCCCTGCGGGGGTAGACTCTCTAGAGTCCATCGATGAGGCATTTGCATTGCGTTTGCAGACTTACGACAAGTCTCGCGATGATGCGATGTAATTGTTACGCCTTGCGAATGAGTGTAGTGTGTCGAAAATTACCATAATAGTGTAGGTCTAAATAACGTTCAACTCCACGTGGCATTTTCTTCGAGAGACTTCGGTGGTATGGCAAGCACACCTTTGCTTTACCCCTACTACTTGCATCCCGTGAATAGATGTCGCACTTTGTTGACATGGTCAAAACGCTTATATATAGGAAGTACCAACGGCGTATCCACCACGCTCGACCATGCCTTCAACGTTATGGCACCATTAGAACTCACTACGATCTCCATGCACTGACCAAAATAATCCCGTGTGCACCCGTGATTAGTCGTTCCTTGCACGTTTATCATACCTTATTCTAAGAGTGTGGTGAGGGTAAAACACATTATATCGGGATATAATATATAGCATGTGTGACTCCAGATTAAGTGCGAGGACGAGAGAGAAAGCGAGAGATAAATAGAGTCCACATTGTGTCGAGAAATACAACAAATTCAACACATAAAAGAAACTAACAGCGAAAATCGTAGCATTACTACAACATTGGAAGCATGAAAAATGTTGCTGTGGAGGACTTTTGCGGAGACTGCGATCGTTGCTGAGATTCTTCAAGTCTGCGGCCCCGTGCGGCAGTGCTGGGTAAGATGACCATACCAGTTGCAATTTGTGCAATAGCGACAGTTAGCTTCTAGCGGGTGATGATACGTACACATGAGACACAGGGGATGAGTTCCGTTTTAGTCGCGCTTCGAGTGAACTGGAATTGCTTGGAGAGGTTCTGGCCGCGACAGTTCGGTTGTCGAAGAGTTTGGACTCATGGTCTTTCGTTTGCGGTTGGACTGAGCTTCCTGAAGCGGTGCATTGGCGTCGAAGGATTCGTCCGAGGACTCACCTGAAGAATCGTCGGTAGAATCTTCGGAGGAATCGTCGGAAGAATCGTCAGAAGAGTCGATGACGATTACTTGATGAGCTTGTTTGACAGGATTCTTGGATAAAAATCCGTCCAAGACTCGTTTGTCATTGATTTCTGCGGCCAAGCGGTAGGCTTCTTCGATGGTAGCGGGTCTTGCAGCTTCAACAAAATCGCCCACACATTCAGGCAAGCCGCGAATGTACTTCGTGATGGCTTTCTCTGAAGTGTTGACTTGACTTGGGAAAATTATGCTAAGCTGTTTGAACCTTGCGGTGTAGCCAGCATTGTCACCTTCGACTTGCTTGATTTCCCAAAATTCGTCTTCTAGTTTCTGGACTTCGTGGGGAGGGCAGTACTCTTTCTTCATGAGCTCTTTCAGCTCATCCCAAGAGAGAGCGTAAGCCAAGGAGATCCCACATTTGTTACGTTCAGCTGTCCACCAGTCGAGTGCTCGCGATTGAAATACTCCGGTAGCGCAAGTAGTACGAAAACCATCGGGACACCCACTCTGACGAAGGGTAACTTCGATAGAATCAAACCACTGGAGTAGTTGGGACACACCTCCTTCACCCGTGAACTCCATCGGGTCACAGGCTTTGAAGTGTTTGTAGAGGAAAGCAGATTGCGGAGTTCCTGTCTTAGAGTCTTCCGAGGTTAGAGAGTTGCTGAGAGAGTGCACTTGAGCGAAAATTTGAGGAATGACCTTGGCCACTTCCTTGGTCACAAGCGAGGAAATCCTCTTCTCGGCGCTTCGTTTGGCTCTTCTCCTAGCTTTTCGTCTCGAGGTAGAGTCGTTGGAAGGCATCTAGACAGAGAGAGATTTGGAGTGAGATTCAATCATAATGATTTTTGAGTTTGCGATGCGATTGAGCGCGATCAAAACTTGTTGCGAGTAGTATAATAGACTTCACATAGGAGCCACATAGGAGACACAAAATTCCTAAGTTCCCACACAATTGATTCGCTTGTATTTACATATATAGTTGTAGTTTATACTTACACACATACACGTCGGTGTAGAACGCGCGAGGACGCGATGAAGAGGGAGAGAGTGTAACAGTCCTCAAGAAAACCGACACCCTCGAATAGTTTCCCGACACCCTAAAATATTTTAAAATAACTCTATATGTCTTTAAATACAACCCGTATGTGAAAACCGAGCCCGAAATACAATATAGTATTAAAAATAAATAAAAACAAAGAAAAATTAAGCTGAGGCGGGCCGCGTAGACCCACCCCAACCCTTTACGCGGGCGGTATCAAGGTGGATACCTGATTTCGTTGATTTATAAGCTTAAGCGGGCCGCGTAAAACCCCCGTTAAGTTAACGCGGGCCGCGAGAGATCAAGATAGTGGCGCAGCCCGGTGATGACACGTGTCATCATCGTGGTAAGTCTATACGCTGATCCGGACGAGCTACACGTTGACCTGGAGTCAACGCGGGCCGCGTAGGCCTTGTGCTCGAGTTACGCGGGCCGCGAGAGAACCGAGATCAGCACCTATATAAGAAAGCAACGGGTTTTCGTTTTCCGTCGTTCATTTCTTTCTTTCTCAATCTCAAATTCTGATAGTAGAGATAATACGCGGGTATTATACCCCCTAATTAGCGAAGTTCTGCTCCGTTGTAAGTATCGTAACCCCTGGATACGTATTAGATACGCTGCCCGATTGATCTAGGGTTCCGTAACGGCTGTCGTGGTTCTGCCCGACGTAGTCGTTGGAATGCCGTCTCGGGGAGGGTATTACTAATGTTAAAATGGGTTATTATACTAACGCGTGTACATTTGTGTAAATTATAGATTGTCACCAGGAAACCCTTACGAAAAACCTAAGACAGCAATGTGAGTTTATCCGCTTTTTGTTAATCTTTTTGTAATGTTTTACAAAACCTTAAATGTTTTACAATGCAATTTAGCAGTGATTGAGTCTTTATAATTCTTCAATTACTGCCAGTATGTTGGGGTTTTGTATACAAAATTTACTACACTCTGAGTAGTAAGTCGGGATGACAATACGTTACCATTGGACAATGAGTTAGCCAATGGGTAATATGACCCACAAGTCAGGATTGACAGTACTAATGGAGTAATTGTGTAGATATAAACATTGTAATCGCTCTCAATACTGTTAAGTTTAAATTAAATGAATGTTTCTTGATTAAACTGGGATTCACTCACCAGTATTTCCCACTGACAAATGTTTTTAAAACGCGTTTCAGGTAACACAATGTGAAAGCCAATTAGAAGCCAGCTGGATAGCACTGAAGGCTTGGAAAAGTGGCTATAAAAGTTACCTAAATAAAGAAGGCGTTTTAATTCAAATAAAATGGGATTTATCTCTGTAAATCAGCTTGTAATAAAAACTTGGGTTTTATCCCAATATGTTTATTTATATATAAAGGGTGGTTTTACTCTGATAAACATTTCCTAACTACGGTCCTGATGAAAATTTCCGCTGCCAAATTAGACATTACACGATACCACTGAAACTGGCTCGCGGCTGCCCGTTCCCGGGGATCATGGGTCGGGGGTTGCGACAGAAGGTGGTATCAGAGCCTAGCCACTGGTTTAAGCCAAAGAAGTGTTCTGCTGACACTTAAATTTTAAATTTTGTGTTAGGAAATAAATTACGAAAATACGTGCATAACTGAATTTATTTGTTATGTGTTATTTGACTATTTGTTAGTTTACAGTATGAGCGACCAAGGACCATCTGACGCGTACCGTCAATTGTCTGGTTCGCCAAGAAGCGAAGGCACCTCCTCTTCTCAGCCTGCCCTCTCAGGGTACTCTGCTGATACGGAAGAAGGAATCTTTGTATTTAAGGCTCAGTCAGAAGAGCCATTTCCTCAGAAAAAGAGGGGATGGTTCAGTCGAGGGGCACACGAGCGTAGGAAGCATATGAAAAAGTTACAAGACCAGAGGATACTAGCAGCAGCCAAGAGAGAGACAGATGCCTATGCCCAGGATATGAAAAATAGGGGTATAGCCAATATTCACATCCTAGCCACTACTGCAGCTGACCCAAATCTGGAGCAAATAATAGCACCCCAACCACAACCACCAATCCATGACCAACCAATGGAGATAGAAAACCCTGAAAACCAAGTAGAGATGCATGACTTCAATCCGAAGAAAATCCCTAGGGTACCAGCACCAAACCCCTAGACCCAAATTACGATCCCTGGTGGGATGACGTTAGGGACTATGTGCAACGTTACCCGATACATGAAGACACACCCATGCAGAACGCGGGAGCTTACCTAGGTTTGGACCCTTTAGATCCCTATTTCCACGATGAATACATTAGGGAAATTTTAGAAGATCCTTACCAATTCCAGGCACCTACACCCCCACACCAGGAACCCGCACCACAGATTCCGAACCCAGTCCTAGAACCTGCACTCCCAATGAGTGCAGAAAACGTACAAGAACTTAGGACTTTCGGTGATGAAATTTTAGAGAGCAGTGAGAGAATGAGACTGGTGGGAGAGCGTCTCGTATGGAAATACGATGAGCGCAATATGGATTTTTGGACGAATCCATATCCTTGAATGTGATGGTAGAAGACGGTAATAGTAATAATAATAATAAAATATGTGTGTACGGATGCCTACTATTATTTATTTCTGTTGGTATTGTAATAGATAATAGATGAATAGAGTAAAATCGCAATGATCGACGCTTTTGGGCTAGAATGCGTGTCATGTGAATGACTATATTAAATATTATTTTGTGATATTAATATGGGGTAAATGTTTAAAATTCAGATGGCCGACGAAGGAAATCAAGGAAATCTGAATACGATAACCAGAGTAACATTAACGTGGTTAATAAGAATCCGAGCATCAATAACAATGGAAATAATGAGTAAATATAATAAGTTATCATAGAGCCTAAGACATTTTAATTTTTCTTTGTTACCTTTCTTTATTGTCTATCCGTCTCACTTATAAACTTGGGATAAGTAGAAGACAAGCCTGAGTTCGTGAATAATGAGTAAATATAATAAGTTATCATAAATTCAAAGTAAATATAGTTGTTGAGTTTGTGAATATAATAAGTTAGGGTGGAGATACAATAGGAAGTTTATTTGGCTAAGAAGGCTAGGAAGTGATCTTGACCATACATTTAGGTAATCAAGGGCTAAGATTAAATGATGGAAATTGAAGAGAAGAAAAGAGGCGCGTGAGTTTGTTTAGGGGTATTCTAGTCAATGCAAGGCAATAGTTTCTCTCTCCTCCAATTCCCCCTATTTTTTAAACGTTAATAACTCTTTCATACGACATTATTTTTTTTATAAAAATTGCACCAAAAAAAAAAAACGAGCATTTTTTAATCTTTAAAACGAGTATACTATTGCTATATTTTCAAAAAAAAATTTAAAAACCCAGTTGCGTAAAACGCAATAGAAAACCCCCAGTTACGTAAAACGCAATGAAAAAAAACCCTAAAAAATAACATTTTTCTAAAGCGCAATGCACCAAAAACACAAAGAAATGTCTTATTTGTAAAACGCAATGGCCAGAAAACACAAAGAAATGTCTTATTTCTAAAACGCAATAGCCTAAAAACTCAAAAAAAATGTACTTTCTAAAATGCAATGGACTAAAAACACATAAAAATGTGTTTTACCTAAAATGCAATGCACCAAAAACACAAACAAATGTCTTATTTCTAAAACGCAATGGCCAGAAAACTCTTAAAATGTCTGTTTTCTAAAACGCAATGGACTGAAAACACATAAAAAAGTGTTTTACCTAAAACGCAATGCACCAAAAACACAAAAAAATGTGTTATTTGTAAAACGCAATGGCCAGAAAACACTTAAAAATGACTCATTCTAAAACGCAATTGCCTAAAAAACAAAAGAATGTGTTCTCTGTAAAACGCAATAGACTGAAAACACCTAAAAAGTGTTTTACCTAAAACGCAATGCACCAAAAACATTTCAAGAATGTGTTTTTCTAAAACGCAATGGCCAGAAAACACATAAAAATGTTTTAGTTCTAAAACGCAATTGCCTAAAAACAACAAAGAAAGTGTTATCTCTAAAACGCATTGAACCATGACAATAGTTTTGTCTGTGCAGTGAATTGTCTGTTCTGTGAATTGTCTGAACCAATGCAGTTTACGAATGCAATTTCCAGAGGCAATTTACAGAAAATTAATTTTTCTGATTCATTTTTATTACAGCAATTTAATCGAAAAAAAAATGACAATTGTCTATATTAAAACACGAAAACCAAAGTAAATAATTGTTCCGATAAACTAAGATTTTTCGGTGTGAAGGAGCTTGAAGAAGGGGCAGGAAGCTCCATATGTGCCACGTCAAGGCCGGCTATTGGGCCGACCAAGTCGGGCGACAGCCCGTGGCCCAAAAATCCAAGGGCCATACAAGTTTACAATTTTAAAAAGAAAATATATATTATATATTGCTACGTTGTTTTTCCAATGTGATGGCCAGTACTCCATTCATGGACCATGGCCCTTACTTTTTGTGCTAGTATTTTTACAAGGATGAAAAGTCTTGCTATATGATTGCTCCAGCCTAAATTCAACATACCTGTTGTGTTCAAACAAAAAAATCCATATGACTAAATGCAATTCTTCCATACACATTAAACCTATGATAAATTATAAATTTTCTTCTTAACTTGACATGATTAAATTATTACCTATTATTTCTTTAGAAATATTATTTCTAAAGATTTGACGTTTCTTGAAAAAGTGATAACATTTATATCTATATACATTATTTGTTTTGTCTTTGGGTCATAACAATTATAGTCACATATGGACTGTTTATATGAGTTATTGTCATTATATTATAGAGACCTGTTTTTTCTATTCGCCCAGGGCCCAATTTTTTTGAAGATTCACGAGGACGGCCCTGGTCCACCTCAACAAGGGGCGTTTTAAAAAAAAACACGGTGTGGGAGGGGATTGAAGAAGAACGTTTTTTTTTTTAAATTTAAGAAACAACAGAATCCAAACAATCATTCAAAACAAACCCGAACAACAACCAACCACACATCACCACATCATCAACACCTTTTCCCCCACGCCATGGAGAAAACCAACGCCTCTTGCCTCACGCCACCGCCACGCAATCTCATGGGGCGGTGTTCCCGGCGTGAAGGGTGCTTCTATGCCTTTCCAAACCCCACACAGAGCCTAAGACATTTTAATTTTTCTTTGTTACCTTTCTTTATTGTCTATCCGTCTCACTTATAAGCTTGGGATAAGTAGAAGACAAGCCTGAGTTCGTGAATAATGAGTAAATATAATAAGTTATCATAAATTCAAAGTAAATATAGTTGCTGAGTTTGTGAATATAATAAGTTAGGGTGGAGATACAATAGGAAGTTTATTTGGCTAAGAAGGCTAGGAAGTGATCTTGACTATCCATTTAGTTAATCAAGGGCTAAGATTAAATGATGGAAATTGAAGGGAAGAAAAGATGCGCGTGAGTTTGTTTAGGGGTATTCTAGTCAATGCAAGACAATAGTTTCTCTCTACTCCAATTCCCCCCCCCCCATTTTTTAAACGTTAATAACTCTTTCATACGACATTATTTTTTTTTATAAAAATTGCACCAAAAAACGAGCGTTTTTTATCTTTAAAACGAGTATACTATTGCTATATTTTCAAAAAAAAAAAATTTAAAAACCCAGTTGCGTAAATCGCAATAGAAAAACCCCCGGTTACGTAAAACGCAATGAAAAAAAAAACCTAAAAAATGACATTTTTCTAAAACGCAATGCACCAAAAACACAAAGAAATATCTTATTTGTAAAACGCAATGGCCAGAAAACACAAAGAAATGTCTTATTTCTAAAACGCAATAGGCTAAAAACTCAAAAGAAATTGTACTTTCTAAAACGCAATGGACTAAAAACACATAAAAATGTGTTTTACCTAAAACGCAATGCACCAAAAACACATACAAATGTCTTATTTCTAAAACGCAATGGCTAGAAAACACTTAAAATTTCTGTTTTCTAAAACGCAATAGATTGAAAACACATAAAAAAGTGTTTTACCTAAAACGCAATGCACCAAAAACACAAAAAATGTGTTATTTGTAAAACGCAATGGCCAGAAAACACTTAAAAATGACTCATTCTAAAACGCAATTGCCTAAAAAACAAAAGAAAGTGTTCTCTGTAAAACGCAATGGACTGAAAACACCTAAAAAAGCGTTTTACCTAAAACGCAATGCACCAAAAACACTTCAAGAATGTGTTTTTCTAAAACGCAATGTCAGAAAACACATAAAAATGTTTTAGTTCTAAAACGCAATTGCCTAAAAACACCAAAAAAGTGTTCTCTCTAAAACACATTGAACCATGACAATAGTTTTGTCTGTGCTGTGAATTGTCTGAACCAATGCAGTTTACGAATGCAATTTCCAGAGGCAATTTACAGAAAATTAATTTTTCTGATTCATTTTTATTACAGCAATTTAATCGAAAAAAAATGACAATTGTCTATATTCAAACGCGAAAACCAAAGTAAATAATTTTTCCGATAAGCTAAGATTTTTCGGTGTGAAGGAGCTTGAAGAAGGGGCATGAAGCTCCATATGTGCCACGTCAAGGCCGGCTATTGGGCCGACCAAGTCGGGCGACGGCCCGAGGCCCAAAAATCCAAGGGCCAGACAAGTTGCCAATTTTAAAAAGAAAATATATATTATATATTGCTACGTTGTTTTTCCAATGTGATGGCCAGTACTCCATTCATGGGCCATGGCCCTTACTTTTTGTGCTAGTATTTTTACAATGATGAAAAGTCTTGCTATATGATTGCTCCAGCCTAAATTCAACATACCTTGTTGTGTTCAAACAAAAAAATCCATATGACTAAATGCAATTCTTCCATACACATTAAACCTATGATAAATTACAAATTTTCTTCTTAACTTGACATGATTAAATTATTACCTATTATTTCTTTAGAAATATTATTTCTAAAGATTTGACGTTTCTTGAAAAAGTGATGACATTTATATCTATATACATTATTTGTTTTGTCTTTGGGTCATAACAATTATAGTCACATATAGCCTGTTTATATGAGTTATTGTCGTTATATTATAGAGACCTGTTTTTTCTATTCGCCCAGGGCCCAATTTTTTTGAAGATTCACGAGGACGGCCCTGTTCCACCTCAACAAGGGGCGTTTTAAAAAAAAACACGGTGTGGGAGGGGATTGAAGAAGAACAGTTTTTTTTATATAAGAAACAACAGAATCCAAACAATCATTCAAAACAAACCCGAACAACAACCAACCACACATCGCCACATCATGAACAACTTTTCCCCCACGCCATGGAGAAAACCAACGCCTCTTGCCTCACGCCACCGCCATGCAATCTCACGGGGCGGTGTTCCCAGCGTGAAGGGTGCTTCTATGCCTTTCCAAACCCCACACAGAGCCTAATACATTTTAATTTTTCTTTGTTACCTTTCTTTATTGTCTATCCGTCTCACTTATAAGCTTCGGATAAGTAGAAGACAAGCCTGAGTTCGTGAATAATGAGTAAATATAATAAGTTATCATAAATTCAAAGTAAATATAGTTGCTGAGTTTGTGAATATAATAAGTTAGGGTGGAGATACAATAGAGAGTTTATTTGGCTAAGAAGGTTAGGAAGTGATCTTGACTATCCATTTAGTTAATCAAGGGCTAAGATTAAATGATGGAAATTGAAGGGAATAAAAGAGGCACGTGAGTTTGTTTAGGGGTATTATAGTCAATGCAAGGCAATAGTTTTTCTCTACTCCAATTCCCCCCCCCCCCATTTTTTAAACGTTAATAACTCTTACACACGACATTATTTTTTATAAAAATTGCACCAAAAACACGAGCGTTTTTTTTATCTTTAAAACGAGTATACTATTGCTATATTTTCAAAAAAAAAAATTAAAAACCCAGTTGCGTAAAACGAAATAGAAAAACCCCCAGTTACGTAAAACGCAATGAAAAAAAAAACCTAAAAAATGACATTTTTCTAAAACGCAATGTACCAAAAACACAAAGAAATGTCTTATTTGTAAAACGCAATGGCCAGAAAACACAAAGAAATGTCTTATTTCTAAAACGCAATAGCCTAAAAACTCAAAAGAAAATGTACTTTCTAAAACGCAATGGACTAAAAACTCATAAAAATGTGTTTTACCTAAAACGCAATGCACCAAAAACATATACAAATGTCTTATTTATAAAACGCAATGGCCAGAAAACACTTAAAATTTCTGTTTTCTAAAACGCAATGGACTGAAAACACCTAAAAAAGTGTTTTACCTAAAACGCAATGCACCAAAAACATAAAAAAATGTTTTATTTGTAAAACGCAATGGCCAGAAAACACTTAAAAATGACTCATTCTAAAACGCAATTGCCTAAAAAACAAAAGAAAGTGTTCTCTGTAAAACGCAATGGACTGAAAACACCTAAAAAAGCGTTTTACCTAAAACGCAATGCACCAAAAACACTTTAAGATTGTGTTTTTCTAAAACGCAATGGCCAGAAAACACATAAAAATGTTTTAGTTCTAAAACGCAATTGCCTAAAAACACCAAAGAAAGTGTTCTCTCTAAAACGCATTGAACCATGACAATAGTTTTGTCTGTGCTGTGAATTGTCTGTGCTGTGAACTGTCTGAACCAATGCAGTTTACGAATGCAATTTCCAGAGGCAATTTACAGAAAATTAATTTTTCTGATGCATTTTTATTACAGTAATTTAATCGAAAAAAATAACAATTGTCTATATTCAAACGCGAAAACCAAAGTAACTAATTGTTCCGATAAGCTAAGATTTTTCGGTGTGAAGGAGCTTGAAGAAGGGGCATGAAGCTCGATATGTGCCACGTCAAGGCCGGCTATTGGGCCGACCAAGTCGGGTGACGGCCCGAGGCCCAAAAATCCAAGGGCCAGACAAGTTGCCAATTTTAAAAAGAAAATATATATTATATATTGCTACGTTGTTTTTCCAATGTGATGGCCAGTACTCCATTCATGGGCCATGGCCCTTACTTTTTGTGCTAGTATTTTTACAAGGATGAACAAGTCTTGCTATATGATTGCTCCAGCCCAAATTCAACATACCTTGTAGTGTGCAAACAAAAAAATCCATATGACTAAATGCAATTCTTCCATACACATTAAATCTATGATAAATTACAAATTTTCTTCTTAACTTGACATGATTAAATTATGACCTATTATTTCTTTAGAAATATTATTTCTAAAGATTTGACGTTTCTTGAAAAAGTGATAACATTTATATCTATATGCATTATTTGTTTTGTCTTTAGGTTATAACAATTATAGTCACATATAGACTGTTTATATGAGTTATTGTCGTTATATTATAGAGACCTGTTTTTTCTATTCGCCCAGGGCCCAATTTTTTTGAAGATTCACGAGGACGGCCCTGCGCCACCTCAACATGGGGCGTTTTAAAAAAAAACACGGTGTGGGGGGGGGGGGGACTGAAGAAGAACGGTTTTTTTTTAAATATAATAAACAACTGAATCCAAACAATCATTCAAAACAAACCCGAACAACAACCAACCACACATCGCCACATCATCAACAACTTTTCCCCCACGCCATGGAGAAAACCAACGCCTCTTGCCTCACGCCACCGCCATGCAATCTCACGGGGCGGTGTTCCCGGCGTGAAGGGTGCTTCTATGCCTTTCCAAACCCCACACAGAGCCTAAGACATTTTAATTTTTCTTTGTTACCTTTCTTTATTGTCTATCCGTCTCACTTATAAGCTTGGGATAAGTAGAAGACAAGCCTGAGTTCGTGAATAATAAGTAAATATAATAAGTTATCATAAATTCAAAGTAAATATAGTTGCTGAGTTTGTGAATATAATAAGTTAGGGTAGAGATACAATAGGAAGTTTATTTGGCAAAGAAAGCTAGGAAGTGATCTTGACCATCCATTTAGTTAATCAACCCCAGCCAGGGGCTCTGCCCCCTTGGACCCCGCCAGGGGCTGCCGCCCCTGGGACCCTTCTACCAGGGACGCTGCCCCCGGACCCCCTCCAAGATCGTAAAACGCAATGACTAAATCAAAAACACAGATCGTAAAAATGAAATTAAAGAATTTCTTACATGGATCGAGTGTGATTTCTTCAACAATTGACGAATTTTGAATGATTGAAACACTTATCAGCGCTCGAATCGAACGGGTCGTGTGATTATCTTCAAAATCACCGGAAAAAACGAGATTTTGAATGAAATTAAAATGGGTTTTCTTTAAAAAAAAGCTGAAGAACACGTTGATCGGGTGTTTGAATCATTGATTGGTGATGAAAATCGCACTATAATGTAGTGATTATTGAGATAGAAAGTGAAGAAATGGTTGAAGATGGTGAGTTTTGAAAATCGTGGGTTTTGAAGTTACTGTGTTTTGAAAAGGAAGAAGATAGGGTTAGATTGACTAAAATACTCTTTTTCTTTATTTTAAATGTTGTCACATGTCCTAATCCTATTGCTTCCTACACTTCCTAACCAAAATAAACTTCCTATTTGATATTTTCCCTAATAAGTTATCATAAATTCAAAGTAAATATAGTTGATAAATACTTTTATGTTTAAAAATATATTTTGCTGTGATTCATGTTATAATAGGGCAAACATGACATGGTTTAATAATACAAAAACATATCTTCTTTCCCTTTATTTAATGGTTTTTTCATTCAGATATCTTTATTATCTAAAAACTTTATTTCCTTCTTAGTTTCGTTTCTTATTATATTTAAACCATGTAGAAATAATATTGAAAAGAATACACCACATGCCCTTAGTTTTTTTATTAACCGAACTATAGTTTTCTCTATAGAGGAATGACGACTCGCCGGAAACCTATTCCGGCCGAAACCCAGGCAAGGTTAACGAAATTTTTTGTAAGCAATCTTCCAGATCGATGTAGTGGAGCTGATGTGGCTGCTGCGCTTAGAGGTATGGGTACGATTTTTGACATTTATATTGCACGTAAAAGAGATAAGGAAGGGAAAAGGTTTGGTTTTGTCTCGTTTGTGGATGTGAAAGATCGTAAAGAGATGATCTCTGTGCTTTCGGCGGTTCGTATGGGGGATTTTAGACTAAAGTTTAACGTGGCAAGATTTGTTCTCGAAGAAGGTGAGATTAATAAAAATAAGAAGGAGTTTCAGTTTTCTCGTACTTCGACTGTGCACGGTAACGGTCCGAAGAAGATGAATTTTGAATTTAAAAGACAAGGTGTGAATAATTTGTCGTTTAAAGAGGCGTCTACTGGAGCATTTGTTGGTAAAACTGTGATGGTTGATGATGGTTTTGAAGCCTTTAAGGAGTTGCATGGTAAAACTATTTACGTGCATTTGAAGTCCATTTCTGTGTTGCAAAATATTATCTTTATCTTGAAGGAGATGAAGTTGGAGGAAGGTAGGGTTAGATGCATGGTAGGTTTATCGGTATTGATTGAGTTTTCTTCGAAGGAGCATGCTTCCATGGCTAAGGATGAGTTGATTGGCAGGAAAGACTTATTTGATTATCCTATGATATGGGAAGGTCAACCTTTTACGTTTGAGAGGGTGGCCTGGCTCAAGGTAAGTGGCGTGCCTATGTGAATTACGGATGATAAAGTGTTGAATGATATTGGAAGCCTTTTCGGCTTGGTGGTTAAAGAAGCTCGGGTTGACCAACGGGCTTGTGACGCGTCGTTTCATTTCATCGGAGTGCTTGTTAACCATGGTAAACTTATCCATGAGGAGGCTTGTATCCGATGGAGAGGAAACACGTTCAAGGTGTGGGTGTCGGAGGTGAATAAAGAATGGATTGGCGATTTTGTCCAGGGGTTGAACATGGATAATGATTGCACTGGGGAGTCAGAGGCGAGTGGTCTATCACCGGAATTGTCGCCGGAAACGATTAAGTCACCGGAGAGAGTGTCGGAATGTTCAATGTCACCGGGATATTGTCAAAGATCTCCAAATTTGGAAAGCTTTAATGATGGTATTAATGGTGAGGCAGTTACCAAAATTGTGGGTGACCAATCTAATTTGCAGTTTTAAAATGTTGAAGGTATTTTTAGAAACTCAGAGGGTAATCCGGAGGTTATTATGGAGAATGAGTTTTCCACAGCTAAATCTTTAAAAAGGAAAAAAATTAAAAATTTTGTGCACATGGGCTTGAACAACTCAGGAGGGTCTTCTAGTGGGAACCAAAGGCCCACTAAGGAGCCCAAACAGATGGAGGATGACATTTTCGGTTTGGACCCAATTATTTGGGCTATGGGTGACAAGGCTGGGAGATGTGTTGACCCAGGCCCAATTATTACTGAAAATAACTTTTCAGTTTTGGGGGAGGACTTCGTTGTTGAAGCTTGTGACGCTGAAACTGAGGAGAAGGTAGGGAATCAGACGGAACGCACTTTTAAGGGAGATAGTGAGAATTATGAAGGTTCAAAAGAAGGAGAAGATGCAGTATTGGGTAGAAGATTTTCTGTTCTCTCGCAAAACAATGTTGATGTGTCATCAAACCGTAGGGCTGGGAACGTTTCTGATCGTATGCCTGTGGATAATGAAGTGTCTTCTATAGTTACGTTGGGTCGGAAGTTGGACGTCGAACTCCATAACTTTCAGGATCTGATTAAGGAGTCTATTTCAAAGGAAGGATTACAAGAGGTTAGACAATGAATTGTTTATGTATTAATATTAGTGGTATGGGTGTTGATAGTAAGGATGGGTGGGTAAAAAATCTTAGAAAGCAGAATGATGTTGGGTTTCTGGTTATGCAAGAAATGAAAGTCCAGGGATTGGATAGAAACACGATAGATCGGTTTTGGGGTAAAGGGCGCTATGATTTTGATGTTGTTGAACCGACGGGGCTTTCGGGAGGTTTGGTCTCGGTGTGGGACAAGGGTTGTTTTGAAAAAGAGACTATGATAAAAAATAGAAATTTTTTGATGATTAGAGGCCGTTTGAAGGAGGGTTATTTGAAGGTGAATATGGTTAATGTGTATGGTCCTAAAACTAGAGTTCAAAAACAGTTGGTGTGGCAATCTTTGAAGGGTATTATGGAAGCTAATTAGGGATTATGGATTATTATGGGAGATTTTAATACAGTGAGAAGTGCGGGTGAAAGAAAGAACACGATATTTAACGAAGCGACGGCCAAGGATTTTAATGAATTTATAGATGAAATGGGATTGGTGGAGTATCCTTTGTTAGGTAGGAAGTTTACGTTTCTCGCGGGGAAGGGTAAAGGTGATAAGCAAAGTAAGATTGATAGAACATTGGTTTGTGGAGGGGTTTTAAATAAATGGCCTAATGCTTCTCTTAGAGCACTTCCGAGGGGTTTTTCTGACCATTGCCCTCTAATTCTTCAAATGGTTAGCAGAAACTTTGGTCCAAATCCCTTTAGATGGTTCAACTCTTGGACTACTAAAGAGGGTTGTGTGGATTTGGTTCGGGGTATTTTGGGTAACGAGGGTGAGGTAGGATCAGCTCAATTGGCTTTATTTGGTAAGCTGAAGACTTTGAGTATTGAGTTGAGGAAATGGTGGTCCAATTTAGCTAAGAAGGAAGAGGAGGAGTATGCTTCTTGTTGTAGTGAGATTGACATGATAGAAAAGCTTTTGGAAGTTCGAAGTCTATCTGAGGAAGAATCATGGACTTTGGAGGAATGTAGAACAAGAATTGATGTGTTAAATGAGGCAAGAAGTAAGGATTTGAAGCAACGTGCTCGGGTTAAATGGGCCGCTTTGGGGGATGATAATACGGGTTTTTTCCATCGAGTAATTAATGGCCGTAGATCGTCTAATGCTATTCTGGGGATTGATGTTAATGGGGAGTGGACCACGAAGCCGTCTATTGTGAAAAGAGAAGTATTAAGACACTTTCGCAGCCATTTTAGTGAGTCTTGTAGTGATCGCCCGAAGATTATTTGTGACACATTAAAAACAGTTCCGATCCAATTGGGGGACGAGTTGGTACAACCTTTTTCCAAGGAAGAGATTAAGTGTGCGGTCTTCGATTGTGGTAAGGATAAGGCGCCCGGGCCTGATGGATTTAACTTCCAGTTTGTGCAGGAATTTTGGGATGTTTTGGAGGAAGATTTTTTCAAGGTATGTTCTGAATTCTATGACACTGGTTTTATATCCCCGGAATGTAGTATTTCATTTATTACGCTGGTACCTAAATGCAAGAACCCAACGAATATGAAAGAGTATCGGCCCATAAATTTGATTGGTATAATTAACAAGGTGATTTCCAAACTTTTGGCTTTGAGAATAAAGAAGGTTATGGGAGAGGTGATTTCGGAGTCGCAATCGTCATTTTTAAAGGATAGGTACATTTTGGATGGTCCCCTCGTCCTAAATGAAGTCCTTGCTTGGTTAAAGCGTAAATCTAAAAAGGCGTTTTTATTAAAAATTGATTTTGAAAAGGCGTACGACAATGTGAATTGGGGTTTTTTAATATCTATGCTAGAACAAATGCATTTTCCTCCTCGGTGGTGCATGTGGGTTTTGGGGATCCTCAAGTCGACGCGCCCAGCGGTTTTGGTAAACGGGTCGCCTACGTTTGAGTTTCCTTGTCACAAAGGGCTTAGGCAAGGGGACCCATTGTCTCCGTTTCTTTTTTTGGTAGTTATGGAAGCTCTATCTTTTGTGATTAATAAAGCTATTTTGGTGGGAGAATTTAAAGGCGTAAAGATTGATAAAGATGGTTTGGTTCTCTCTCATATGTTATATGCCGATGATGCTCTTATTCTAGGGGAATGGTCGAATGGGAATGTATTAAATTTGGCTAGAATTTTGAGAGTTTTCCATATATGCTCGGGGCTGAAAATTAACATCAACAAGTCCAACTTGTATGGTGTTGGTACTTGTAATGAGGAAACGGATAATTTGGCCATAACTTTGGGATGTAAAAGGGATGTTTTACCTTTCGAGTACTTGGGTATTAAAGTTGGCGCTAATATGAATAGATGCTCTAGTTGGAAGAAGGTGATTGAGGTGTTTGAGTCAAGATTAGCTCTTTGGAAAGCGAAGCTCTTATCTATTGGTGGTCGGGTGACGCTTATCAAAGGGGTCCTTGAAAGCCTCCCTATCTATTATTTCTCTTTGTATAAAGCGCCACGTAAAGTGTTGGATAACCTCGAAAGAATCATGAAAAAGTTCTTATGGTCGGGTTCGAACGTTGGAAACAAGATGAATTGGGTAAGTTGGTCCCGAGTTACTACACCGAAGAAATATGGAGGCTTGAGTATTAAAAGATTAGAGGACGTCAATGAAGCGCTTATTTTTAAATGGGTGTGGAGATTTCGCTCTAACAAAGAGACATTATGGAGAAGGGTGATTGAGGTTTGCCACAAAAGTAATAATATGTGGGAGATGCTTCCGGTTAATAAGTATGCATCGGGGAATTGGAAGTCGATTGTCAAAGTGGCAGCCGGATTAAAAGTCGATGAGGTGCTGCTATTCACGTTTATAAGAGCTAAAGTTGGATGCGGTAATTCTGTCAGGTTTTGGTTGGATGTTTGGTTAGGTGATTGCGCTCTAAAACATAAGTTCCCGCTTCTGTACAGGTTAGAGGATAATAAAAAAAGTTGGGTTTCGGAGCGGACTAAGATTGTGTATAACAAGAGGGTGATTGTCGCTGATTGGGTTGAAAAAATGACCTCAGCAGATGAGTTGGTGCAGTGGGTCAATCTTTGTGGGCTGTTAACAGGTGAGGATGCAGACTCGGGGCAGGACGAGTGGTATTGGGCTGCAGCAAATGATTCGGGTTTCTCCACTAACGCGACGACAAAGATGTTAATGCAAAGAACAGATTTTGGTAATAATTTTATTCTTAAATGGGTCTCATGGGTGCCTTTGAAATGTTCGATCATGGCTTGGCGAGCGGAAATGAATAGATTACCAACTAAGATGGCTCTCATTAGGAGAAATATAGCTATACCGGATAGTAGTTGCTCTTGGTGTAATTACAACGATGAGACAATGATGCACGTTCTTTCGGATTGTATCATTGCTTCTAATGTTTGGGATTGGATTGGGAGATGGTGCCGGTTAGACCCGATCTACGCGTTTGAGATTAAAGATCTTTTAGAAGTGTATAAGTCGGTGAAGGGTTGTAAGAAGATGAAAAACTTAGTCCAAGGGATAATTGTGGTTACAATGTGGTCGCTATGGAAGGCTAGAAATGATATGGTGTTCAATGGTAAGCGGCCTAGTGTGGAGAAGATCGTGGCAAGTGTGAAGTCTTTTACGTTTCTTTGGGTCAAGAGTCGGTACAAATGTAATAAGATTGTTTGGAAAGATTGGTGTCGTTTTCCTCTGTATATGTTGTAGTGGCTTGAGCCTTCGGTCCCCGATTTGAGGGCCGGTTTTGGCGTTGTTTTAATGAAAGCATTTTTTCAAAAAAAAAATGTAGAAATAATATGGCAATCAATATTTTCTATTATCCCTATAAAAAGTTTACGTCTGTTTTTTTATTACCAGTGTGGAGACTTCACAAAAGATCATCCATTCTGGATTTTTTTTCACACATAGGAATGCTTAAGTGTGGAGTAGGGGTGATGCAAACAACAGAAACAATTCAAACGATTAAAAACACTTAAAGAATATTACCAAATGACTGGAACAAAATGATTTCAATTATCAAACACTCAACTAAACAATATCAAACCCTAATACTCTTATACTAGGAATTAAAATATAAATTAGGAAACTATATAATATTCAACTTACATAGAGATAAAAAATATTAAAATATTGGTCTTGATCCTTGCACCCCCGATCCGTAATCCATATCATAGTCAGCCCAAATTGTCTTCATCCCGCAACCCTTAACCAAACAAATACCCGTATCCAATGTGACATTCATCACTTAGCAAGTTTAACACCTATCTTAACTACAACATTGTTGCTATTACGATACATTAACTCGACTTTTATTTGTGTAAACATATCCTTATTATATGTGAATTTACTATGTTGCTAGGAAGCTAAAAATAATACTATACATGACTTACTATTCTGTCAAATGGTATGATTTCTCAACACACAACACAAGAAATAATACGAAACACAAGAGAAGCGACAAAACGGTGACATAAAACTTTTATTAGTTACCCAAACCAAAAAACACCCCCCAAACCCTAGATCTTACATATGTAAGATCTAATACAAAAATACAGAGATACACGTGATGATCATCCTCTGATGATCATCAAACTCAGAAATTCAATCTCTCTTAACAGACGAGAGATGATACAACACATGAACGAACAACAACTAGATAATCACCCACTGATGATCATCAAAAACTAGAAGATTGATCTCTCACAATATACAACCGAGAGATAACAAACAATCTTCAACAATAAAAATAAACAACCCTAATCGTCTCTCAAAGAACACCGAGAGAACTGAATATGTGCGTAACATTGAAAAAGGGTGAATGATAAGAACTATCCAGAGAGAAGGTGTGAGTGTATACATAGCAAATGAAGCAACCTGAACGCTAGCTGCCAACAACCAGCCTTTTATACTATGTAACTTGAAAGTTACTCTTTGCACCACAAGAATATGCATTCCTGATCGGACCCCCTGAAATGTTTCATATACAGCCCTCAAAATCTCAACATGTAGTCGATACTGGCACATAGTCTGTTATAATAACAAAAATGGTTATAACAACCAAGTCCACATCTCAGACAGCTCATACACAAGCCCAAAGGCCCAATGAATACAAACACCAACAAGATCAACCCAATAAATAAGTTCAGCAATATTGAATAAAGAGCCCACTTGACATGTTCGTGTTATGAATCATTATTATTTTTAACATTCCCCCTTGATTCAAACAGCAAACATGTCAACTAGACTTAACTTAAAACACAATAGATCATGCTGAACACAACTTCAACCTTTTGTAACCAAGTCTGGCAACTGATCTTCAGTGACAATTTTTTTATGATTCATACAAACAGATAAGGCATTTTTACTATGCTTTAACAAGTAAATTGTAGTTAAAAACCAAATATTTATCAAAACCATACAATGCAAAATATAACTCGAATCACTTGCAACAGAGCCATATAGATAACAACATAGAGACAAATCAAAATGTAAGATTTCTATAATCAAAATCCTAACTTTGACAAACAAGTATTCAACTATACAATAAGACGAGACAAGATATTCCTTGAAGTAACACAAATATCAATAACAAATCAAAGAACTCTCTATAATAACCAGTCAACATAACAGATAAACTGTTCTAACTAAGAACACAAGACAACAATGATTGCCTACACAAACTCTGGCAAAATGCACAATCACATGCTTTTACAACCAACAAAAACTATCTCTTACATAAGAGAAATATACAAGGCTAACATCACATACATACAAGTAACAAGACTAAGAATAACAAGACATACTCAAGACTATAAGACACAGCCATACAAATCCTGATTAATCACAAAATTATACAATTTGCAACCAGAAGAATATTTCTCACAAGAGAAAACATACAAGGCTGTCACATATACAAATTAATCTTGTCAAAACTGTCGCAACCCCCGATCCCTTATCTGTCCCGGGAACGGGCGGATGCGAACTCAGAATTTCGGTGGTATCAGTTGGTTAATTTGGCAGCGGAAATTACACCAGGACCGTAGTTAGGAAATGTTTATCAGAGTAAAACCACCATATTTGATATTAATGGTGAGTAAATCCCAGTTTAATCAAGAAATATTTAATCAATTAACATAGTATTGAGAGCGATCACATTGTTTATTTCTACACAATTACTTATTCAGTACTGTTAATCCTGACTAGTGGGTCATATTACACATTGGCTAACTTGTCGTCCAATGGTAACGTGTTCCACATTTTGTATACAAAACCCCAACATACCAACAGTAATTGAAGAACTACAAAGACTCAATCACCGCTTAATCACATTGTAAAGCATTAAGGTTTTGTAAAATATTTACAAAAAGTTTAACAAAAATTGGATAAACTCACATTGCTATCTTAGACTTCGCGTAAGGGTTTCCTGGGATTAATCTATAATTTACACAAATGTACATAGGTTAGTATAATAACCCTTTGATAATATTAATGATAGCCTCCCCGAGACGGTATTTCAACAACTACGTCGGGCAGAACCACGACAGTTGTTACAGAACCCTAAACCAATCGGGCAGCGTATCTAATACGAAACTAGGGTTATAATACTTACAACGGAGCAGAACCTCGCTAATTAGGGGGGTATAATACCCGCGTATTATGCCTACTATTTAGATTTCGAGAGAAAGAAAAGAAAGATGGACGAATTCTGATTGAAACCCGATGGCCTTCTTATATAGTGCTGATACCTGACTCTCTCCCGGCCCACGTAAGAGTAGCCTAAGGGCTACGCGGCCCACGTCAAAGCTAGTCAACGGACTAGCTTGTCCGGGTCATCAGGTAGGTCCGCCACGATGATGACACGTGTCATCACCGGGCTGCACCACTATCTTGATCTCACACGGCCCACGTAAGCTTAGGGTGGGGTCTACGCGGCCCGCCTCAGCTTAAAAATAAGATTTTTATTTATTTTAAATACTATTTAATGTATTTCGTGCTCGGTTTTCACATACGGGGTGTATTTAAAGATATATTGGGATATTTTAAAATATATTAGGGTGTCGGAAATATTTATAAGGGTGTTGGTTGAGGATTGTTACATCCTCCCCACCTTGTTTTAGAGCTCGTCCTCGAGATCTACTGGAACAAGTGCGGATATTTACTTTGCATTTCTGATTCAAGCTCTCATGTGTACTCAGGTCCTCTTTTGGAGTCCCACTTCACTTTGACCAGAACTAATCTCTTATGTTTGAGATTATTGACTTTCCTGTCTTCAATCTGTAGAGGCCTTTCTACAAACTTAAGTTGTTCATTTACCTCTATATCCTTAAGAGGTACCATTAGTGATTCATCGGCTAAGCATTTCTTGAGATTAGATACATGAAATACATCATGTATTCCTGCCATTTCCTTTGGCAGTTGTAGCTGATAGGCTACAGGTCCTATTCTTCTAATAATCTCAAAAGGTCCAACATACCTGGGACTTAGCTTTCCCCGTTTGATGAATCTTACCACTCCTTTCCAAGGAGAGACCTTTAATAATATTTTATCTCCTACTTGAAATTCCAAGGGTTTGCGTCGGTTATCAGCATAGCTCTTCTATCGATCACGTGCTGCTTTCAGTCGTTCCTTGACTTGAATAATTTTGTCAGTTGTTTCTTGCACTATCTCAGGGCCAGATAATAGCTTTTCCCCAATTTCTGCCCAACAGACTGGGGTTCGACACTTTCGTCCATAAAGTGCTTCAAATGGTGCAACATTGATACTTGTGTGATAACTATTATTATAAGAAAATTCTATTAAAGGTAAGTGGTCATCCCAATTACCTCCAAAATCAATTACACAAGCTCTAAGCATGTCCTCCATTGTCTGAATTGTCCTTTCGCTTTGTCCATCCGTTTGAGGATGATAAGCTGTGCTCAGATTTAGCTTGGTTCCCATTGCCTTTTGGAAACTTGACCAAAAATGAGAGGTAAATCGGCTATCTCTATCAGAAACAATTGATAAAGGTATTCCATGTAATGAAACAATTTCATTTACATACAACTTAGCTAACTGTTCCATATTAAAAGTTTCTTTCATTGGTAGAAAATGAGCTGACTTGGTTAGCCTATCTACAATCACCCAGATTGTATCATTGCCTTTCTTTGTTTTGGGTAATTTAGTAACAAAATCCATTGTTATTAATTCCCATTTCCATACTGGCATTTCTAATTGTTGTAACAAACCTGAGGGTTTCTGATGTTCAGCTTTAACTTGTGAACAAGTTAAACATTTAGAAACATAGGCTGCTATGTCCTTTTTCATTCCTATCCACCAGGAATTTTTCCTTAAATCCTGATACATTTTATCACTTCCTGGATGCATCATATATTTAGACTTATGGGCTTCTTCTAATATACGATGACGTAGGTTTCCTAATTTAGGTATCCACATTCTCTTCTTATGGAATTTCCAAATTCCATCGGTTCCTTGTTCTAATTCCTTAATCATACCTTTTAATTTTTCAGTATCTTCCTTGATTACTGATTCTTGTGCTTTTCTGATTTGATCATTTAAATCTACTTGAAGATTTAATTTAAGAGAACGTACCCTTTTTGGCTTTTCATGATACTTTCGGCTTAAAGCATCAGCAACTACATTTGCTTTTCCTTCATGATACTGGATATCACAATCATAATCACTAAGCAATTGCATCCAGCGTCTTTGTCTCATATTCAATTCCTTTTGCTTGAAAACATACCTTAAACTCTTATGATCAGTGAATACAGTAAATTTACTACCGTACAAGTAATGTCTCCAAATTTTAAGGGCAAAAATTATAGCATCTAACTCTAAATCATGGGTTGAATAATTCTCTTCATGAATCTTAAGTAGTCTGGATGCATATGCTATAACCTTTTGGCGTTGCATTAATACACATCCATAACCTAATTTGGAAGTGTCACAATAGATTACAAAATCTTCAGCTCCTTCTGGTAACGCTAATATGGGTGCATGGGTTTATCTTTGCTTAAGGATTCTAAAGGCTTCTTCTTGTTTTAATCCCCATTCAAACCTAACAGATTTACAGGTTAACTTAGTTAAAGGAATGGCTATTCTAGAAAAATCTTGAATAAATCTTCTATAATAACCGGCCAATCCTAAGAAACTTCTAACCTCGGTTGGTGATTCAGGGATTTTCCATTTAGTAATCGCCTCGATTTTTGTTGGATCTACATGAATTCCTTCATGATTGACTAGGTGTCCGAGAAACTGTACCTGCTCTAACCAGAATTCGCATTTTGAAAATTTAGCGTAAAGCTTTTCCTTTCTTAATAGACTTAAAAGTGCGTGTAAATGCTTTGCGTGATCTTCTTTATTCTTAGAGTAAATTAGAATATCATCTATAAAGACAATTATAAATTTATCCAAATATGGCTTACATATTCGGTTCATCATGTCCATGAATGCAGCTGGGGCATTGGTTAAACCAAATGGCATGATGGTAAATTCATAATGGCCATACCTTGTTCTAAACGCGGTTGTAGGAATGTCCTCTTCCTCTACCTTTAATTGATGATATCCTGACCTTAAATCGATTTTAGAGAAAAATCGAGCTCCTTGCAGTTGATCGAACAGATCATCGATTCTCGGTAATGGATACCGGTTCTTAATCGTAACCTTGTTCAATTCACGGTAGTCAATGCACATACGCATTGATCCGTCCTTCTTTTTAACAAAAAGTATCGGCGCTCCCCATGGTGACGAACTTGGTTGTATAAATCCTTTCTCTAACAATCCGTCTAATTGTTTCTTCAGTTCCTACATTTCGGCGGGTGCCAAACGGTAGGGTGCTTTGGCAATCGGCGCTGTTCCTGGTAGTAAATGGATTTTGAATTCAACTTCTCTGTCCGGCGGTAGTCCTGGTAATTCTTCCGGAAATACATCTGAAAACTGGGATACTACTGGAATATCCTTCAAATCCTTTCCTTTAGTGTTAGTGATTATAGAAATCAAATACACTAATGATCCTTTTCTTATGTAACTTGCCGTTTTCATCACAGAGATGAATTTAGTAGATTTGGAAGTTTTATATCCTTTAATGGTGATCTTTTCACCTTTTGGTGAATTTACTTGTATCGACTTTTGATCACATAAAATACTGGCTTTATTGGCTATTAACCAATCCATTCCTAAAACAACATCGAATCCTGCCAGATTCATGGGGTAAAGGTTTGCAATAAATTTCTGATTTAAAATTTCTATTCTTTCTCCCTGCAAGATTTCAGAAATCTTAATGGTTTCTCCATTAGCTGTCTCTACTAGACACTCTTATGGAAGTTTAGTTAATGATTGCTTAAGTAATTTGCAAAATGATGTATTAATAAAACTTTGGTTTGCACCAGAGTCAAATAATACTTTAGCAAAAATATCATTAACTAAAAACGTACCAGTGATCACATCCGGGATCATCTTTGCTTCTTCTGCCATTAGAACAAATGCTCTAGCATTTTTGGTATTATTGTTGTTTGTAGCTGGAGCTAATTTTGGGCAGTTAGGCTTGATATGACCTTGTTCTCCAGAGTTGTAACATATCCTATTATTAGCTTTCTTCCTGCAATCTTCTTCCTTGTGTCCCGATATTTTGCAAAAGTTACAGTATATGGAGCATCTTCCTGAATGCTTTCTTTTGCAATTCTTACAGTAAGGTGTAGAGGTAGAACCTATATTTTTCCCACGATTAAAATTTCCAGAATGAAATTCTTGTGTGAGCTTCTGGGTTAGGTTCCTCCTTTGATCCTCTTCTCGGGTACGGACTAATTCATCTGTCAAGGTATTTGCTAGTTCTACAGCTTCTTCTATGGTTTGAGGTCTAGCTGCCTTGACTACGTGTCTTATTTCTCCAATTAATCCCCAGATATAACGGGAGATTAATACTGGTTCAGGTGAAGCAAGGGTTGGCACTATTCTAGCATATTCAAAGAATAATTTAGTGTATCCCTTACTATCCACACCAGTCATCCTAAGGTTTAGGAATTTGTTTGCTATATGTTCCTTCTCATTGGGTGGGCAGAATTTCCTTTCTACCTTGTCCTTAAATTCCTCCCATCCCATATTATAAGTTCTATCACTTCCTCTTGATTAGAGGATAGTGTTCCACCATTCTAGTGCTGAATTCTTAAATAGATTAGAGGCAAACATTATCTTATCTTCTTCAGCACACTTGCTTATTCTTAAGACTGCCTCAGTCTTCTTTATCCAGCGTAGGGTTGCAATGGCCCCTTCGTTGCCCGAGAATTCCATTGGTTTACAAGACCAGAATTCTTTATAAGAACAACCGTAAGACACGGTTCCTCTCCTTTTGGGAATGGGCATTTGAAGTACAGGTCCATTGTTTACACTGTTTTCGGGTTCAGAGGGTCGCTTGCTATCATGTTTACTCTTGTTATCGGCTTCCCTAACCGTTTGAATAATATATGACATTGCATCTATTATTCCTTGTGCGACTATGTGTTGGATAGCACTGTTATCCACTTTATTTCCATTGTTATTGATGCTTGGATTCTCATTAACCAAGTTAATGTTACTCTGGTTATCATTATTCAGATTTCCTTGATTTCCTTCGTCGTTCATCTGAATTTTAAACATTTACCAATCATTAATAGAATAATTAAATAGTTTAAGTAACAACCACATAATACACATATTGGTCAAAAATGCCGTGCATTGCGACTTTACTCTTTTCTATATAGTATGCGTCAAATACACACTAAAACAGAAATTAAAAATTACAATACTACTATGCCTCGTTAACCATCAAGTGGTCTATACTACGATAGATTTATTAATATTACACATATATTTTATTTATTATTATTACCAACTTCACCATCACTTTCATGGGTATGGATTTTCCCTGAAATCCATCTGACGCTCATCGTATTTCCATACGAGTTGTTCTCCTACATACCTCATCCTCTCACTACTTTCTATGATTTCTTCCCCAAAATTTCGGAGTTCTTGCAAATTCTCTGCACTCATTGGGGGTGCAGGTACTGGTATTGGTTCCGGGTACTGAGGTACTGGATTCTCCTGAGGGTATGGATTCTCCAAAATCTCCCTAATGTATTCATCGTTGTCATAATAGGGATCTAGAGGATCCAAACCTGGATATGCTGCTAAGTTCGGCAAGGATTCTTCGTTTAAGTGATAACGTGGCACATAATCCCTAAGATCATCAAACCAGGGATCATAATTTGGATCTAAAGGATTAGGGGCTGGTATCCTAGGTATCTCCTCAGGGTTAAAATCATGCATTTCTACCTCCATTGGTTGAGTGGGAATCAAAGGTAAGGGTTGTGGGGCTACTAGTTGTTCCGGACTTGGGTCAGCAGCAGTTGTAGCTAGGATATGGAAATTAGCTAGGCTTCTATTAAGCATATCCTGTGTATGGGCTTCTGACTTTCGCTTAGTAGCTGCTAGAACTCTTTGCTGTTGCAACTTTCGCATTCTTTTCCTACGCGCAAATGTTTCCTTACTGAACCATCCACTCTTTTTATGAGGGAATGGCTCTTCTGACTGAGCTTTAAAGGCAAACATCCCTTCTTCCTGATCAGCAGAATACCCAGAAAGGGCAGGCTGTGAAGAGGTACCTTCACTCCTAGGTGAATCAGACAACTGACGACACATGTCTGAGGGTCCTTGATCACTCATACTGTAAACTAACAAATAGTCAAATAACACAAAACACATAATCACATAAATTATTTCCTAACACAAAATTTAAAATTTAAGTGTCAGTAGAACACTTCTTTGGCTTAGACCAGTGGCTAGGCTCTGATACCACCTTCTGTCGCAACCCCCGATCCCTTATCTGTCCCGGGAACAGGCGGACGCGAACTCAGAATTTCGGTGGTATCAGTTGGTTAATTTGGCAGCGGAAATTACATCAGGACCGTAGTTAGGAAATGTTTATCAGAGTAAAACCACTATATTTTGATATTAATAATTACATGGGTAAAACCCAAGTTTCTTATTACAACATGTTTATAGGGATAAACCCTATTTTATTGAATTTAAAACATCGTCTTTTAGGTAACTTTTATAGCCACTTTTTTCCCAAGCCTTCAGTGCTCTTCAGCTGGCTTTTTTACTAATTGGCTGTCACATTGTGTTACCTGAAACACGTTTTAAAAACATTTTTCAGTGGGAAATACTGGTGAGTGAATCCTAGTTTAATCAAGAAATATTTTATCAATTAACACAGTATTGAGAGCGATCACATTGTTTATTTCTACACAATTACTCATTCAGTACTGTCAATCCTGACTAGTGGGTCATATTACACATTGGCTAACTCGTCGTCCAATGGTAACGTGTTCCACATTTTGTATACAAAACCCCAACATACCGGCAGTAATTGAAGAACTGCAAAGACTCAATCACCGCTTAATCACATTGTAAAGCATTAAGGTTTTGTAAAATATTTACAAAAAGTTTAACAAAAATTGGATAAACTCGCATTGCTATCTTAGACTTCGCGTAAGGGTTTCCTGGGATTAATCTATAATTTACACAAATGTACATAGGTTAATATAATAACCCTTTGATATTAATGATACCCTCCCCGAGACGGTATTCCAACAACTACGTCAGGCAGAACCACGACAGTTGTTACGGAACCCTAAATCAATCGGGCAGCGTATCTAATACGAAACTAGGGTTATAATACTTACAACGGAGCAGAACCTAGCTAATTAGAGGGGTATAATACCTGCGTATTATGCCTATTATTTAGATTTTGAGAGAAAGAAAAGAAAGATGGACGAATTCTGATTGAAACCCGATGGCCTTCTTATATAGTGCTGATACCTGACTCTCCCGCGGCCCGCGTAAGAGTAGCCTAAGGGCTACGCGGCCCACGTCAAAGCTAGTCAACGGACTAGCTTGTCCGGGTCATCAGGTAGGTCCGCCACGATGATGACACGTGTCATCACCGGGCTGCGCCACTATCTTGATCTCACGCGGCCCGCGTAAGCTTAGGGTGGGGTCTACGCGGCCCGCCTCAGCTTAAAAATCAGATTTTTATTTATTTTAAATAGTATTTAATGTATTTCGGGCTCGGTTTTCACATACGGGGTGTATTTAAAGATATATTGGGACACTTTAAAATATACTAGGGTGTCGGAAATATTTATAAGGGTGTCGGTTGAGGATTGTTACAAAACCCACCGGTTAAACATGAACCACACAGCTCAACTAACTATACAAACAAGACTATTGACAAGCAGACACAACGACTGTAAACCAAAAACCATTTAACAACATTCAAGACAAAAAATTCTCAACATATAGATCTCATAACTAGACAAACACAGGCATCAAGAACAATCTTGGCAAAACAACAGATTAGAGAACACTCAAACCTCATGGTTTGATTAATCATACAACAAAAGACAATAAAACATACGGATTATGTCCAGGAGACACTTTGACAGTCCAAAACAGAATTGAATCACATGATCCGAGATAAAGATTCACACCACAAATCAACAACATTTTCAGGTCTAAACTAAACGAAAGCACAAGACCATATAACTACAAAAAATAGAATATTACATGACAATCAAACAATTAATCATGATTGAAAATACAGAATCATACAATGAACATACAAGATTCTATTACCAAGACATAGAGACATGAGGTTCAATAAAACAAGAAAACTTTTACAAATTTATTGAACATTTCAAAAAAACTTGAAGCTTGAATCGCACCTAACATATGACATTTCTCATACTAACAAAGAAAACATTATTTGACTTTAAGAAACTTGATAACAAGACAGACTGAGTACAACATGAAACTCCCACAAGACAACCCTACAGATTACCATTACCACACGATAATCTATACAAAATCTACAAGAAACAAGCCCATTACTACACAAATATTTCAAATCTTCATAATTAAGTATAACAAGATGTTTAATATACTAGTCTACAACCATACAATCACACTCAAGAAAGTACCTGAATAGACAGAAATTTCACAGAACAATCCTACAAAAGAAGCAGATAAACAACTACAATCCAAACAGAGAGCAACTCACAGAAGTAACAGACAATAAGAAGCAAACAACTCTAAGGCGAAGCTGAGTCAGGGACAAGATTCCAGGTTCATCACTCTAAGGTGCCTGGACATGCCTTTACGCAGAAGCCATATTCTAAGACACAGAACCAATACAACAACTGTGAACACAACCAATGGAAAAATGAATCACCACAGAAAAAAAAAACAGATGACAGACAGACAAGAACACATAACAAATGAACAACCAAGTAGATGCCGGTCCTCACTACCCCGAGTTCAACTAATCCAATCAACAAAAAATAAAACAAGACAAAATTAGAAAGATCTTACAGAGGGTGCGCTTAACTCTTAGAAATTCAAGAACTACACAATCTGGTCAAGCCACAATTAAGCACACCCGGTTAGTTTGCCCTAAACCTTCTAGGGTTCAGAGACTAATACAGGTCTTCTAAAAAAATTAGGCAATCTCCTTCCAAACTTCAACAATTAAACAAAACAAATAAATGATAAAATAATATTTCATTTTTCTAACGACTATTTTTGCAAATGATTATTGTTCCAACGGCTCTTTTTGGAAACAACTACTGTTCTAATGACTCTTTTTTTTTCAAACGACTACTGTTTCACGGCTCTTTTTCAACGGCTAGTTTCAAACCACTATTTTTCCGATGCCTATAAATACAACATTTCGTTTTGCATGCCACATCTGCACCTCTTACTTCACAATTTACCCAAAATATGAAACTAATTCAATGATATGGGTGTTGTTTATAATCCAAGTGAAGCAACCGGACCGTCGAACCTTAGGCGATTGTTTCGTCAACGCTCAAACCTTGCTCTGTCAAACCGTCCACCTGCAACAGTCTACCTTCCACCTGTAGTAAGGCCTAGACGATCACCCTGTTTAAATCCTCAACTTGAAAACCCTTCACATGCAGCAGTCTACCGTCCTCGACCTTCAAACCCTTTTCCTTAACAGTCTACCATCCTTAACTTGCAAACCCTTCACCTGCACACCCTTTTCCTCCGGTAGATGATGATCCAAATCCTCTTACAGACGAGGTGTGACTTGGTGTATGACTACACTGTGGCTCAACTACAATTTGATGGACTATGACTTTGGGAGACTCATACAAACTTAAATATAGACCCTTTTGTCCCAAACCCCCGTCCAACACAAGTCATACTTATCTGTGCTGAAGGGTATAAAACCGACCCAACTGAGGAATACGTACCTAGGTTGGACGAAGAAACGGTTTATCCCTCTCCTTACTTCGGACGTGGTAATCGAGACGCGAGGTCAGACGGTCGTGATAGCAATGGAAGCGTGTCATCTCCAGAGTCCAACCTAGATGATTGGGATTGATGTATTAGGGTTTTTGTGTGTTTAAATAGGACTTGATATTTTATGTTTAATTATGTTTAAGTAATGTTTTAAATAGGTTTGTGTAATATTTTAATTAGGTTTATGTAACATTTTAAATATGTTTGTGTAATATTTCAAGGTTTATACCTTTTATGTATAATTTAATTAGTTTAAAGTTTTTTTAATTAAAAAACAAAAAAGTTTTTATTTAAAACACAAAGAAACCCTTTATTTAATTTAATCAAATATTAAGTAAAAGGGGGCCCACCATCACCCAACGACCCAATCCGGTGCACCAGAAGCCCCCAATTTCGAACCATCCTTCTCACCGCCTCCGAACCCCGTTCGGTTTCTTCCCTAGTCTAGATTTTGGACCATCACTCCATACCGTATGATATGGATGCTTTGAGTGAGAGCTCATTCCTATATGGCAATGACGTGACACTCTATTTTACATCATGAACCCATTATATTTACTTTGGTTTTCTTGTCAATTATTTGACCTATACGGTGTGAAAAAGATCTAACGACTAACCTATTGAGTCTTTGCCCTTCTTGGCCAATCATTGGAGCTAAGAGTTGACAGTTTTTTATTGATTAATAACATGTTATCTCATTTAAAAATTAAAGAATTATAAATTCAGATTTGGTACAAAAGTATTTCAAGAAGATAGATTCAAGAGGTTTTCTATATATAATTGTAAAGTTGTTGATGATGCACAAAAAGTTTGTGAAAAGATTTCTAGATGATGTTACTAAATTGTCGACTAACATTTTTGAGAGTTTTTAAGATTCTGGAATGGAAATGCTTTGTAGATGCTAAATATACTTGGTTATTTGAGTTATTTAAAGCATCTTCAACGGTGGTCAAAATAAATCTAGCAAACCGCCTAGTCAACATGCTATATTATTCCAAACCACAATTACTCTAAGCCCCACTTTTCATCCAACAATAAACCACTCAAAACCTCCACATCACACCCCACTTTTTATACTAAAAAAAGAAAGTTTGTGAGTGGGTGGTCCCCACCATTTCGGACCAACCTAATCTGCTTAAGCAGACCAGACAGCATGGGTCAAACACCTCCAACAAGGGAAGTCCGGTGGAGGGTGATCCGCTCTGCCAAACCATGCAACGGACCATCCGTTGTTTATGCTCTTAGAACGACGAGTTACATGTTTGCATTCTTTATAATATCTATACAAAAAGCTAAAGATTAGTCAATAAATTAGGAAGAAAAACTTCAAAAGGGTAAAAGTGTATTTGGTTAATTAGTCAACTACGTGGTGTATTGAATCATGGACGGTGGTGTTACTTGTACTCCTTTTGAAAACATATAAAACAAAAAATCAAAGATTAGTTATTATTGACGAAATATGAAAGCAATGAAGAAAAAGATCGTGACCACAAAAACAATGGCCGGTGACGTTAGTTAATCCTCTACGCCCGCAAAATGTTGAATGGACTTTGATCTATAATCATTTCTTTTAAAACGGCAATCATTGAGCTACTCATTTTCCTTTATTGCACACGACAAGCTCTACCTTTTCAACAATTATTAAAGATAGTTTGTTTCAAATAAATAATACATTGCTCTTTTTTAAACAATAATTTCAATTTCTTAGTAGAGTACAACGTCATATACATACATATATATATATATATATTTAGGGTGAGAATCAAATAGCAAGTTTATTTTGGCTAGGAAGAATAGAAAGCAATAAGATTATGACATGTGGCAACATTTAAAATAAAGCGGAAGGGTATTTTAGTCAATCGTATCCTTTCTTCTTCCTTCTTCTCCCCAGTAACTTCAAAACCCACCATCTTCAACAATTTCTTCACTTTCTATCTCAATAATCACTACATTATAGTACGATTTTCGTCACCAATCAATAATTCAAACACCCGATCAACAGTTTTCTGGTTCTGTGAACAACAGTTTCTTTTGTGTTTTTAGCCCATTGCGTTTTAGAAATAAGACATTTTTAAGTGTTTTCTGGTAATTGCGTTTTATAAATAAAACATTTTTGAAGTATTTTTAGTCATTGCGTTTTAGGTAAACACATTTTTATGTGTTTTCAGTTCATTGCGTTTTATAGAGAACAGTTTCTTTTGTGTTTTTAAGCCATTGCGTTTTAGAAATAAGACATTTTTATGTGTTTTCTGGCCATGGCGTTTTATAAAAAAGACATTTTAAGTGTTTTCTGGCCATTGCGTTTTACAAATAAGACATTTCTTTGTGTTTTTTGTGCATTGCGTTTTAGGTAAAACACATTTTATGTGTTTTCAGTCCATTGCGTTTTAGAAAGTACACTTTCTTTTGTGTTTTTAGGCTATTGCGTTTTAGAAAAAAACATTTTTAAGTGTTTTCTGGCCATTGCGTTTTAGAAATAAGACATTTCTTTGTGTGTTTGGTGCATTGCGTTTTAGGTAAAACACATTCAGTCCATTGCGTTTTAGAAAGTACAATTTCTTTTGTGTTTTTAGGCTATTGCGTTTTAGAAATAAGACATTTCTTTGTGTTTTCTGGCCATTGGGTTTTAGAAATAAGACATTTCTTTGTGTTTTTTGTGCATTGCGTTTGGTAAAACACATTCACTCCATTGCGTTTTAGAAAGTACACTTTCTTTTGTGGTTTTAGGCTATTGCGTTTTAGAAATAAGACATTTCTTTGTGTTTTCTAGCCATTGCGTTTTAGAAATAAGACATTTCTTTGTGTTTTTGGTGCATTGCGTTTTAGAAAAAGTCATTTTTTTACGTTTTTTTTTTTTCATTGCGTTTTACGCAACTGGGTTTTTTCCATTGTGTTTTACGCAATTGGGTTTTCAAATTTTTTTTTCGAAAACATAGAAATAGTATACTCATTTTAAAGATAAAAAACGCTCGTTTTTTTGGTGCAATTTTTATAAAAAAATAATGTCCTGGATTGGAGGAGAGATAAACTATTGTCCTGGATTGACTACAATGCCCTTACACAAACTCACACGCCTCTTTTCTTCCCTTCAATTTCCCTCATTTAATCTTAGCACTTGATTAAATCAATTGATGGTCAAGATTACTTCCTACCCTTCCTAGCCAAATAAACTTTCTATTATATCTTAACCCTATATATCTATTATATTATCTGGTAAAGGTTCATATACAAGGCAATTTAGTTATTTCTCACATAAACAAATTTCCTCATTGATTTTCAAACGGCTGTAACTTTTTCATACGTTAATATTTTTTTTTTAAATTACACGGTATTAACGAGCATTTAATTCGAGCACCCCATTACTATAGTTTTCTTAAAAAAAATTACAGGATTTTGAATACCCGTTAGTTCGTTACGTGATTACGTGATTTTGAATACCCAACACATGACTACGTGATTTTGAATACCTATTACGTGACTACACATTCAGTATAAATTCATTATGTGATTACACATTCAACATGATTTGTTATAATAGATGTTATTACAATTATGCTTATTACGTAATTACGCATTCAATAATAAGAACTTGATTGTTTATGCTTTTATTACGTGATTAAATCTCTAATATACGACATTATGTGGTTATTATAGGTTGATTTGGTTATTGTTTTGTATATAATTTATCCTTAATACGTGATTGGACCTGGAATATTTGGTATTTCATATGAAATATTATGAAGTACATGATTTTGTTTGTACGTTATTACTCAGTGTGGTATCATATAAAATACTACAATGAAATCACGTAATCACAAAATAAGTATTCAAAATCACGTAGTTACGTAATAATACATAGTCAGCTATTGTTACGTAATTACGTAATCACTTAGTGAGGTTTCACATAATATAATGAAATCACGTAATCACGTAGTCATGCTGGGTTTTCAAAATCACGTAATGAGTATTCAAAATGATGTAAAAAATTTAAGAAAACTATAGCAATAGACTGCTCGAATTAAAGAGGATGAAATGCCCGTTAATATGGTGTAATTTTTCTTTAAAAAAATATTAATGTATGAAAAAGTTATAGCCGTTTGAAAATCAATGGGGAAAGAGTTCAAGTGAGAAATAACCAGAATACCCTTTTGCTATCTGCTTCTTCAATTATTTGAATCCCATATTTACAAAAATGCCATTGGATTACTTTAAGTCATTGATCTTGGAAGATTAATAGCTCACATACTCACATATGCTTCGTACAAGACTCTTGTCTTGTACATAAGCCAACCTCTATATTATATTATATTATAATGATATATTTGAGAAGAGTAAAGACTTTTAAAATTATTTTTTAAAGAATTTAACAGGGTAAAAGATTTACATCAGGATTCCTATATATACTATATTCTTAAATTTAAGGAAAAAAATAAGGTTTGAGTTAAAAGAGTACTACATCAGATTCCTTAAACCTTATTATCCAAAAGAAATATATGAAAATGAAAATAGAACCTTAAATATACAAATTCCATAACTACGAGAATGTAAATATGAAGATTGAAATGAGAATATAAATCAGTTTATATAAGAAGATGATTGATAGAAATGAGTGAGTGACATGCATTAATTGAAAATTACATATCCTCATGCATTTTGAATTTCAAATTACCCGCAATTTCAAAACATCTGCTAACGTATACGTTTGCCAAAGAAACCATCTGCTACTTTCTTGTAGATGGGCAGTGGTTTGCCCTTTGGAATGTGGGCCAGACCTTTAACCTGGCAGAGGTTTAGACCCAATTTTAAAGTGATTTATATATTAGGCTTTATGATGTAATAATGACATAAGGAAAACATTGTTGGGCAGCCTCTCCTGCTGACATATCAGCTTTTCTTATGTCATTGGGATTTCTCATTTTATAGAAAGTATAGATAGATTTATTCGACCCGCGTACTACACGAAGTTATAACCTAGTATATGTTATAGAAGTAAAGTGAAGGGGTTAGAAATAACATTTGAGAAAGTTGAGGTGCATTGGTTATCGGTTGAAAACCCACCGACATTGCTTTTAAAGAATATCTGGAGAATTTCCCATATCATAATTAGGTTGAGGAATGAAATGCTGAAGGCTTCTAGAAAATGAACGTTTTTTTTACATAATGCTTATTTTTAGTTAAATTATACGAATAAGTAAAAAGTTTTTTATTGTGAATGCTTTAAAATTGTCTTTCATAAATTTGACCCTCTTCATTATCTTTTACACATACTAAGATACATGCCAATTATATACCTAAAATTTCTTTAAAATCTAACTTTATAAACAAACAATTTCCTGTTAGACTAAATTCTTAAAATCACTTTTATTTTGTGTAATTTTATATTTATTTAATTGTTCAAGCGATTTACAGTGTTTGCGTTAGTGTGGTGTGTTCCCCCTCGCATCGTGCGAGCAATGTTAGAGTTTGTGTTTGTGTGTGTATATGAACACATGTCCAATATACAACTTGTAGGTCCCTGATATTGAATCAAAATAACCTATTCCTTGTTGTTAATACACAAACAAGTGTGGAATCCAAGTTTGCATACAAATCAAGCAAGAACACAATCAATACTAGAAAGATATCACTTCAAAACATTCACGTCTATTGGTTTTAGCAGAGTAACAATACAAAGTTCAACAAAATATTCTCCTACTCTCTGAGTGTGCTCTCTACTGAAACAGAGGGTGTCTACTAGTATTTATAGCACATACCAGCAGACATTACATCGAAATAAAAACCCACATCGAAATAGACCGAAATATATTAGAACATCACGTAATAGAATAAGCATGAATCGAAATAGACATTCAAGTCTATTTCGATATCCCAGAAAGAAAAAAATATCCCGATTTCGATGTCTTTATGTTTCGATATCTATTTCGTTGGAACATAATATTGCCTAACTGTTGTTGTTAATATGTGACAGGAAGATGTCACAGATTACATAACTTACAAACAAAATGGATAAACAAAAGCATAAGCTACAAACACAAAATGAACCAACAAACTCCCCCTTGGTTGTAGCTTGGTCGACGATCTTCCATGCCTCTACCATGTTTATGAGTATCCGACCATTTGCTTCCTAAATTAACGCCATAATAGTAACAGATACAAACAATCCGCTGAAACTTCATCGTTCGTCGTGTATCTTCATCAATAAGTGATAAACATATCACATCCACCTTTGAATAAGTGATTTTAAATCACATCCATCATCCGAGAGTCAAGTTCGTCTCTTTGTCGGTACGTTGGTACTAACCTGTTCATGGACTTGCTCTTGTGCCCTGCATCTATCGGAAATAAATAAGTGATTTTATCACATAAGGTTTGTTTTCATCCACAAAATAAGTGAGTATCTCACATCATTATACGTCAAAACAGATGATAAATGTTATACTCACCAGTAAGATGAACTCCTGTACATACCTTGATACGGGAATGTGTCGTGTGTGGATGAACATCGGTTGGTAAGTATAAATCATACCTAAACGTATGTATTGAATCAAAATAACCTATTCCTTGTTGTTAATACACAAACAAGTGCGGAATCCAAGTTTGCATACAAACCAAGCAAGAACACAACCAATACTAGAAAGATATCACTTCAAAACATTCACTTGTATTGATTTCAACAGAGTAATAGTACAAAGTTCAACAAAATGCTCTCATACTCTCTAAGTGTGCTCTCTACTGAAACAGAGGGTATCTGCTGGTATTTATAGCACATACCGGCAGACACTACATCGAAATATAAACCCACATAGAAATAGACCGAAATATATTAGAACATCACGAAATAAAATAAACATGAATCGAAATAGACATTCAAGTCTATTTCGATATCTCAAACAAACAAAACATATCCCTATTTCGATGTCTTTATGTTTCGATGTCTATTTCGTTGGAACATAATATTGCCTAATTGTTGTTGTTAATCTGTGACAGGAGGATGTCACAGATTACACAACTTACAAACAAAATAGACAAACAAAACCATACGCTACAGACACAAAATGTACCAACACAACTAATTATAAGTAATGAACTATAAGAACCACGCTCATTAACACGTGTACCTTTTACTTTACGTGTAATATACCTAAGACGATTTTACTAGAAAATCCGATCACAAAACAATCGCACAGACCTCTAGCAGCAGATTTGCTAACAATCGATATATAAATCTTTCAGTAGTGGTGGGTATGACCGCATGAGAGGGAATTTATTCAGCCTTTTTCTAATATGAGTGATATGATGAATTGTATGTGCGAACATATATATTTCTATGTTTCTTGCAATGAACTCGTTTAATACATTGTTCTAGTCAATAATTTATACCTTATTGATCATAAAACCCTTACAAGTAAATATACATATAACTTTTGTGTTCCGTTGTCACAAGTCATAAGCATATTTCCCTTGGAATTCATTGATTCCAATTTAACACAAACCTTTCTTTGAGATTCATGATCTAAAGTTGGCACGTACTTCCCTTTGAGACTCATGATAAAATTTTAGTGCCAATCATTCCATTGAGATTCCTAGAACTCAATTTATGATATATACGCTTTTGAGGTTCATGACCTTAAATAAGCACTTAACACACTTTTTAGACTAAAGTCTCTAAATTAACACACCAAGTTCCTTGATGTTCAAGGCCTCATATTCACAAAGTTCATATAGCATAAGCATATACACAATATATAATTTATTCATGTATACAGTTTTTTAACTCAAGGGTCAGTGTACTCATATTTGTGGATTGTCTAGATATTGTAATTATGTATGGTGTGTGCTAGTAACCCTCTAGCTTTAGTGAATAACAAAAAAAAAAAATTCATTTGCCGTTAAAGAAAGTGTAATCATATAAAAAAGTATAATCATATTTGTATATTTGTTATTGCAAGTTTTTTCTTAAAATTTAGTTCCTTTCGCTTGTATATTTGTATATTGCAAGTTTTTGCTTAAAATTCAGTTCCTTTCACTTGTTGATTTCCTATAAAGTCAACTTAGTTATTACTATAGTTTTTTTAATGGATATTGTTACCCTTAACAAACTCCTATATTTACAAATAAATCACCTTTTTCTGGGATTGAACCTAGGACCTCCCACTAAGAGGCAAGTGGCTCTACCAAGTAAGCTAGTCCATTTGATAAGTTATTACTTTAGTATTCAACAATTGTGTAACTTAATAACTATTGATTAGTTTTACTTTATTAACCCTCAAATACATATCTTAATTATGTTTCCTTGGTTTTTAATCAGACCCTTTAACCTATTTAAAACTAAAACTTAGTATAATTTTCATTGATTATTTCTAATTCCAATACTTCAAAAACACTTATATATTTTTTTTTCGAACGGCCAAATTTCATTTGAAAAGGCAAAACTAACAAGACGCTAGCAGTCAAAGAACTACAACAAATTAAAAAGAAAAGTTACACCATTCTCTCCAATTCAAATATTTCAAAAAATACTTTTTTTAATTAAGAAAAAGCCCAAAAACTTGATGTCCTCCACCTCCTTAGAAAAAGAAAAGGGGTTATTGGAGTATACCGCCTCATTTCTGGCCTTACAAATGCACGAGCAAGCTGTCATTATAATACCTTGACATACTTTACAATTTTTTTTTTTTTTACAAAGTGTGGCTGCTTTGTGTAAGTTTAGCAATTCTTTTTACAAAGTGAGGTTGTTTTGTGGAAGGCTAGCAAGTCATGAACCGAGAAACCAAAAATTGGAGGAACATGACACCACGAGTTATTGACTACCAAATAGGAGAACTTATATAGCACAAGGTAGATAAATGGGCAACATTCTCAGGAGCTTCATTACAGAGGCTATAAAAAACCGAATCCACATGAGCATGCCAATGAGAAATGCCACAATCCCTAACCCCACCCTGGGCGGGAGCCGTAAGCAGATACAAGTGGTACCGGTGTTTACTAAAATTATCGCAGCGGGAAATTCATTAGGACTGGATGTCAGGAAAATATCAGAGTTTTCAAAACACCGTCGTTTTCATTTCATAAACTATGGGATGAAACCCATATTTACATAAAATATTTTCACAGGGATAAACCCTTAATTACAAAACATGTTTTATTCAGGTTACATAGCCACTTATTTAAGCTTTGAGTGCCTTATAACACTTTTCCTTCTTTTCACAGTAATTCACCTAAAACGCAATAAGAGTTTTTATATTTGTTTATCTACTATTGGCTAACTCGTTGTCCAATAGTAAAGAAATTACTTTTAATAGTATTTGTCACTCGCCCATTTCGGTGACTAGTGGTCATATCATTATTTGACTAACTCGTTGTCCAATAGTGACGCATAACAAGTAATGTATACAAAACCCCACATACTGCAGTAATTCCAAAATACAAAGACTTAATCACTATAAATACAACTTGGAAAAACATTTAGGGTTTTGCAAATTGTTTGAAAAAGAGAATGACTTACATTGTAGATTTAGGGTTTTCAGTAATTGCCTCCTGGTCTAAGTCCTGGGTTCCTAATTAAACACACAATGCAACACGTATTAGTGTATTAACCCAATTTAAAATTTAACGATAATCACGAGATCAAAACCTCAACGTAGATGACAAACTATAACCTTATTCAGGAAGCACTTTAACATACGTTGCTATGCTTACGTTTGCAACTCAGAGCATTATTGTTTTCTATTGGCACAAGGTTTCTAATGACTTCGATAATTAAAGGTATTGTGTCAGCTATTCCCTGAGCTACTATATTCTCTGTAGCATTTTTATCCAAGGAATTTTCATGATTGTTCTAGAAAGATTGATTAACTGCATTCGACATCTGAATTGCAAACATATTTTAAATATTAATATCACATAATAAGTAATAAAATAATCAAAATATCATAGACACAATTAGTCAGAGCATATTGTCAAAATCGTCGATCATTGCGACTTTTACTCTTTTTATATTATGCTTCTTATATTTTACATACACTACCACATTTGTTTACTCTGTACACAAAAACACAGAAAATACATTATACGTATATATACAAAATATAGATTTAGTTTTGGCTTCAAAAGTGGTGTTCTCTCTCGTAGTATTTCCAGACGAGATTTTCTCCCATGGTTCGGATCTTGTTTCCTGTGTCCATCGGTTCTTCTCCATAGTGGCGAAGTTCTGCCACATTCTCGGGGCTCATTAGGGGTTAGGCTGGGGTTGCAGGTTGGTAGTTTGGATAAAAATGGAAAAGGGTTATTCATTAGGTTTTGAAATGCCCAGTCGTTGGGCCACCATTCTTCAACTGGGTTTGGAAGTGGTTGTTGTGGCATGATTGGTTCAGGGTTCATAGATTTTGGGTTCATTGGTATTGGTGTGTAGCGCGACATATTAAGGTTGATTTCATCGGTTATTGGCCTGAATATTTCACAATTGGCCAGGCGTTGGTCTAATTCGTCCCATGACAGTGGCATGGTTACTGGGTTTGAACTTTCTCCTTCGGTTGGTTGTCTAGCTGACTCTCTAGTTGGTTTTGTTTTTGTTGTTGTGGGCTTTTTCTTCTTCCTTTTTACCTTCCAATCTAATCTCCTCTTTTTGAGGGGGTGCTTTTTCTAATGGTTGAGCTTGAAATATCATAGGTTCATCTTTGTTTGCTTCATATCTGGTTTGTGTACCGGCTTGATCTTCAGTAGTATCCATATCTGAATTGTTAACAGATATGTTTCGGAAAGCTTCGGACAACTCTCTATCGCTCATACTGTTAGCCAGAAACAATAAAATAACAAACTCCGAAAATCGTATATATAATATTTGGTTAGTATCACAGTGATTACAAAAGTTATTTCATTTGTTTCCTGACTACTAATTTAAGTATTCTCCCAAAACTTAATAAGCTTAAACCAGTGGCTCTGATACCACATTCTGTCACAGCCCCTGACCCCACCCTGGGCGGAAGCTGTGAGCAGATACAAGTGGTACCGGTGTTTATTAAAATTATCACAGCGGAAAATTCATTAGGACTGGGTGTCAGGAAAATAACAGAGTTTTCAAAACACCGTCGTTTTCATTTCATAAACTGTGTTGACATTATTGAATGGCAAGGATACACTAAAATACAACAGAATTTAGTGTATCATTCTCTTAATACATAGTTGCATTATGACTACTTTCAATGATGAGTCAAACGAAAGGCATACGTAGTTTTGCATGATCCGTATGATCATGATTAGCCCAAGCTACAAATTTATACTGACGCCGCAAGGCGTCGTAATGATTGAAATAGTTCAATAATTGCAGTGACCGAACAAGTTCACCGTGTTCGTAATCAGATGAAAGGCTCAATGAAGTACATTCGTATATTTATTTCAAATAAATCCCATAGGATATTCAATTGATGATAAAAGAACAAATGAATATCATAGAATTTTCGATCAATGATGAAAGAACCGTTAGAGGTACACCGGAATATAACATGAATTTGTGTACCCTTATCTTAACACACAATTGTATTAAGACTACTTTAAGATAATGAACCAACAATGTGGGTTTTAAAAAAATAAATCTGCACATCAGGTGTGCAAACAAGATTGGCTCAGGCTTCAAGTTAGTGAAAACGCCACCACAAGGTGTCGTAACCAAACAAATGATTCAATGAAGGTGAAGACCAAACATGTCTACTATGGTTCTGAACAGATGAAGTGCTTAACATAATGCAATATTTATAAAACTTTGATTTGCACCAGAGTCAAATAATACTTTAGCATAGATGTCATGGACAAGAAATGTACCAACGATCACGTCTGGAATCATCGTTGCCTCCTGTGCTATAAATATGAATGCTCGTGCGTTCTTCTTAGCTCCGTCTGCTATTTTTGCATTGTTTTCGGGTGCCTTCGTCAGTTTTGGGCAACCTGGACGGATATGGCCTCTCTCTCCGCAATTGGGCAATCAGCAGACTGTTTGTTTTTCTGAATATGTTTCATTAAAAGACGTTTTTGAGTGCAGACTTAGCCCAACCACTTTTAAGATCTTTTAAGGTCTGCAGAGGGTTAAACACCACCACCCACCACCACCGTCCACCACCACCAACATCTACCACCACCGCCCACGTCCACCACCCAGCACCACCGTCCACATCCACCGTCCACCACCATCCATACACCACCACTAGTTGTTTTAGAAGTCTACATACATTAAAAACAAACAGACTTCTTCTTATGACAGATGTTTGGTTCACCTCTTCTTACTACAGATGTGTGCAGATATTGTTCGCAAACTACAGACATTTTACCTCTTAAAAAAACAAATTGCACCTAAAATTCTTATGAATTAACAAATTTAGTATAATTTTCATAAAATATATTACTTCCACTAGACCAATTTATGTTTTTTAGTTTTATGATTATAGGTTTAGTTAGAGGTAATATAAGAAACCTAATCAATTATAATAATAATATTTTAAAAAAAAAAGTAGCTGGATTATTATTTTTAAATATTAGTTTTGATATAATATGTTTGTGCTAAGTGTCGCACTCCCGAAAAGAAAAAATGAGTATTCGGCATAAATGTTACCTTTTTTTACTTAAATACCACATGGGTGGGGTTTTAGAGTGAACACTTGTGTATTTGTGAACTGATTGAACAAATCATAACCATTGATTTACATCATCAAATCGTAAAATAAAATAGTGTATTTTCATCATCAAATCATGGCCATTGATTGATACTTGTGTATACACTTGTGAATTGATAATCAAGTGCTAAGATTAGTTTACTAGTGTTCACAAGAAAAGCGGCTGTTCAACATGTACATCTAACCAATAAAAATGAATAAAATTATTTTACAGAAGGGGTAGTAGTAGCTTTCTTGAGCATTCTTCTTGCACCAGCTCTAAATGGACAAGTCGAGCTCACAAAACCATGTACCAGGTCAAGATAAGTCTGGAGATCATGACATGTTGCGACATCAATACTGTTTAACTTTAACGAGTCTCGACTACTTAGTCGTAGCTCGTGCCCTATGTTAGCGTAAACCCATCGGCTATCTTTAACGCGTTTTTGTATCCAGTTTGTCAAATGTGCTACACGAGCATTCTCCTCTTGTACCACACCATCATGGTCTTCAACAAAAAAACCAGGAACTTTTGTGATTAGGTCATCGGAGTTGACAATACGCAGAACTTTCGTTCCTTGTTGTTCTAGGTGGTGTCGAAAGCTTCGGTTCCCCACCCTTGGTCCGCCAAATGATATGACAGAGAGATGGGGAGAGTGTTTGATAGTTGTTTTTATGTCATACGCGGCTAGAATGGCTAAAGAAGCCCCTAGAGAATGACCAGTGATGGTCAAGCTCAGTGGCTCATCACTATATAATTTTAATAATTTTAATACTTCTTCACGTAATAATTGTTGTAAACTCGGGCACGTATTTGTGCCCGAGGTATACAGGCTCAGAACTCCAGCTTCCACCATAGGTTCACTGTCTTGCTCAGTTGGAGACAGACTGTCTCCACTCAAATGAGTGAGAGTGGCTCGTAGATTCTCGAGCCACTCTAGACAAGTGATAGTGCCACGGAGAGCAATGACAATGTCTCGCCTCCCCAGCCTAGAAATCTCCTCCTTGTCATTACAAACCGCCACGTAACCAATCCAGCTGGATTTCACTTGCATCCAACGCGGCATCCTCTCTATCCACCGTGGCAATGGAATCGATGACGTGGCGTGTAACTGTTTCGTCACCTCGTACCCACATCCGTGCACCCCGGAACGCTCCAACATGGTACTTTTCGCGTACCGGCATGCAGCGTACATAGGAGAAGAAGGATCAAAGTTGAATGATTGGTACGCAGCCTCAACAAAGCTACCGTAGCGAATGATCTCGCCACGTAGGACGTCGTCTAGAGGGTCCAACAAACCCTCCCAGTTGTTGATACCATGGTACTCCATCCACCGTTGGCTGAGTCGACTCGGAGGCGCAGTTTGATCACGAGTTTCCCCCAACTCGTCTAGCAATCTTTCCCATTTAACCGGAGCTCTAGCAGTTTTAGTTAAGTTACTAGTTTTACTGGAAACAACACAGCACCACCGGCACGGTGGTTCTTGTGGTGGTACAACCGTTGCTTTGAACGGAAATGGTGATTTGAAAATAAGCCTCATTATTATTAATGTTGTTGTTGTATGGGATATAAGTTAACTATGAGTAATATTTGAGTGTTTTGAGCAAGTTTATATGTAAGGAAGAGGAGGGCTTTATACGGTTGTAATATATACACGTGTTGTTACACTGTCACACCAAAAAGTGTAGGGTTTTGAAAATGACAGGCATTGAAATGCATGATTTATATGTGTTGAGTTATTATTATTTTTTTTATGAAACAAGGTTATCGACCGTCCTTGTAAAAGTAGTAAAAAGAGGTTGTAAAAAGTTATTTTTCTATAAATTTGTAACTTTTGTAGGCTGCTTAGATTTTGCTTATTTTCACATATTTTATGTTTTAAAATATGAATTAATAAAGGTGATTGTTGATATAGTGGGTCTAATGTACCTCATAATTTCAAAAGTGATTAAAATATGTTTTATATTTTTATTTTAGTTAAGAAGGACATAAATTTACGTATTACACGAGTTGAAAAAGAAAAATATTATATGGATATTAATATATTGTGTTTTATTACTATTATTTTTTTTAACTTTTCGAAATGAAGAAAATAGAATAGAAAAGAATGAAATAAATGAAGTTAAAAAGGATTCTTGATATCATAGTCTCACTTGATTTATCTTCATTTCAATTCAAATTGTTTCATTTGCATTCATATTAACAAGTAAGTTTCTCTTTTAGTACATCGATTTTAATTCTTGGATACTCTATTGGAAAAAGTTTCCGAGTAAGTAATTTTCTCTTTAGCTATACTATTAGCATAAACTCCATTTTGTATAGCTATACACGTGAAAAGTAATTAAACTATTCGTGTCTAATTTGCAAAGCGAAATTTAATGCGAAAACTAACTTTTTCGTGCATAAAGATTATACATTCTTCTTCGCATAGGGCTGCTAATACGTTACATGTACGAAAATAACTCAAGATTCAAACTTCATGCTTCCAAACACCTCGAAATGGATAAACATCAAGTCCCATGCAAAACCACATGTAACTAAATGAGTTTTTCTTTTACCAAAACTCACTTTGAACCCATGAAAACGGAGATCCAAGGTTGCAACTTTTAAACCCTTAAATACATAACGATGATGATGATGGTAACGGTGATGATGATTGTAAAAACAAAGTCGTGCATGTCTTTCCTTCGATCCTCTGTGTGCAAACGTGGTTGATTCAACTTGGTCCTTATTCTCTCATTAGTTTTCTCTCTCTAACCATCGAAATGAGAAGTTGCAAATGAGGGTTTTGTTGCCCAGAATGATCTTTGATCTCTAGATCGCAAATGATAAACGTAACTTTATTGAATACTGAAGTTTGAATTTACATAAACTTGAAACCTTATCTACAAATGAAAATCTAAAGGCCTATTTATACTGATCTAACAGGTACGAGTGTAGAGACATGTCCCTTCGTGAATAGTCGCGTCTCTTGAATGTGTGGTTGAGAATTGACGTGAAAGGTTGCGTCTTTTCCTTCTTAATGGTAGCCACTAATTGAATAGGTGTGTCTCTTAGTGGTGTCCCTTGAAGCCGTTGATCATAGGGGTGTGTCCCAAGGGTGTCGCAACCCTTAGGGGTGTTGGTTGACATCTTTCATTTTGACAGGATCAGCCCCTATAGTTTGTAACCGCCATGTAACCGCCTTTAACCACCATATAACTACCTTTAACCGCCATATATATAACTACCTTTAACCGCCATATAACTAACTTTAACCATCATATAACTACCTTTAACCGCCATATAACTAACTTTATATTAATAACTAATAAGCCCTTGTACTAGGATGTGTAGAGATTAAGGATTTCATTCACCCCCCCTAATCTTGAACATCCTTGAGTTGTTGTAGATCTTGAACTCCGAGCAGTTCTCGCATTGTAGCAAACTTGACCCTTGCTAGTGCCTTTGTTAGTATGTCTGCCCGTTGTAGTTCTCCACTTATATGTTCCACATTGATGTGTTCGTTCTCCACGCATTCTCTTATGAAATGATAGCGTGTATCAATGTGCTTGCTTCTTCCATGAAAGACTGGATTTCTTATGAGTGCTATTGCAGAAACATTATCCACTCTGAGTGTTATCTTTTCTTCCTTCCAGCCTATAATTTCACTTAATAGCCTTTTAAGCCATAGTGCTTGGCATGCTGCTGCAGTGGCTGCCATGAATTCTGATTCACCTGATGATAATGCCACTGTCTGTTGCTTCTGTGTACACCAGGTTATAGGTGATTCTCCAAAGTAGAATACCAGACCAGTTGTTCCTTTTCCTTTTGTAACACCCCGAAAAAAATATATATATAAAACTTTATATTAGAATTATAAAGTATAATAAATGAGAATTTACTAACTAGGAATTTTAACCTAGTTAGTTACAAGTCTAGAAATAGCTTATAATAGGGTTAAAAGCAACTAAACTATAAGTTGAACAAAGTGGAAAGGCCAAAGTTGTAAGAATTGAAATTATATTGTTAATTTTAATAAAAAATCAAAACCAAACACCCATTTGAAGGGTCTGGTCGCACAGAAGAAGGTCAGGGGCGATCCCCACTCTTCAAAACCCTAAAACCTCACTAAACTTGCAAATTGAAGGCTCAATCCAAGTTGAAATCGAAATTAAAGCATAGATTATTGATCCTCATCACAAGAGGATTACAAGGTATGTAAAATTTGATGAAAACTCTCAACTTGAAATTCTCATGAAATTGGGAAAATCTGAAATTATGGTTGCATGTGTGTGTTATGATGATTTAGGAACAACTATAGTGTCTAGGGACAAACCCTAGACAAACACAAGTTGAAATCATGTGCAATTTTAGTGGAAACTATGAACACCATTGTAGGTGATTAGTGGGTTATGTGTAAATTGATGAACACTAGGAAATTGGGTGTTGACCTAGTGTAATTTGACAATTTTGAAGTGATTTCAGAAATGTAGAAGCTAACAATCATGTAAAATGTTGTTTGATGTGAAATTTGGGCTAAGTGATAAGCTAGAAACTTGTCATATAATCATGTAAAAATCTGCCCTTAAAGTGTTTGTGAAAATGCCTCAAAGAAGGCTTAAAATTGAAATTTAAAGTTCAAACGCATAATTATGATGTTTCGGTGTATTATGCGATATAAGGTTTAAAGAGAGTTCTAAACATGTCTTAAATTGAACTCTATAGGAAAGGATACCGGAACGTCCAGTGGACAAGCCGGTGGTGATTTGCGGTTGAAGGGCGTACACTAAGGTATGTAACTTGACCCGTTACATTTAATGAATTGTTGTTAAATTATGCATAGTCGCGTTGTTGATTAATAGTTATGTTGATTTTAGTAATCATGATCGTTATTGGAATCAATAGAGTAGCTTTAAGAGAGAACCATTTGGTAGTCATCATAGTGGAGGATTTTTCCACAAGAGGAGCCAACGGGTCAAATAAGTGTGTCAATTGTAGTGATAGTGTCTTAACTAATAGCATTGGCGATGTAGATCACAAAAGCATTAAACCATGGAATTTGGGTAAGATAATGCAAGTGATGTTAACCCCCGGATGATGGGCATAAGACGCCATAGGCTTGATAGTTAAATGGTAATTAAGTAAGTAAAGTTAGAATGGGTCGATTAGCACATAAACGACTTTTATTTATTCGGTCCGGAAATCAAACTTTTTATATCGAAAGTATTGTAGTTACGTTGGTATTTAATTTACAGACGCATAGGAACAATAATCACCTAAAACGGACTTACGAGTCAAAAGATATGCACATTTGAAGTTGAAATCTGAGTTTTCCGGAGCTGGCAGAAAATGCAGCTCAATAAACATAACCTGCTGGAAAACATGACCCCCCGCGCCACGCGAAAGGGTACCTGAAACACGCCGCGACACGCGAGGGGTTCTCGCGGCCCGCGTAACATCTCTCGCGGGGCGCGAGCGACCCTGATCCGAGAATTTTAATTATTTTCAATTGTTTTGATGCTAGATTTCGATTATACGTGTTTTAATGTTGTCAAAATTAACCTTTGATGTTGTTTTGACATTAGGGGATGTTGGTGAACTTACGGATGGCGATCAAGCAATTGACGAAGAACCGAACACTACTTTTGAAGCTTCCGCAATGTTTTAAACCCTTAATAGACTACGTTTGTGAATTGTAAACAACTTTGAATGTTTTGATTTAGTCGTTAGTCGACTAAATGTTGTTACTTTTGAACCCTACTTATGGAATATTATGTCACAACTTAGACATTTTCATATAATATGGTATGAATAAATATATTAAATCCATGTAAAATTAGACGGGTGTTACACCTTTGTCTGTATTAACTCCAAAACTGCTATCACTATAACCTGTGATCTTACATCCTCATTGCATCTTGTATATGATTCCATGCTCTTTAGTTCCTTTGATATAACGTAGTATTTGCTTCACTGCCTTCAAGTGTTGCTCCTTTGGTTCTTGCATGAATCTACTAAGCAGACTGACTGGGTAACATAGATCTGGCCTTGTATGCAATAAGTACCTGAGAGAACCTATCAGGCTTCTGTAATGTGTTGCATCTACTAGATCTCCTTCTTCAGTCTTCGTTAATTGTGTTCCTGGATTCATAGGAATCTTTGTGTCGTTGCAGGTTAACATATCAGCGTCTTTGAGTATCTTGTTGATATAGCCTGTCTGCTTGATGGCTATCTCACCCCCTGCTTGAATAACTTCTATTCCCAGATAATATGCTAGCAATCCTAGATCGCTCATTTCAAACTCCTTCTTCATCTGAGATTTGAAAACATCTATTTCCTTCCTTGATGTCCAGTGACTATCAAATCATCAACATAGACTCCAACTATCAGTGTAGAAGTTTCACTCGTCCTTGTATAGATTGCATTCTCTAAAGTGCACTTCTTGAAGTTAAGTGACTTTAGGGTTTGATCTAACTTCGTATTCCAAGCTCTTGGTGCTTGTCTCAATCCATACAGTGCTTTTGATAGTCTATAAACCTTTCCTTCATTTCCTGGCTTTACAAATCCTTCTGGTTGTGAGACATAGACCTCCTCCTTGAGATCTCCGTGTAAGAATGCAGACTTCACATCTAAGTGATGTACTTCCCAACCTTGATATGCTGTTAAAGCCAACATTAGTCGAACTGTCTCTATACGTGCTACTGGTGCAAAGACTTCGTCAAAGTCTATTCCGTGTTGCTGAACATATCCTTTTGCAACCAGCCTTGCTTTATGTCTGACCACGTTTCCGTTTGCATCTTTCTTAGTCTTGAATACCCACTTTAAACCTATTGCCTTGTGATCTCTTGGCAACTCTGTCAATCTCCAAGTGTTATTCTTGTTTATCGAATCTAACTCGGCCTTCATTGCTTCAATCCATTTTCTGTCACTAGATGCTTCCTTGTAATTCCTTGGTTCTTCTTCAGCAAGTAGTAATTCTTGTGGATCTACTTGAATTTTCTCCGTCACTTCATACAGTTCTTCGAGACTTCTCAGTTTTACTGGAGTGTCACTAATACTCTCTGTTGTACTTTCAGATGTAGATGGACCTCTACTTGATAATTTGCTTGAACTTCCTGCTGAGTTCTAATTGTACGAATGTGCTGGCGGGGTTTCATAGGAGTCTTGTTCTTCTGTCTGATCTACTCCTGAATTTTCATGATGTGGCCCGCTACTACCAGGACTACTTGGTTCATTTTCTTCTAACTCTGGTGGGTTGTCATCTTCTTGAATGACAAAGTTTGTCCATTCGGGATTCCCTGAATCTACCGTTTCCATGTAACTATTCCAGTTCCATGGTTGACCTTCCATGAACTTTACATCTCTACTGACACATATCTTGTTCTTCCCCGGATCAAATAATTTGTATGCCTTTGATCCTTCTTCTATTCCAAGGTAAACCATAGGTGCACTTCTATCATCTAACTTCTTTTGTTGAAGTGGTAATACCTTAGCGTATGCTGTACAGCCAAAAACCTTTAAGTGTTCCAGATTCGGCTTTCTTCCTTTCAATGCTTCATACGGGGTCTTGTTTACCAAAGCCTTTGTCGGAATCCGGTTTAATAAATATAACGTATGTCTTATTGCTTCTCCCCAGAAATTTTGTGGCATGTTCATTGCCTTTAACATACTTCGAGTAGTTGACAACATTGTCCTGTTTCTTCTTTCCACTACTCCGTTTTGCTGTGGGGAATATGGCGCTGTAAGCTGTCTCGCTATGCCATTGTCCTTGCAATACTTGTTGAATTCAGTCGACGTGAATTCTCCTCCTCTGTCCGTCCTTAGCATTTTTAACTTGGTTCGAGTTTCTGTCTCCACCTTTTCTTTGAACTGCTTGAAAGTTTCGAATGCTTGATCCTTGGAAGTTAGTAGATATGCCCACATGTAGCGAGTACAGTCGTCTACAAGTAGAAATATATACTTCTTCCCAGCATGTGTTGGTGGTGATATAGGACCACATAAATCTCCATAGACTAAATCCAGAGGTCTTAAAGATCTAAATTTCGCCTGATTTGGAAATGGTGTCCTAGTATGTTTTCCTAATAAGCATGCGTCACATACTTGATTGGCATGACTTATTTGAGGAACTCCATGTACCAAGTTCTTTCGAGTCATTTCCTTAATAGCATCGAAGTGTAAATGGCCTAACCTTGGGTGCCATAACCATGCTAAATCTTCTGTGTTTGAGAGCAGGCAGATTGGCCTTCCAATCTTCAGCTTTACTTTATACAACTTGTTCCTCATTCTCCTGACTCGCATTAGTAACTTTCTGTTTCTGTCGCGGACTGTTAGTAAGTCTCCATCCATTACTACTTTGCAACCGATTTCTGTAAGTTGTCCGAGGCTCAATATGTTGCTTTTCAGACTTGGAATGTAGTATACTTGAGAAACAATCTTTTGTTCTTGGTTAACACATTCCAGCAGTATTGAACCTATGCCTTTAATTTCTACGTGCGACCCGTCTCCGAACCGAACTTGCCCTGTCACCTTTTCATCTAATTCCCTAAAGTGACTTCGCACTCCTGTCATGTGGTTGCTGGCCCCGTTGTCTAAATACCATAGACTTTCATCTTCTGTGGCGTAACTTGCTGGTTCTATGCGTTCTTCGTTTAGTAGAACCCTTTCTTGAACAACGTTTTCTTCTTGTATTGCCATTAGCAATACGGGTGCTTCGTCTTCCTCGATGAGATTTGAATGTTCTTGTACAACATCCTTCTCAGGACAGTCTTTCTTGAAGTGTCCATATTTCTGACACTTGTAGCACTGGATCTTACTTATATCTGTTTCGTTTCTTCCAAAATTCCTCCAATTCTTAGACCTTCCACCTCTGGGTCTATACGAAGATCCTTCGTTCTTAGTGCTTTGCCTGTCTTTATTGTCTCGCCAGTTTCCGCGCGATTGGTTTGACCTGCCACGCCCGCGGTTTCCAAACTGTCTTCCTCTGCCTAAGTTGTTGTCGTGATGTGTAAACATCAACTTGTCTTGACTTTCTCCTGGGCTTCCTTTCTTTTGCTTAAGTCTTTCTTCGAACGTTTTTAACCTTCCGACCGCTTCTTCTAGCGTCATTGTTTCTGAATCGGAGTACTGTTCCATCGAGGCGACAATCTGAGTAAACTTATCTGGTACTGCATTTAGGAGTTTGCGTACCAGAGTCGGTTGACTCAGTGTTGTCCCTAATTCGCTTGCCCGGGTAACTACACTGTTTATCTTTGCAGTGAAGGAATCTATCGTGTCATCTTCCCTCATTTGCATTAACTCGAATTCAGATAAAAGTGTATGCCAACGAGCCTTCTGTACCCGATCAACACCAACGTGTCTTGTCTTGATATTTTCCCAAATTTCCTTTGCAGTTTTACAACTTGCAACTTGTAATACAACATCCTCCGGTATTGCTTGGAACAGATAAGCAATTGTTGCCTTATCTTTCTTAACATCCGTTTGCGTATTTTCTGCTGGTTCAATCGTTTCCCAAAGTCCATTCGCTTCTAAAATCGTTTTGATGCGAATTGCCCAAACCGTATAGTTTGTTGCTTTCAGAATAGGACACTGGAATTGGGAAAGAGAACTTCCTTGTTTTTTAATTATAATTTGTGAATTTGGTCCGGTTGTTCCTGACATGTCTTCTGACCGAACAATCTTCACTTTCAAAACTTTATCCTTTCGTGGTTTCAGCAAACCTCTAATCCTTAACCCCCACGTATAACCCAACGCGTAATAAACAATCAATCTAATTCGCACTAAACCCGGAATCAAAACCCTAGATTCCTAACCCCTGGTTCGACCCTGAACCGAAAAATAAAACTAACTTTTGAATGGAGAAAGAATAATAAAACCTGATCGCGAATTCTCTGCGATGCCTTAGAGCCTGATGCTCTGATACCACTTGTTGCCCCAGAATGATCTTTAATCTCTAGATCGCAAATGATAAACGTAACTTTATTGAATACTGAAGTTTGAATTTACATAAACTTGAAACCTTATCTACAAATGAAAATCTAAAGGCCTATTTATACTAATCTAACAGGTACGAGTGTAGAGACATATCCCTTTGTGAATAGTCGCGTCTCTTGAATGTGTGGTTGAGAATTGACTCTTTTCCTTCTTAATGGTAGCCACTAATTGAATAGGTGTGTCTCTTAGTGGTGTCCCTTGAAGCCGTTGATCATAGGGGTGTGTCCCAAGGGTGTCGCAACCCTTAGGGGTGTTGGTTGACATCTTTCATTTTGACAGGATCAGCCCCTATAGTTTGTAACCGCCATGTAACCGCCTTTAACCGCCATATAACTACCTTTAACCGCCATATATATAACTACCTTTAACCGCCATATAACTAACTTTAACCGTCATATAACTACGTTTAACCGCCATATAACTAAATTTATATTAATAACTAATAAGCCCTTGTACTAGGATGTGTAGAGATTAAGGATTTCAGGTTTCCTATAGGGCTTATAGCTAAATAACAAATCCAATCAATTTATTGAAATTTTTTAGGGTTACATGAACAGTGTGAAATATAAGTTTAATTTCTAAAAAATTGGCATTAAAATCTTAATATGATTTTACCAAACAGATTACCATTTGGTTATCTCAAATAACAATTAGAATACTTTTTTATTACCATTTGAAATTGAGGGAGTGCATTTTGCACATTAACAAGGGTTTTTAAAATAATACAATACTGGTTTTATAATATAAGTTTTTTTATTTAAAAGAGAAAATTGCTAAATTCGTCCCTAAGGTTTTACACAAATTGCTAGATCAGTCCAAAATCAAGATTTGCAGCTAAAATAGTCCAAAATCAAGATTTGTTTTGCTAATACAGTCCAAAAAACAGACGCCGTTAAATATAGCAGTTGGACTATTTTAGCAACAAATCTTGATTTGAACTGTTTTAGCAGCAAATCGTGATTTTGGACTCATCTAGCAATTTGTGTAAAACCTCAGGGATGAATTTAGCAATTTTCCCAAAAAAAATGTGATTTTTTTAACTTTTTTTATATTTAATGTGATATTAATACACCTTTAATGAATTTCAATAAAAAAAGTTCTAGTAATTTCTTCAAATATAATAAGTGATGTCATCTTAAACTTTAATTATGATACATATAATGCATTTCGAATGTATTAAGTTTTTTTTTGGCAATTAATAAGATATTAATACACCATAATGGAATTTTAACAAAAAAAAAAAAAACTATTCATGTCTTCAACATCATAAGATTACAGGGGAAAACCCGTTTGGCTCAAGGATCGAACCCGAGTCGTCCACCATCAATTCCGTGGAAAACCCGGTAACCCACTCGCCAGAAGACACGACGGTAAAATTACCGATAAATACATTTTTTATTAAATATCGTGGTTTAGTGTGAAAAGAAAAGGCTGAGAAACCAAATTAAATTTCTTATGATGTTGCCAATGACCTTTACTCCGAGGGTAACCCGAGTCGTCCACCACCAATTCCGGGGAAAACCCAGTAACCCACCCGCCCGTAGGCATGACGGTAAAATTACCGGTAAAACCCGTTTTGCTCAAGGATCGAACCCAGGTTTCCCTGGGTCTCCTATCACTGCTCACCAGTGCCTCACTCCTTTTTTGCACCAAATGAGAATTGAACCTGAGCCTTCAAATAATAACTCAAGTCCTCCTACCACTTGAACTAGGTCATTGGCAACATCATAAGAAATTTAATTTGGTTTCTTAGCTTTTTTCTTTTCACACTAAACCACGATATTTAAGAAAAAATGTAATTACCGGTAATTTTACCGTCGTGCCTACGGGCGGGTGGGTTACTGAGTTTTCCCCGGAATTGGTGGTGGACGACTCGGGTTACCCTCGGAGTACTCCGTTTGTCCAGTAGGTGCCCCAAGAGTGCTCGGGATTGAGTTGTTGGCCGTTCAAAAAAAAAATTTCTTATGATGTTGAAAAAATGAATAGTCTTTTTTTGTTAAAATTCCATTACGATGTATTAATATCATATTAATTACCAAAAAAAAACTTAATAAATTCGAAATGCATTATATGTATCATAATTAAAGTTTAAGATGTCCTAACGATAATACATTTATATGGGAAAAAATAACTAACAAATAAAAAATTACTTATTATATTTGAAGAAATTACTAGAACTTTTTTTTTATTGAAATTCATTAATGGTGTATTAATATCAAATTAAATGTCAAAAACAGTTAAAAAATCACTTTTTTTAGAAAGTTGCTAAATTCGTCCCTGGGGTTTTACACAAATTGCTAGATCAATCCAAAATCAAGATTTACTGCTAAAACAGTCCAAAATCAAGATTTGTTTTGCTAATACAGTCCAACTGCTATATTTAACGGCGTCTGTTTTTTGGACTGTATTATCAAAACAAATCTTGATTTTGGACTGTTTTAGCAGCAAATCTTGATTTTGGACTGATCTAGCAATTTGTGTAAAACCTCTGGGACGAATTTAGAATTAACTCTATTTAAAACTTATATTATAATAATATAAATAATTCCTATTAATAGAACCCAAAAATTTGGTAAGATATAACTCACTTTCATATTACATATATTGGATACCAAAAATTTGGTAAGATATAACTCATTAATTTAATGGTTAAGATTAATATTGTGGCAATTAGCTTATTAGTTGAAAGTTAGTAACAATTGAAATGGGTAAAAGAGGGGATTCACCTCTCTTCTGTTAATTTTTTCATTGAGTATTAGTATCGCCAATTTTTTTAAAGTAGAATTAAATTTTATATGCTTCAATATCTTTTATTAAAAAAGAAACTAAGAATTTTGTTATCTATAGTAGAAGTATATTATTTATATATATATCAACCAAACATTAATTTGAAAATTGGTTTTCTTCACATATCTACTATTTAATTTTATTGTGCTTTATATGGTTCTACCACATATACATTGTGTACCACATCTCTCAATTTTCTTTTTCTTCCTTTAGACTTTGGTAATTTTTCATTTTCTTCCCATAGAGTATTAATAAAAATACAATATAACCCTTATAGTTTAGTTTGGAATTTTATAAACCATATACTTCATAAGTTTATTATTATTATTATTATAATTATTATTATTTGATTTAAAGTTTTTAATTTAACATTTCTTTTTTTATGTGGGTTTTTTATCATTTCGATTTAGTTATTCTTTTTTACAATATTGTTTTATGTTTTGTTGTAAATTTTAAGAGTTAACACGTTGCAACTCACGTGTGTGATTCAGTGTTTTACGTCTATTTGGTGCCGGTTTCACAGTCCCGTTGCAATGTGTGGGTGCTAAGTCGACTTAGTTATTATTTTCTATGATTTATATTTTGGTCTATTTTTTTACTAGTTAACACACCACAATATGCGTACATGGTACAAAGTTTTGATGTCTGCATTTTGTTTAGTTTAACGGTCCCACTGCAAAGCGTGAATCCTAAATACTATTTATGTTAAAAAAAAAAAAAAGCCATTAAATACATATATAAAAGCACATTGCATCACAGTTCTAAAAAAAGAATTTAAAAAAAAATTATGTATATCAACACTGCTAAAATAAAATATAAAAATGAGTAAATTACAAAGTTCGTCCTTTATGTATGTCATTTATTACAAAGTATGTCCTTTATCTTTAATAAGCTCAGAAAACATACTTAATGTTTGAAAAACCATTCAGGTTATGTCCTTTACCCTAAACCTTGTTTGTTTTCCCAGTAAAGTCAGGTCCCGTGAGAAGCACATGAGGGCATTAATGTCATTCTACCTACCACCTACCAATTACAGTCCATATCTTATAAAAACCCTAACCCCAATTTCACCCACCATTATTCCCCCAATTGCTCAACTCGTCCCTTAGGTTTCTTCACCGATTGCAAAGACAATTTCAACGACGAAGCAGAACCATGTCTCAATTGGAGACTTGGTACATACGAGAAGGACTTGATCATGATCAAGTGATGCAGCTATACGGTAATGAATCCTAGATTTCTTTCTATAAACTTATAATTTTCTACATTATGTTACTGATCAAGTTCGAAATTGTTGAATAATGCAGACGGATTCCCTAATCTTTTCTCCTTTCGGTTTCATCATGGTGGTAGGTTAACACATCCTCCTGGTCGCACTTATGTTGGAGGTAGGATTAACTACGTTGACCTAATTGATATCGATTTGTTCTCTGTCCATGAGGTGTCCTTAATGATTAATGAGTTAGGTTATTCTGTGAATGATGTTATAATATACCATTATCTTAACCCTAAAAAAGATATGGATAATGGTATTGAGGAGTTAGGCACTGACAGTGATGTTTTAAGGTTGTCTGTACATGTTGAAGAGCATAAGCTGATCGAGTTGTATACCACGCATGGGTTAAGTAACATAAAGGATTATTTCAACCCACCACTAAGACCTCAGAACCCTCTTACTATAGAAGAGATAGATGATCCTGGACCTTATGCTCTTGTCCCAGCATCAATAGTCTTTAAAAGTGTAGGCAACCATTCTAGTGAGGGTGGACAATCAAGTGTGTTGGGTCAGTCAAGTAGTGTAGGTGGACAGTCAAGTGTGTTTGGGCAGTCAAGTGTGTTTGGGCAGTCAAGTAGTGTGCTGGAAGAAGCTGATATTGGTGACTTTGATTTCGATGATTTCCTGGAGGATAATGTGCATGATCAGCAACATCAAGATAATGTGCATGATCAGGAACATCAAGATAATGTGCAAGATCAGGAACATGAGGTTGCCCAGGATAATGTGCAAGATCAGGAGGTTGCCCAGGATAATGTGCAAGATCAGGAGGTTGCCCAGGATAGTGTGCATGATTAGGAGGTTGCCCAGGATAGTGTGCATGATCATGAGGTTTCCCAGGATAGTGTGCATGATCAGGATGTTGTCCAGGATAGTGTGCATGATCAGGAAGAAGAGGATCAAGAAGATGAAGGTAGTGAAGAGAATGATAGTGATAGTGATTTTATTGTTGATGAGGATAATGCCATGGTAGATCCTGAGGTTGATATGACAGATTATAGGTTGAACATTGATTTAGAAATAGAAGACAATATGGCAGGCAATCATCAAGATATAGATTTGGGAGATGAAGTGTTAGACAATGATAAGTTTCTAAGTGGCTCAGATTCTGATGATGTTGAGACTAGCATTAGGAGACACCACCTAAGAACCATTAGAAAGGAACATGAAAACTTGGCAAATTTTTACTTAGGCCAGGTATTTAGTACCAAACAAGAAGGAAAGAGGCTGATTAACAAGTATGCTGTTGAAAATAGGAGGTGTGTTAAGATTGTGAAGGATGATAATTCAAGGGTAAGGGCAGTTTGTCATGGCATGCTACCAGATTTTGAGGTTGATGATAATGGTGTCCATATTGATACTCAAAGAAGCAGAAGAGGGAAACAAAAGGTGGCAGATGTGCAAGGTAAAGGAAAAGGGAAACAAAAGGTGGCAGATGTGCAAGGTAAAGGAAAAGGGAAACAAAAGGTGGCAGATGTAAAAGGTAAAGGAAAAGGTAATATCAGGGGTTCTAAAGTAAACAAAAAAAACAAGGAGGGGGCTCATGTGAACAACAAAGACAAGGAAGGGGCTAAAGTGGTAAATGTTGGTGGAAGGGGGAAGAAGACAAAACCTGAGGAATATTTATGTCCTTGGGCTTTGTTAATATCTAAAGTTAGTGGTACTGAATTTTGGATGGTCAAAACATACATAAGTGAACGTAAATGCTGTCAATCTAGAAAAATTAGGGCTTGCACAGACACCTTCTTGTCTGAACAGATGATAGAACAAATTGAAGAAAATCCTAATATTCCAGTTACTGCTGTGCAAGAACAGTTCCATAGAAGATATTCAATTGGTGTTTCTAAGCAGAAGGCATACAGGGCAAAGACAAAAGCAAAGAAACATGTTGAAGGAGACTACATCTCACAGTATGCTTTGCTAAGAGACTACATTCTTGAGCTGAAAGATAAGAATCCAGGTTCTACTGTTAGGTTAGAGGTTGAACCACCTTCTGATCATAGGGAAACAACTAGAAAGTTTAAAAGGATATATGTATGTTTGGGTGCCTTAAAACAGGGTTTTAAGGCCATTGGGAGGGATCTGTTGGGTCTGGATGGTGCATTCATGAAGGGACCATTCCCAGGTCAAATACTCAGTGCTGTGGGTATAGACCCTAACAATGGAATATACCCTGTATGCTATGCAATTGTAGAGGCTGAAAACATCAACTCCTGGACTTGGTTTCTAGAACTGTTAGGAGAAGATCTGGATCTGCACAGAAACTCAAACTTCACATTTGTATCTGATAGACAGAAGGTATGTTTAGTAATGTTGTATACTTTGCATTTGTATCAACTCATATACTAACTTCTTGAATTGAACAGTGTATACTTCAAGCTGTTAACAGGTTATATCCCAATGCTGAACACAGATACTGTTTGAGACATATTCATGAGAATATGAAAGTCACTTTTAGAGGGAATCTGTACAAGGACATGCTTTGGAAGTGTGCATGTGCAACAACTGTTCCTGAATTTCAGATTGCAATGGATGAACTGAAGGCATTCAACAAGGAGGCCCATGTCACGACCCCCGACCCACCCTGGACGGAATCGGGAGCCGTGAACAGCCCAGTGGTACCTGTGATTATTTTTGAAAAATATTGCAGCGGAAATTTCATCAGGACCGTGAGTTAGGATAAATATCAGAGTTTAGAAACACCAGATTTTATTTATTAAATAGATGGGATAAACCCATGTTTTACAAAGGTAGCTTTAATAAAGATAAATTTGATTACATAAAACAATATTTCTTATTTTGATTTAATTAATAAAATAAGCCACTTCTTGAAGCCTTTCAATGCTGTATCCACTCTTACTCCAATCTACTGTAATTACCTGAAACGTGTTTTTAAAAAGGTTTTGTCAGCAGGAAATACTGGTGAGTTCATTCTATTTACTAAAACGACTCGTTTGTTATAATTTACAGTATTAAGAGATATTACAATGTTTCAGATATCAACCAACTACCCACAGTATTTGTCATCGACTCGTTTCGATGACTGTGGTCATATCACTATTGAGTCCGTTCACCCAATAGTGACGAATATCACTAATTAGGTTCTCCCACCTAAAGTGATAAAAACAGTAGTAATGTGCACAATACCCCACATACCGGCTGTAAATTGGTGACTACATATACTTAATCACTATAATTATAACTTTGAAAATAAACATGATTTTGAAATCAAATTTGATAAAAAGAGAATGACTCACATTATAAGCATGCGGATTCATACGGCAAAGTTTAGTCTATAGATAAGTCTTGATATATTGCAGATACAGGCAGAGCTTAGCCTATTTGATTAGTTTTGTAACCTAATGCACACGAACTAGGTAAATAACTAATACAGCATTTACGATAACTCACGAGATTAAAACCCTCACAACAAATGACAAAGTGCAATCACTTAAACATCCATCGGATTCACAACGAATGACAGAGTATTCCCCGGGTTCGGGTGGTACTCAAACATCCTGTCGGAATCACGACCAATGACAAAGAATAGCACTTAAACATCCGGTCGGATAGTTTCAATCGATCGGACATTGAATCGTAGCAGCGATCGAGTTAATACCCTGTATTGCGGCGACGATTAGTGATCCGTGTGTGTTGTGATAGTAAACAGAGCGTAACTCAATGCATATAACGAATTTCTTCATCGTTTCAACTCCAGAATGCAAGTCCCAAAGTCCACTATTTATACACAATTTTGACCCTGGCTTACGGACCGTAAGCCTCATCCCTTACGGTCCGTAAGGGACACCTTTTCACTATAGGGTAGCCACGTCCTTGACTAGCCTAGCTGAGTTGACATATTTCATAAATTCGATTTTGACAGCGAGATTTTAAGATAATCGTAACTAGGGTTTACCCCCCCCCCCCCCTGAGTTTTAGGGGCCCTGATCCTGATTCTGATTCTTCTGAAAATTTTAGGGTTTGTGCAGAATTACTTGGGTGTTTCAATTAGGGTTTCCTATTGGACAAAATAAAAATAATAAACAAAACTTTTGATGAGAGTTGTTATGATTTGGGACAAAAAGGGAATAAAATGATGAGAAAAGAGAATAGACCCACTTTCTAACTTTAGGGTTCAACTAGAAAGCTTCCTGGTAGAATTCTGGGTATAACTTCTGAAAATATATAATGCATTTTCTTTCAACAAACGTGTAGTGCCTACAATCTTCTTTTCTTTTCATGATGACACGTACTCTTATGGAATTTCATATTCCTTACACCTCAATATATATATATATATCTTTTGGGTGTTTGGTTATTTTTACTATTATTTTATATTCAAAGAAGTGTATATGTAAACTAGGGAATAGGTAAGTTATTATTTATTATTTTATTATATCTATATTTATATATATATATATATATTAATTAATTTAACTGCTTCACTTATTTGGCGCGTATAACTTTTAAAATATAACGTTTTATAAAATAATAAATATGTCATTTAGAACAAGAATAATTTTATCTACATTTTGAACCAAGTTTTATTAAAAACTGAGTATGTTCAAATATAATGTATTTTTATAATTTAATTATTTAAACGGTTACTGGGCCCGTCCAGGTACTTCATATTTCTTACAGTCAACTTACCCGTAATCTATCCGTCTAATAATATAAGTTGTTATAGACTTTTTATTTTAAATAGAAAGGTCAACCCTATACAAGCCAATTAATTAATATAATATTTCAACCAACTATATAAAATAGTGTTTAAAACTATTTGGGTTGTATATTTATATTAAAAATAAACTAGTTACTAGTTACTAGTGGTTAAACCTATAATTCTTATATGATAAAAATAGGAATGTTACAGCCCACCTATGGTTGTCCAAAATCCCACCACTGCATTGGTCTAGGTCATATTTCTCTGGTATGTTGTAAACTGTTCTAACTGTCTTGCATAATATATTATCTAGAAGTGTTAGTGACCAAACTGTTCTAACTGTCCATAGGCAGGGCAATATCTGATGTGTTATTGAACAACATGTGTGAGGTTTATAATGGCAAGATCTTGGATGGTAGAGACAAGCCCATTATTTCTGCCCTTGAATACATCAGAGAGTACTTGATGAGAAGAATTGTCACAGTTTTGAAGGTTATAGAGAAAAGTGAAGGCCTGCTTACACCCTTTGCTGCCCTAAAGCTGGAGACAATCAAAAAAGATGCTGCATTTTATCATGTACAGTGGAATGGAGGGGATATATTTTCAGTAAGTGGTAAACCAAATCATGCAAGGGTTGTGGATTTGGCTAATAGGACATGTGCTTGCAGAGCTTGGGAGATCACGGGTACTTTTGTTGTATTGTTTACTAGTTTGGTGTGTACTACTAATTTGGCTGAGAGGACCTGTGCTAATCCATTTAATTTACAGGAATGCCATGTAGGCATGCTGTTGCAGCAATATGGAACATGGCTACTAATGGTAGAAGGGTGGGTTCATTAGAGAGTTGGTGTAATCCCATCTACACAATGGCTAGGTGGAAGCAGGTTTATGCTTACAAGGTTAACCCTATCAATGGAAGGTCTTTATGGGTCAAATCTCAAGTTCCTACCACCCTTACACCACCAAATCATCATAAGCAGGTGGGCAGACCCAAGAAGGCAAGGAAAAGGTCTGCATTAGAAGTGGAGGAAATGACTCACAGTGTTTGGTATGATATCCTAGTTGGTTATGCACAATGTGGTTTATTTACAAAGCTTATTGCACATTGTTATGTGTTTCGGACATGTCAGAGATTTACAAAGCTTGTTGCACACTGTCAGGTGTTTCGGACATGTCAGAAATTTACAAAGCTTATTGCACAACTTCTAACAACAATATACCACAATTTTCATTACATGATGTCAAAATTACATTAGATACCAGCAGTTACAGACCAAAATTACACTAGAAATACACTATATAACAAATGAAACATATCCAACTGATAATCAACCACTTCTTCAGTTTCATAACCTCTTCTTCACTTTCTTTGACTCTGACCTCAAGCTCGTTCTTCTGTTCTTCAGCATGGTTCTTTCCCCTAAGCAGTCCAGGTATGATGTCAACACACCTTTGACACCTTGTATCAACCCAACCAATGAATCGACAATCCGAGCCCTAATTAACACAGATAGAACAAGTTTCAATTTCAGGTACAAATCAATTACAAAACCCTAATTATCGCATACCTGATCAGGACAAGCATAGAAACGACGGCCAGGATTGCGATTAGTCCAAGATGTCACAATTACAGCTTTTTTCCCGCATTCACATAGCACCATTGTTGTTTTCTCTTGCACGATTGCGTATTTGAGGGTGACTTGCAGGGGGGACGAATTGGGGATTAGAGTTAGGTATGTGCAGATTGAAAGATGGAGAAGAAGATGGTGGGGTTTAGGGTTTTTATAACAGGGCACATTAATTGGTAGGTAGAATGACATTAATGCCCTCATGTGCTTCTCACGTTACCTGACTTAACTGGGAAAACAAACAAGGTTTAGGGTAAAGGACATAACCTGAATGGTTTTTCAAACATTAAGTATGTTTTCTGAGCTTATTAAAGATAAAGGACATACTTTGTAATAAATGACATACATAAAGGACGAACTTTGTAATTTACTCTATAAAAAATGCTTAAATTTTAAGGTATATTTTTTAAAAGAAAATAATACAATATGCAAAAGTGATATATAATTTAAAAAATTATGGAATTAATTGGAAAAAAAAAACAATGATAACTTTTCTTTTTGTACTTTTCAGGGCCGGCCCGTTAGTGTAATTGGGTTAGGCAACTGTAACACCTCGTAAAAATCACGTCCAATGATGTGTTGACACGTGTACAAAACCCTAATAAAGTCAAACATTGACTATGAAGGACTAATTTTGTGAAAAATCAAAAACTTTGATTATGGAAGGACTAGAAGTGTTATCATGATTAAAATAAGTCTCTGAATAACCTCTTACGGTATTCATATTCACAAATGAGCCACTTGTTGATTGAGAGTATCCGTTTGCATAATAGCTTGAAAGTTTACGCGACGAAGGGTTAAAAGCGTCAACATGTTAATTCTTACCTTTGAGTGACCTTTTAACAAACCTGAAGCATCGTGATGTTTAACAATATACGCGACAAACACTCCGGAACAGTGACATGGGCTTAACATACCCTAAATAGCCTTTGCATAACCTAGGAATAAGTTTTGGAGGGTTTGGTGTGTTGAAATCAAGTTTATTCGATCGCAGGGACTATTTACGTCAAACTGCAAAAGTCTGATGATTCATATGGTATCGAACCTTCCGGAATATGATCATAAGTTAAACATGCCCTAAATATCCTTTACATAGCTTAGAAATAGGCTTAGAGGTGTTTGATGCACAAAAATAAAATTATTTGATCAACAGGGACTAAAAGCGTCAAAAAGTGCATAAGTTTGCATTTTCGCGCATATCTTGTGTTCTGAATATATCCGGACATCCAAAAATTTATGTAATCATTAAAATATTTTATTTTAATGATTGGCATGATAAAATTCCATTAGTCGCGTAATTTGGATCGTTATTCGCGTGCGTTCGAGTTTCATCGTAATTAACCGAACAACGCAACCGTACGACCAAATGAACCGACATCCGAGATTTTTTTGAGCATATTTCATGTTTCCTATACTTTAACTTCATTTTAGAGCCTTGAAATAGGGTTAACGGGGTTTAAACGCATCGAAAATGGCTCAAAGGTGTTGCAGGGACCAAACCTGACAATTTAGCAAAGTTTCTGGTCACTGGCAGGTGGTGGCGCTGCGCCACCACTATATGGTTTTTCCGTGGCGTGACGCCACGGCCTCATCAGGGCAGAAACTTTATTTTGGCACCCAGGTTGAATTTCAGGGGCCTAAGTGTAACTTTTCTCAATACCGTGTGATGGTTTTGGATACCCCTAGTATTCCAAAACCATGTGCCTTATGTGTAAGGTCCAGACTGAAGCTCAATTATCGAGAAACGATCCTAACGGTTCTTGAAATCCTATAAATACCCCTTGTTTTGCTCTCATTTCTCACACTTGATCTAAATTGCTCTAAGTTGAAGTCTTATGCTTCATACCTAAGTATTCTAGATCAAATTCATCCTTGCTTGGACCCCTTGTAAGTGCCCTCTTATGGCTAGTTATTTTTATTTGGCTTGGAAAGCCGAAAAGTCAGGCGTTGCGATAAACGCTTTGACTTTTAAACGGTCAAGCCATTGTTCGCAACGAACATGGTTACGTGATCGTAATTAGGTAGGTATTAAACCCTCAAAAGGGTACCTCCTAATTACGACATTATCTCAGTCAATTGTCGGGTCAAACTTATTAATAAAAAGTCAAACGAGTCAGTTTTTGCAACATAATTCATAACTGATAATGCTGAAGTTATGGAACATGTTTTAACACTTAAATAACTTGGTAAATAATATAAGAACATGTCTAGGCATGTTCAACCCGACAATTCTGAGTTTAGGCTCGGTTCGCAACCGAAAGTCGCAAAAGTAGACTTTTGCTTTGACTTTCAGTTCTGACCCGATTTAGCTTAGTTTAGATATGCCTTAGGGTTCCTTTAGGACCATATTATAAGTTAGTATAACCCTCTGAGGTTATACAACTTGGTTCCATAGAAATCCTAGCTCATTGCATGTCTCCGTTAAATGCTTAAAAGTTGACCATTATGCCCTTTTGATATTAAAACGAGATTTTTGAAAATGTGAGAGGACAAAAACTTTTATTACAGATAAATTAGTATGTCCTAAAAATTTGACATCCGAATCTGGTCTAAAATAGAAGTTATGCACAATATCGTAAAACAAAAGCTTTTTTGTTAACATAATGGCATTTTTGCTACAAATCATATTTAAACTCAACTTTTGACACCAAACTTACCACTTACTGTTAAGATATAATATTTAGGGATTTTTGGAAAAATTTTTTGAATTTTAAACTGATCATAACATGGGGTTCTTGCATAGATTCGGTAATTGACGATAATGCCATTTTTGCTAATAAAACGAGTTTTACACATCCTTTACATATCAAACCTTTTTCTACTGATTTTATACATTAAATAATTTTTTTAAACAGTAGAGGCTGATCAAAATCTCAGATTTCCTTAATCAACCCGAATATCATCAAATACCGACTTTTATGCGATTTAGGCGCATAGTATGGTTAAAAACCATATTTGGCACCTAAAGCTTGTTACCTACTGATGTTATGGATAAATTTCTATACATTAACAGTAAGTTTAAGTCTTGAACTCATATTTTCAAATTTGACTTTTAAAGCATATGTGAAATGACCAAAATGCCCCTACGGTGCAACTATAACACCTCGTAAAAATCATGTCTAATGATGTGTTGACGCGTGTACAAAACCCTAATAAAGTTAAACGTTGACTATGAAGGACTAATTTTGCGAAAATTCAAAAACTTTGATTATGGAAGGACTGGAAGTGTTATCATGATTAAAATAAGTCTCTGAATAACCTCTTACGGTATTCATATTCACAAATGAGCCACTTTTTGATTGAGAGTAGCCGTTTGCATAATAGTTTGAAAGTTTACGCGACTAAGGGTTAAAAGCGTCAACATGTTAATTCTTACCTCTGAGTGACCTTTTAACAAACCCCAAGCATCGTGATGTTTAATAATATACGCGACAAACACTCCGGAATAGTGACATGGGCTTAACATACCCTAAATAACCTTTGCATAACCTAGGAATAAGTTTTGGAGGGTTTGGTGTGTTGAAATCAAGTTTATTCGATCGCAGGGACTATTTGCGTCAGACTGTAAAAGTCTGCTGATTCATATGGTATCGAACCTTCCGGAATATGATCATAAGTTAAACATGCCCTAAATATCCTTTACATAGCTTAGAAATAGTCTTAGAGGTGTTTGGTGCACAAAAATAAACGTATTTGATCAACAGGGACTAAAAGCGTCAAAAAGTGCATAAGTTTGCATTTTCGGGCATATCTTACTTTCTGAATATATCCGGACATCCAAAAATTTATGTAATCATTAAAATATTTTATTTTAATGATTGGCATGATAAAATTCCATTCGTCGCGTAATTTGGATCGTTATTCGCGTGCGTTCAAGTTTCGTCGTAATTAACCGAACAATGCAACCGTACGACCAAACGAACCGATATCCAAGATGTTTTTGAGCATATTTCATGTTCCCTATACTTTAACTTCATTTTAGAGCCTTGAAATGGGGTTAACGGGGTTTAAACGCATCGAAAATGGCTCAAAGGTGTTGCAGGGACCAAACCTGACAATTTAGCAAAGTTTCTGGTCACTGGCAGGTGGTGGCGCTGCGCCACCACTATATGGTTTTGCCGTGGCGCGACGCCACGGCCTCATCTGGGCAGAAACTTCATTTTGGCACCCTGGTTGAATTTCAGGGGCCTAAGTGTTACTTTTCTCAATACCGTGTGATGGTTTTGGACACCCCTAGTATTCCAAAACCATGTGCCTTATGTGTAAGGTCCAGATCGAAGCTCAATTATCGAGGAACGATCCTAACGGTTCTTGAAATCCTATAAATACCCACTTGTTTTGCTCTCATTTCTCACACTTGATCTAAATTTCTCTAAGTTGAAGCCTTATACTTCATACCTGAGTATTCTAGATCAAATTCATCCTTGCTTGGACCCCTTGTAAGTGCCCTCTTATGGCTAGTTATTTTTATTTGGCTTGGAAAGCCGAAAAGTCAAGCGTTGCGATAAACGCTTTGACTTTTAAACGGTCAAGCCATTGTTCGCAACGAACATGGCTACATGATCGTAATTAGGTAGGTATTAAACCCTCAAAAGGGCACCTCCTAATTACCACGTTATCTCAGTCAATTGTCGGGTCAAACTTATTAATAAAAAGTCAAACGAGTCAGTTTTTGCAACATAATTCATAACTGATAATGCTGAAGTTATGGAACATGTTTTAACACTTAAATAACTTGGTAAATAATATAAGAACATGTCTAGGCATGTTCAACCCGACAATTCTGAGTTTAGGCTCGGTTCGCAACCGAAAGTCGCAAAAGTAGACTTTTTCTTTGACTTTCAGTTCTGACCCGATTTAGCTTAGTTTAGATATGCCTTAGGGTTCCTTTAGGACCATATTATAAGTTAGTATAACCCTCTGAGGTTATACAACTTGGTTCCATAGAAATCCTAGCTCATTGCATGTTTCCGTTAAATGCTTAAAAGTTGACTATTATGCCCTTTTGATATTAAAACGAGATTTTTGAAAATGTGAGAGGACCAAAACCTTTATTACAGATAAATTAGTATGTCCTAAAAATTTGACATCCGAATCTGGTCTAAAATAGAAGTTATGCACAATATCGTAAAACAAAAGCTTTTTTGTTAATATAATGGCATTTTTGCTATAAATCGTATTTAAACTCAACTTTTGACACCAAACTTACCACTTACTGTTAAGATATAATATTTAGGGATTTTTGGAAATTTTTTTTTAATTTTAAACTGATCATAACATGGGGTTCTTGCATAGATTCGGTAATTGACGATAATGCCATTTTTGCTAATAAAACGAGTTTTACACATCCTTTACTTATCAAACATTTTTCTACTGATTTTATAAATTAAATAATTTTTTTAAACAGTAGAGGATGATCAAAATCTCAGATTTCCTTAATCAACCCGAATATCATCAAATACCGACTTTTATGCGATTTAGGCTCATAGTATGGTTTAAAACCATATTTGGCACCTAAAGCTTGTTACCTACTGATGTTATGGATAAATTTCTATACTTTAATAGTAAGTTTATGTCTTGAACTCAGATTTTCAAATTTGACTTTTAAACCATATGTGAAATGACCAAAATGCCCCTACGGTGCATAGTTTGGCCATAAATGATAAAATTCACATATGTATGATATCTTACTGATGTAACTTGTTAAAGTAAATATTTTTACTAATTATTTTAGACCAGAACTCAGATTTCTATTTAACCTCTTTTATAAATTTTAAAATGACCAAAATACCCTTTCGGGGCTTAAATTGGTTTTAAATCTGTTTTGGGCATAATGGAAGATATCCTACTGATATCATATCATATTTAAAGCATATTAACTTGTGGAACCTGTACATAACTCATTTGGTTACCCGTTATGCATATTCGCGTTCGGTACAACTTATGTAACTAGTTTGCATAAATTAACCGAAACGGGTCAAACTTTATCATTTTTACTTCAAAATCCAGAATGTATTTAGTTTACCCATTTTATACAAGTCTTCATACTTGTTGGGTCTAAATCACATTCTAATCCGGTCTTCGCTTAATCTTGCATTTCGTACCGTAAACCTCTCTTTAAAACTAACCGGTCTAAGTTACAACTTAAATAAGACCCGTTAGGAATCTTATAGGTTAATAAAACCTTCGTTCCAGATTAAGAGCCCCGGTAGAAGTACTTGCACTTGCTGATTAGATAATACGGCTGAGGATAAATTACTTTTAGCTCAGGTAAATACTTTTAACTTATTTTCCCTTATACGGACTTGGGATACGGTAAATTATTACCGCTTGGTCGGGTGTAGAAACCTTTTAACCGGAGATGATTAAATTTCATAATCCCGTTTTAATCAGTATTGCTTGATAACATATAACATTGGGGGTTAATGACCGCGTCCTGGATATTCTTGGCTCATTTAAAAAGAATAAATGGCCACAACTTAAGCACGGGGTGTAGGCATACACCTGTCTGTTGCGTATGTAAAAGATATACTCACTCGTGAGGAAACTTCTTGTGAGTTTATATTTGTGGTGTGTCGATTAATCTTGTTCGGCTTTTATACCGGCCCTAAATGTTGGACAAACATGTAAATCTGATACAAGATTGTTATTAATATAATTGTCCCAAGTTATAAAAGAATATTTGTGCCTTGTGCATTTAAATCAATTTTCTTAAAACATTTTCAAAAGAGCCAGTTAATTGTATTTACCAGTGTAAACTGACGTATTTTCCAAAAAGATTAAGTGACAGGTACTGTACGTAATTGGCTGGGAGCTCGGGGCGTTAATAAGGGATCTTGCAAGTTCAAAACGTCTAAAGTCTGTTGAACAATGTTTATATTTCTGTTTTAAGATCCGTCTGTGGATACATATACAACCGTTGTGTAATATTTTATTATACTTTCGAATGGTTTACATTATTATTACTTTAGACTTCCGCTGTGCATTGAACTGTGATTATTTGACTATGATAATATCAACTACGTCACGATACTTTCCACCGGGCCCACCGGTAATATGTGGAAATATCGGAGTGTGACAGGTAACGGCTTAGAGCCTCCGAAAAAATAGGGCCTCCGAAATAAAACAAAAATATCTATATTTATATAAAAGAATATTATATTTACGATGAAATTTGTTAACATTAATAAAACTGTAGTCTGGTGAGAAGAACAAGTTCTGGTTTTTGTGGAGGGTTGAGTTTGAATCCCACCAGCTACCCATTTTAAAAATTATTAATCACCTCACTCACCATTTTAGTAAAGGGTTATAAATGCATATTTTTAATCACCTCTCATAATTTAATAAGCTAAAAAAAAATTGTCCACACAATTTTTAACATGGCATGTCCATGTAAGATTTTATTTAAAAAAATATTCCTAACTAATAACAACTAGGTGGATTTACCCGCGCAATGCGGCGGAAATTCGGTCAGTTCAGTTCAGTTCAGTTTGTTACCGTACATATCTTTATAGTACCGACACTCGGCTTAAAGTCATGATATGTCCAGAAGAGTGTGATATACATTGAAAATCATAAAGAAACGAATACCGGTGTGGGTTTCAATAATAACTATAGCAGTACCAATGTCTGTATCGGTTGGCTGGCGAGATTTTTTTTAAACAAAGTCACATATTCTACTTTATAAAAAGTATTTTGAGCGCGAGATATCAGATGAAAATTAAATTATATAAAACTGAACGGATAAAAATAGGTATCAATGCCGGTTCCGATAATACCAATATGGGTATCAACGTGGCTTGGTCGTTGTCGGTGTTGTTCGCCATGGTACCGCTGTGACACCGACACTTGATATAGACCGGATACCAAAAAGATCATATTTCAAATAAACTACGTTTTTCATGAAAATTATACAGGAACGTTGAGAAAATAAAATCAAACACAACTTCATATTTAACTTTCTTTAAAAAAAATGCAAGTAATTGAATAAAAATCAAATTATTAAAAATTTAAGCAGGCTAAAAACGTATTGTATATATAGTATAGGGGTAAAATAAATTAATTAACTATAATAATTATTAATTATTATAATATACTAATAATATATATATAATAATAACAAATTAATAAAATATGATCACTGTTCATGGGCGCTTCCAATTAATATAGATAGATAAAGATAATATATAGTATACTCAAAATAAGTAGCAATTTTTTAATTTCTTTCACACGTGATGTAAGCTGTTATTTGTTAGGTAAAACTCTTTTGACCAACTTAGATTTGATTTATGTATTAGATACTTAACATTATTTGATTAAGGAAATCATCTAGTTTATATGGTTAAGTGCTTTATAAGTTTCTTCCTAATATATTTCATGTCAGATACAAATCGAAATTACGAGCCTAAAAAAATTAAAAAGGGTCTTAAATTTTTAATTCCTTTGGGCCTCCAAAATTCTAGTATCGGCCCTGGTCCTTTTACAATGCTTAATTACGAAATTGACATCCGTCTCATTTTAGCTATTAATTTAAACTCATTTTAATTATTAATATGGCTTCATTAATTAAGAGTTCAGATTTCTATTTCTAATTTGATCCAACTCATAATACATGTGTGTGTTTATGTGCATTACCTCTCATAGTGAGAAATGTGAGAAATTTTAAGCATAAAAGTTTTTGTGTATCAAATTCAAAAGCTCGTTTTATGTATTTTTAATGCTTTCTTGATAATGCTTTCTTGAGAAATGTGAGAAATTTTAAGCATAAAAGTTTTTGTATTTTAAGCATACAAGACTGCATTAGGATTCACAAAAGATTGAGAACTAAAAAGGTAAAAAGACTGAGAACTAAAAAGGTATTTTAAGTTATAATGTATGATGTTGATGCATCATTTATCCAAAACCAATGAATAAGATGCAAAAAAGAAAAGAGGAGAAAAAATAAAAGTACGTAGCGTGGTGGAAAATTATCTTTTAATGTCATAATATTTAACACATCCAAAGGTTAGAATATGGTAGGAACAAGAAAGATATTTTTTATATGATTTCTCATGAATTGAACTCTTCTTTCTCTCCACCTATATGTAATATGTTTTGTTAATACTATATACAAATTATATTATACATATTAAAGTAAACTTTGCATGAACAGTAAACAAATATTTTGTTAATATCTCATCATTTTATTACTTAATTGATTTTTGATTATTTTATTACTTAATTGATTTCATTATTAATTAATTCTATAACATTTATGAATTTGGTAAACAGTAGTTCACCTGCTTTAGGCCAAATCAAATTACGATTTTCTCCCCGCTTTAAAATTACGATTTTGCCATCAGTTTAAAATTACGATTTTACCTCCAGTTCAAAATAAAATTATGCTTTTGCCTCACTTCAAAATTACAATTTTGCCCTCGGTTCAAAATTACGATTTTGCCCCGTTTAAATTTACAATTTCGCCATTAGTTTTGTTTTGTTTCTCCCAGCTAAATTACCATTTTGCCCTCAATTTATATTTACATTTTTCTCATCGTTTTTGTTTGCTTTCTCAGTAAAATTATGATTTTGCCCCCAGTGTATAACTACAGACACAAGATGGGGGAATAGTCTTAGGAAGCTACCTGGCACTCACCCGTTGGCCCAACCAATTTACGATTTTGTCCCCGCTTTAAAATTACAATTTTGCCATCAGTTCAAAATTACGCTTTTACCCCGTTCAAAATAAAATTAAGTTTTCGCCCCCAACTAAAAATTACTATTTTGCCCTCGATTCAAAATTACGATTTTGACCCATTTAGATTTACAGTTTTGCCATTAGTTTTGTTTTTTTTCCCCACCCAGCCAAATTATAATTTTGCCCTCAATCTAAATTTACATTTTTGCCATCGTTTTCCTTTGCTTTCCCAGTCAAATTACGATTTTGACCCCAGTGTAAAATCACATTCATGTCATCGTTTTAGTTTTTTTTTTCACGAAACTATAGTAGTGCTTTGTTTTAATTGTTTGACTCGGTGTAATTTTTATTTTTCCCCCAGTTTAAAATTATTATTTTTCTATCGGTTTTGTTTTTCTTAAGCAAAAGTATGATAGTGTTTTAATTTAATTGGTTGACTCAATGTAATTTTTTCTGAGATCGTGTTATGAGTAGTATGTTCAAGTAATCGAAACACAGACAGACATGTTATGAGAGAGAAATATTCGGCTTAGTGCCGCAACGCGGGCGGGAAAAATCTAGTATAATATTAAAACTGAAATGCGAATTCACTGTAGACTGGATGAAAAAATAATCTCTCTTATTAAATTCTTGGATAAAATATAATAATTTGCTTGTGAATGGTCTCTCTTATTAAATTCTTGGATAAAATATAATATTTTGCTTGTGAATGCTCTACACAAACGAAGAAATAGATGATGTTAACACAATTGCCATGATCTTTGCTCTTAATAATTTAATGTGAAAAGATGAGATATCATAATGTAACAATGATATAATGGTGGAGAATATGACACCTGTTGAACTTTGAGAGATGTCACGTGGGAGGGTGGTGGGGGTCAATATCAAGCTGGTCTATGCCATGATCTTCAAGACCGCCGATATTTTGTTGTGAAAGAGAAGAAATGAGTAAGGTAGTAATGGAATCAAAACTTTTTTTATTTCGAATGAAGAATGTTACTCTACTACGAGGGGCATCTCAACCATTTTGGTGCCTAATACAAAGTAAAAACTTGTAGTCTTTTAAAAAAAAAAAAAAAAAAACACCTTGAGAAAAACCCCCCTCCTTTATCTGGGCTTGAGACCGGCAAAATAAACTATAAGGTATATTGTTGGCGGAGTTAATTTTTTTTTTTTTTGTATTCTTATATATTTGTTGTATGTGTAAAGATATGTTTAGATTAAGTTTACTTTTCTAACTTTAATAGATGCAAGCTTTTTAATAAAATTTTCATAATCAGTTTCTTCTAGCAAACCGTTTTCAATTGACAAAGTAGCTAATCCATTCAATCTTTCTTGTGACATTGTGGATTTAAATTTTTTTTTTAACAATTTCAGCTTCTCATTTTTGTTTCTTTTGCCTTTTAGAATTGTTGGGTTAATGTTTATGATATCTATTAGACATTATAAATCTATCACAATTACTAAAGTATATCACAGATTCACAGAAAACGTTAAACACAGATTTTAACTAGGGCTAAGCGCTTCAAAAACTAGCAAATATATCACAAACTTCAATTAGGCAACTAACAATTAGGGCTAATATCACAAAGTTCAATTGGGCAATTAGCAATTGGAGAAATAGTGATTAATGTACCTTAGTTTTGAATCGAAACCTTCAATTTCGTCACCAATTGTGTCAGCCACAGCCACTGCCCTTTTCAATCTCGTCACTTTCGATTCAGAATTCAGAGATTTAGAAGCCTTCTAATTCGAACAGAGAATGAATGATGATGATATAAAGAAGAATTTTCAAATTCTGAACTCATATGACAAAAACTGAGTGACTCATTTGATTTAAAGGTTAAAAATCTTTCATATTATCGTTGAAGATGATGATTGATGTAGCGACTGTTTCAATTCTCCATCTCTCTTTATTGGCGGCATATTGTAGGCGATAATTTATCTTCCCAGTATCTTGTAAACCGCAATTGCCGCCCTTAAGATAATGATAACCGACAATCTATACGGCTTCCATAAGATAATGATAACCAACAATCTATACGGCTTCTATATATGCAGCGCCCTTTCATAACCTATTATCATGGCAGATTCGCAGACAATGCCCATATCCATGGCAGATTCGCAGACAAGGCCCATATCCATATCATATATATATATATATATATTCTTTAAATCTGGAGGCCATATAGATTTTGTGGCCCAAAGCCCAAGCCTCAAAATACTTAGGGGCTGTTTGGTAGCCTCTTAATGACCATTCAGATGCTACTTCTTAATAGTTTAAAACCTCTGAATGAATAAGAGGTAACCTCAAGTCTAAATGGTTAAGAGGTAACCTCTGAATGGTAAATCATCACATGTCACATTCTTCTACCTTCTCTTTGGTAAAAATTCTTAATGGTTTCATTAAGAGGTAGCCTCTTAATGACAATTCAGAGGCTACCAAAGAGCCCATTAGGCTAGTTACGTGCTTGTGCAAAGCACATGGGGACATTTTTGTCCTTTAACATAAGACTATTTGTAGTCAGTTAGCGAAGGGCACTTTAACGTGCCAACTCAGCCCGTTAACGGCCGACACACCGCACGGTCCGTTAGCATGGTCCGTTAATGGAGCACCTTGTTAACACGTTGGCGGACTTGAGCGAGAGGGGGAGACGTTGGGGTGGGGCCCTTGGTGGTCAAAGTAGGTCTTGGGCACGATTTTGAGGGGAAATTGAGTTGCAAGGTCTGGAATGTAGGTGTAAAAAGAAGAAGAAAAGAAGTGGCAGGTGAATATGTGTTTGAGTTTTATTTTTTTTTTAAACTACACATTCAGTAGTTTAAGATTGCACTAGTATGGTCCTTGTAGTTTGTGGTGTTTGTGAAATTAGTTCAAAACTTTAGAATTATATATAGTTTTTTTTGCGATTAGTCGTATTTTTAGTTCTTTCTAGTGTATTTTTTAAAGTTTGTTTTATAAAACTATTTTATAAAAAATAGTATAATTAATGTTGAATTATTGCAGTTTAGTTAACCCACAACACCTAGTTAACGACAAATTTAGTTAATGGAACTGTGCTAAGTTGCTGCTGATGTGACAACACTTTTTCTTAGATAATGTAAAAGTCAATTAACCGACAACACATAGTCTAAAATAATGAAAGCGTAACATTATATTTATGGGACCTACACACCTTCCATATATATAATGTTGCTTTTTATTTTTATTCTTTTAAGAAAAAAAAAAGTAAAATAATAAAAATGACCACAGATGCGTTATATATATGACTAGATTTACATAAAAAAAGGGTTATTAGATTTTAATAATCCTAAGTTTTACCATTTGGCTGATAATAATCCCAACTTTAAAAATTCCCTCCAATAATCTCAACTTGTAAAAGTTTGGCCGTCATTGATCTTTTTCTAATATAGGTGCACTTAAATCAATTAAGGAGTCTCTAGGTGTAATTAAATCTATTAAGGAGACCAAATTCTTATATGTTTGAAAAGGATTAATGGCGGCCAAACTTTTACAAGTTTGGATTATTGAAGGGAATTTTTAAAGTTGGATTATTATCGGCCAACTGGTGAAACTTAGGATTATTAAAATCCAATAACCCTAAAAAAATCAAACGGAGTTTGCCATGACCACATATGCGTTATATATGACTAGATTTAAATAAAAAAAATTCAAATGGAGTTTGCCATAAGGATAAAACATTTTACAAAATGATTGATGAAATAAGGATAAATCAAATGGTATCAACTATTGAAGTATTGATTGTTACTACGTGATTACTAAATGATTGATGCTACGTGTTTAACCGTGCTTATTAAGAGTATAAATTCAAATGATTGACAATTGATGTATTATATATGTATTATTTGTTTATATAGTACAATATGACAAGCATATGTACCTGATAATCATCTCACAAGCTAGCAATCTCTTGCTCATAGTAAATAATACTTAACCTGTTTCTAAAGTTTTTACAGCTCTCGTCGAAGTAATCAATTCTTAGGAAGCTTCTTTATTATTTTTAAATAGTTAGCCAACGAAGTAATGAAATAATTTTTATCAAATACTAGAGAAATTGCTGCATATTTGCATCAACTACAAAGTTTTAAGCATACAAAAATCAAATACAAATCATATTTGGACATATATACCCTTCAAAATCATTTGATTTGCATATTATATAAGACGATTGACGATCGTATGAACCATTTGTTTTGCAAATCGAAACTGGAATTGAGGATTGTAAGTGTATATCAAATCCTATATTGATATTCATTAACCTTATAAATTGATATGAATCCCATACATTTATCGTCGATCTTTACAACATTAAACAATATAGTAAACATAAACAAAAATTTGTTAATTTAATTTAAAAAACATCACTATCATTATAAATCTAATACAAAAAAAGTCATAAAAATCTGTTTTCGCAAGGTTTAATTAAAAAATATCACTATTTAATAAATTATAAATTTAAAATATATTTAAAGTAATGGTGGATTTTGTGGAAATGTTTAGCAGATTTAATCTTATAAAAAATATTGGTATATTTAAAGATTTTAAAATAAACAATGTCATTATGATATTAACCTTGTTTAAAAAATTAACAAAATAACAATTTTGATTAAAAACAATTAAGTGATAATATAGTGTTGACACGTAACATTTTTTGAAATCTTTTATTAAAAGATCGTTTATTTACGATTTGTCATCAACTCAATCTAAGTTCTTAACAATTAAAATAATAATACTATTGAAGGTCCGGACAAGATCACTTTATAATTTAATCTTTATGTATACACACATGACACACCCCATGGAAATGATTATAGTCTCAGTTAGTTGCATGTGAAGTCAATGAATATATTAAGTACAATAGTACATAGAACTTTCGCTCCCAGAAAGGGTGTGTCCTCACTCATGAAAAAAGAATAGCGACCGAGAGTTATTGATCTATTTTTCACTTTGGTTGGTTGGTTCATGAATTCATAAAGTTTTCTATGACAAGTAACGTGTCATATACAACTAGTAATTAAAAGACGAGTGTTAAGATAAAACCATGTTTTAAAAAGATTAATTACAAATTCTTTTTATCAAATATCCACACTTAAGTATATAAAAAATCATGTTTACTTAAATAAGGTTAGTTCGTGTAAATAAGTGATTTTTGTGGGTGAAGCGTACACAGTATCTCGCATGTGACACATGTATGTTACGACGATGGTATATTTGCTCGTTATATTAAATATGGTTTTGGAGACACCATTGTAATAGTTTGGTTTTGCCATTATAATCACTCAGTTTATTCACGAGTTAGAAATAGATATCTTAGATATTCACGGTTGTGTGCCAAATATATTGTTGTAACAAATTTAAGCATATTGTTGTAGCTAATTTATATGTATTTTGTAATTGGCCAATTTAAATACAACGTTGTAACTAGTTTACGCATAATGCTACGATAAAATATAATACTAATAAAAGAGTCTACTTAATGTCACATGACATTCTCATACTAATAAAAGAGTCTACATAATACCACATGACATTATTCTCTCCTTCAAGTTACTAATATAATTATTAATTAATTAATACAATGAAAAAATCCTTAAAAACTTAATACTAATATTTTTATTGTCTGCTTAGATATTGATCATTTACTTTTGAATTATCTAAAATATATAATTAGTTATCAGTAACAATTTTACTTATAATAAACAATTTTAAATAATGTCAATGTAACAACACCTTATTCTTTAAAAGATTTTTTTTACTATATGTTTAAAACATATGTTAAATAAATTATTATTTTATATTATAATAATAAAAATGGTAAAGAATATGTTAATCTGATACTTGAAAACTGGTTTAGATCCATGCTTCAAAAACACTTTTAATGTTATTAAACTCGTGTAATACACGGGTTTAAAGATAGAATATCTTCATAATAATTTTGATGCAAGTCTATACTCACCGGATGTCCTAAATGGAGCTATATTGATCGCAAGAATAGTTTATGCAATAGAACTCTACTACAGGTCCTATCATTGGGTGATCAGGTTATTGATGCACTCATATTATCCGGAAGTAATACTGGCACTCGAATGTTTATCCCTAGATTTTGTTTAATACGGCCAAGCAGAAGGATTACGTTTAAATTGAAAAGAAAACAGTTTCCTCTCGCCCTATGTTTTGCCATGACGATAAATAAAAGTACAAGACAGTTTCTATGTAAAGTTGGTTTGTTTCTAAAAGAATCGGTTTTTACGCATGACCAACTCTTGCGTCATCTATGGTAAAAAAAATTCACTTATATAAATTTATGAAGACAACATAAAATTAAATGTTATAATTTTATATCCTTAAACTCGTGTAATACACAGGTCTAATAATCTAGTGTGGTATAAAATACAGTAAGAAGATGATTGAAAGAAAACAAAATAATCAAATTTATTTTTAAATAGAATAAAATGTGGTATAAAAAACACTAAGAAGATGATTGGAAGAAAACAGAATTAGTAATTAGGAGCAGTCAATGATCTCTAGATCAAGTGATGGAGAGCTTGCATTTCTCTTAAGAGATGTAGGTTTGACTCTCACTTGGTGCAGAGTGAGACACTGGTGGAGAATGATAGGAGACTAAGGGAAACATGGGTTGGATCCTTGAGCTAAACTGGTTTTACCGGTAATTTCACCGTCGTACCTACGGGCAGGTGGGTTACCGGGTTTTCCCCGGAATTGGTGGTGGACTCGATTACTCTCGGAGTACTCCGTTTGTCCAGTGGGTGCCCCGAGAGTGTTCGGGATTGAGTTTGTTGGCCGTTCAAAAAAAAATAGTTAGGAGCATTTATTTTTAAATATATATACAAAAAATAATAACTGTGGCCTAATATGCATTTGATACATGGTCTAGTTAGACAAAGCTACTATTCTCCAAGATTATAATTTATAAATGTAATTTTTATTTCAAAAGAAAAAAAAAAGGCTACCAACTTTGAGAAGTGGTTCTCTGATATTGACCTAAATTAGCTATGAACGGAAACTTCTGTTTTTATATCCAATCAATCTTCACTTTATATGTTTTCTTCACTTATGGTGTTTGCTTTACATCATTCGTTAAGTAGAATTGTGAAAGGAAGATGGATGTTTAGTTTATCGATTATTTAGAAATATTCCATTAAATCCCTTGAAAGTTAACGTGTGAGCGAAAGTGAAAACGCTTTTTGAAACCGAATATCTTATCATTTGAAAAGTTAAAGCTTGTCGAGTTTCTTCTAATAGAACTAGGTATTGGTACAAAGATGAATGTTGTGGTTTGTCTAATTCGCTTACATGTGTAATATGTAACAATCTTTTTAGTAGAATTGTCGAAACAAATGCTTTTATCATTTAAAATGTTCACGATGTATATAAAGGTCGAAGGTAATGTATATATTTACAGGGAAGGATCCATTGAAAAGTGGGTTTTGCCTAAATAACTTGCACAAAAACATTTTGTCATGATAACATGTGACAATATTTAGAAGTAGAAAAGAAGTGCATTTTGGTACTAAAACATTTTGTTCTTTATAAGTAGGAGTGTGAAGATAACATGTGGCACCGCTTTTGTTTTCTCAAAAATACAACAAAAAAAATTCAGTACAAAAAAATCTAGCACAAAAAATCCAATACAAAAAAAGATATAGCACAAAAAATCTAGTACAAAAAAAAATTAGCACAAAAAATCTAACACAAAAAAATAAGTACAAAATATCCAGCACAAAAAAATTCAACCAAAAAAAATTTAAGACAAAAAAAATCTGCACAAAAATATAGTACAAAATCCAGCACAAAGAAAATGTTATACAACAAATTTTTTTGGATTTTTTTAGTTGCCATATTTTATATAGCAATAGAGTACTTAAATTTAGATTAAAAACGCTCGATTTTATGGTGAAATTTTTATGAAAAAATTATATCGTATAAAAAAGTTATAACGTTTAAAAAATATGGGTGAAATATGCATGTGTCTTCCATGTGGAGAGAAAGTCAATAAATGGGATTTTTCAAAGATACCCTTGTACTTCTCTTTTTTTTTACATCTTCATCTTAACCATTGATTTGAGAAATGAAAAATTAAAATTTATTCTCATTCTACTTAGGTAAAATAAACTTTTTATTTAATCTTACCCCTATATATACATACATACATATGCGTGTGTGTGTGTGTATAGAGAGGTCACTTAACGTACAAGACCTCCTTATCATGCATTGCGTACGCGACCACCAATATAACGTGCGTAAATAGGGTTAACCCAACCCGTTTGTAATTATGCAAATAACGTGTGTAATTAGAATTAACCCAACTCATGCGTAATTATGCAAAGTTAATTACTATTACGCCACCGCGTTCAATTGAAGGTGTAGATTAGATGCAGTTGAGATTGGGGTGTTCAGAAAAAACCGTAACCAAATAAAAACCGTAAACCGAACCGTAACCGTAACCAAATAAACCGATCCGAATAACGAATTTGGTTTTTGGTTTGGTTTCTAACCGAAACCGAATTGTGAATATGGTTTTTGGTTCGGTTTTGGATCCACATTTTATTTTATTTGGTTTATTCGGTTTATTTGGATAACCGAATAAACCATTTAACTTAAATAATTATTAAATAAAACTAATAATATTTATAAATCTTATACAATTTATTAGCCCAAAATATTAGTTTTTTATGTAGCCCAACCCAAAATACCCAAAGCCCAGCTCAACCCCACTCATAAATCTAAAATAATAGAACTTTAGATAGAAATTAGGGCTTAGGTTTTCTACATCTTCTTCAGCCGACTCGTATGCCTCTCTGGTTGCTCACTTGCTCAACCCCAGGTTTGTTCTAATTTGTGGTTGTGTCTACGACTGCTTTATGAATGTGTTTGCTTTATTTCACAATGAGACTTTCTTGTATTCATATATTGTTAGGTGTAAATTAGTGGCGATGTTCGGAAGTTGGAACACAAATATAAATATAAATTAGGAAAAAATTTACTTACGTGCAATTTGGTTAGATTTGGTTTATTTGGTTTCTATCCGAAACCAAACCGAATTGAATTTGGTTTGGTTTGGATCGGTTTTGCATATTCCTTATTTGGTTTGGTTTGGATTTGGTTTGGGGTACAAAATTTTGAAAACCGAATAAACCGAACCGAATAAACCAAATAAACCATAAACCGAACCGATGAACACCCCTAAGTTGAGATGCTCGCGTACGCACTGCACGATAAGGTGGTCTTGTATATTTCAACTCTCTCTCTCTCTCTCTCTATATATATATATATATATATATATATATATGATTAGGTTTAAGAGTGAACAACTTCTTAAGAGTGAACTGAGTAAACTAATTTTGGCTCTTGATTATTTTTTAGATAAAAAAAGGTAAGATTGACATTAGACAAGTATGTATAATTAAGATCCCTTAATTTTCTCATCTCTTAATTCTCTCTTTCTCTCTCTCTCATTTTTAATTATTTCTCCATTATTTTAATTATAAAAAATTGAAGGCCTTTAAATTTTGGTAGACAAACATGGATTACGATATTATCATTCTCCATCTTCATCTCATATGTTGAAGTTGATTAATGACTGTTGCATATATTCTTATCACTCAAGAAGATGATAAAGACAAAACTATTATTTTTTTCAAATGTTTTTTTGGAAATATTTTGTTTACAAATTATTTAATTTCCAAATATTCGTAACACTCATTTCTTTATCCATAGATTTTGTTTTAGTTTTAACTTAAATATTGTTTTTCTTTTATTATTAGTATATATAGATATTATAATATATTGTTTTTAACTTTTTATATTTTCAATAAATTTCGCTGAGATTGAAATTGTACTTATTTTTAGGCATTAACTGTTTTTTGAATATGCGATGAAGTTATTTATTTTTGCATACACGTGACTTCGTTTTCATTAATTTCATAATTTTTATATGAATCTACTCGTTTGCATGCATAATATACTATATGTTGTTAATATACACATATGTAACCATTTCTGAATATAACACACAAATGTATAAAAGTTTGTACACATGTGTATAAACAAACAGCTGTGTATCTTGTATAAACTGGTTGTTAGCGAGACTGTACACATGTGTATAAACTAACAGGTGTGTATCTCGTATAAACTGATAGTTTGCGAGACTGTACACATGTGCATAAACTAACATATGTGTATCTTGTATAAACTGGTACTAGCGAGATTGTACACATATGTATACACTAACAGCTGTGTATCTTGTATATACGGAACCTAGCGAGATTTTAGGGATTTTGATTATATTGTTTAATAAATGCAATTTACAAAAGACGCAAATACCCTCATGTCATTTATTTTAAAGGTAAGTTACAACATTATAATTATAATCTTGCCATTATCTAAAAATATCTAGATGATGAAATCCAATAGCCTAGATTAGTTCACATAGTTCACTCTCAATCTAGTGTTCACTCTAGAACCCTACCATATATACATATATATTATCGTATCATATTTTAAAACATAAGTTAGACTAGTTATATATGTTTATATTAGTTATAGAGTTATTACAAAACTATAAATAAGCAATATATTTTTGCTTATGAATGTTGTATATTTAACTTTGTGAGTTTTTCAAAAAAAAAAAAAAGGAATTTTCTTTCTAACTTTAAAATTTTAATCTTTATCAAAGCTTTTCATCTTCTGCAATTTAACCCCGACATTTTTTTACTTTCAACTTTGGTACTTTATACTTTTCATCTTTCTCAAGTTTTCGTTGAACGTTTCGTTCCAAATTTTCCGAGTTAACACGCCGCAACGTGCGTGTGGGGTTCAACGTTTTTTCATCTATTTTTCCCGTTTGACAGGCCCGTCACATCGCGTCTATTTTTCTCCGTTTGATAGGTCAGCCGCAACGTGCGGGTCAAAGATCGACTTAGTTATTTTTTTCTATGTTTTATACACAGGCTCGCGGTCATGTAAGAAACATTTGTCGTTCATTTAATATGATATATAACTAACGAATTTCTGCCGCATTGGAGCGGGTGGATACTTTAATAATTAGGTTATATCGTATTTTCATTATACATAAAGAGATACATATGAGTTATAAAATATTTAAAAGCAACCTTTAATATCAACTAGTCTTAAGCCCTCGTTTTGCGGTGCGGGGGCGTAAAACCATGATACCAACGTTTTGCAGAGCGGAGGGTGTAAAACCATGTCAAGTAGCAATCGAACAATACCAAAACCGGGAAAAACGTAAAATAAAAACATGAATTTTAACACCAAGTCGAGAGGGTAAAAAAACCTGAGGGGCCAAATTTAACCATTAAATGGCGTGCTAAGTAGCTACCGAATGAATGAAAAAAAAAAAACCCCGAGGAACCAAATGTGACCGTTAAACACTATGCTAAAACAAAAACTAACATAAAAACTAAACTTATTTAACTTTTGTGACAAAATTATAAAAACCAATCTTTTAATACTGAAAAATCTTAAAATTTACGATGCAAAAAACGTCTCTTGGCGTACGGCTAAGCAGTAACATTGTTAAGAATCCTTAGTTAAAAATAAAAATAAGCATTGCTATCAAGTATCTTATATTTTTAAAAAGTAGTACATCTTTGTGCTATCTTTCAGACTTTCGCCATATAATTGGAATTTATGGCCCATAGAAGAAACACATTGCTTTAATGGCATATTCATTAGATATAGTAAATCACATAACCTTCATGTTGGGTCAAACTCGTGTATAGTTATTATGATAAAAGTTGTAATATATAGTCTTAGAAATGATAACTTAGATTATATGTTAGTTAACACTACATATTTAACTATCCCAAAGCTTTAAAATATTCACACTAACCACAAGGGCAACGAGAATAATACTGAGTGTAAATACTAACGTGAGAGTCTAGCGGATCAATCTACAACTTTTTTGTCACATTGGCCATTCGCTCATTTTTTTTAACAACTAAGCTTTTTCCCCTCCAAAATACTATACTAAATTACATCTCCTGAGGCTTAAATCTTCATCTCCTCACAAGAAGTAGTTCCTCTTAACCACCAGACCAAAGCCTAAACAGCTACCATTCTAGGTATAAGTCACACAAACCCTTTAGATAAATAAGATGAATCTTCTAAATGTTTGTCTAAAGTGATACACTTTACAAAGTGTAACATCCAACCTCTATTATCATTAATATTGTATGATTTGCCCATTAGGAGCGCATAGGTTTATTTTTTTGGTTACACGGTTGGAAATTTCCTAGAGGATCACATATCCAGATACTACTCTCACCGAAGCACATTAAATTCTGCGGTTTTGATGAGATCCACAAGCAATGTGCTAAAAACGCATTGGTGATGTTTAAGGCGAGGCATTTCTTATATAATAAAACGACGTAAGATTAGCATAAGGTGTCTCAAACACCCCTCACTCCTAAGACTCATCATCCCCGGTGAGGTTTGCCAACCATGGTAAACATAACAAAACATGAGTGGCTAAATAACATTTATAACATCTGGTCTCTCATACCACCCATATTGTCCGTTTTGACCATGAGACCACACATTTTTTTAAGGTTGCCTAGATGGAGACTTCCTAGGAGGTTACAAATCCATGTACTGCTTCCACCTGAGCACACTTAACTATGGAGTTCTGATAAGATGCATTGTTATTGGTGGTATTTGAAGCAGGTCATTCTTTATAGCCCAGTATCTTTCCTATGGACATAACAGATATAACAACCCTCCTAAAATTATTTCTAACACCTATAAATTATTTAAAGTGTCCCTATATGTCTTAAAATACACCCCAATTGCGAAAACCGAGCCCAAATTACCGTACATAATAAAAAAAATTAAATAAAAACAAAAATAAATGGTCTCTGGCGGGCCGCGTAAGACCCCCCTTGGCCTACGCGGGGCGCGAGCAAGAGGCCAAACGGCACAAGGCGTGTCGAAGCTAGGGTTGAGTCGGATCAGCTAGGGCCTACCCTAGCCACCCTCGCGGGCCGCGTAGCCCTTAGCTACAGCCTTCGCGGGGGGCGACAAAGTGTCAGACAGACACTATAAATAGAGGGGATCGGTCGTTCAGTTGAAATCGTTCACAATTTCTTTCTCTCTCGAATTTCTACATAGTTAAAGTGATTTTCGGGCATAATACCCCCTAAATAACGAAGTTCTACCTCGTTGTAAGTATCATAACCCCCGGTTACGTATTAGATGCTGCCCGATTGATCCAGGGTTCCGTAACGGCTGTCGTGGTTCTGCCCGACGTAGTCGTTGGAATGCCGTCTCGGGGAGGGTATTACTAATGTAAATATTGGGTTATTATACTAATGTGTGTGCATTTGTGTAATTAATAGATAATCACCAGGAAATCCTTAAAGAAAACCCTAAGACAGCAATGTGAGAAATCTCCTTTTTGTAAACCTTTTTGCAAACTGTTTTTACAAAACCTTTATTTATTTTAAATTATAGAGTTAATTGCCATTTTCGCCCCTGAGGTTTGGGCACATTTGCCATTTTCGTCCAAAATGACAGTTTGGTACCATTTTGCCCCTCACGTTTGGCCATTTTTGCCATTTTCATCCAAATCTCTAACCTAGTTAAAAAGTTATGTTAAATGAGAATTTTTTTAATTTAATTTTTTATATTTACTCTATAAAATACAATTGTTTAATTTAATTTTTTAAAAAGTTCTCTAACATAATTGTTTATTATATTTTATAGAGTAAATATAAAAAATTAAAGAGTTAATTACCGTTTCGACCCGTACCGTTTCGACGCGAACCGTTTCGACCCGTACCGTTTCGAGCCGAACCGTTTCGACCCGTACCGTTTCGAACCCGAACCGTTTCGAGCCGAACCGTTTCGACCCGTACCGTTTCGACGCGAACCGTTTCGACGCGAACTGAACCGTACCGTTTCGATACGGGTTCGATACGGTACGGGTCGAAACGGTTCGGCTCGAAACGGTTCAGCTCGAAACGGTTCGGGTTCGAAACGGTACGGGTCGAAACGGTTCGGCTCGAAACGGTTCGCGTCGAAACGGTTCGGCTCGAAACGGTACGGGTCGAAACGGTACGGGTCGAAACGGTTCGCGTCGAAACGGTTCGGGTTCGAAACGGTACGGGTCGAAACGGTTCGGCTCGAAACGGTTCGCGTCGAAACGGTTCGGCTCGAAACGGTACGGGTCGAAACGGTTCGCGTCGAAACGGTACGGGTCGAAACGGTTCGCGTCGAAACGGTTCGGCTCGAAACGGTACGGGTCGAAACGGTTCGCGTCGAAACGGTACGGGTCGAAACGGTTCGCGTCGAAACGGTTCGCGTCGAAACGGTACGGGTCGAAACGGTTCGCGTCGAAACGGTTCGGCTTGAAACGGTACGGGTCGAAACGGTAATTAACTCTTTAATTTTTTATATTTACTCTATAAAATATAATAAACAATTATGTTAGAGAACTTTTTAAAAAATTAAATTAAACAATTGTATTTTATAGAGTAAATTAAAAAAATTCTCATTTAACAGAACTTTTTAACTAGGCTAGAGATTTGGATGAAAATGGCAAAAATGGCCAAACGTGAGGGGCAAAATGGTACCAAACTGTCATTTTGGACGAAAATGGCAAATGTGCCCAAACCTCAGGGGCGAAAATGGCAATTAACTCTAAATTATAATTAACAGTGATTGAGTCTTTGTAATTCTTCAATTACTGCCCTTCCTGACAATTTCTCTTCTTTTTTAATGATGGCATTTTTAAAAATATTCTTGTGGGTAATGGCAAAACCATTCCGGTTATTGGACATGGCAATCAAACTCTAAAACCACCTTTCCCACCGTTTAAATTAAATAAAGTTCTCTATGCCCCTTCCCTAATTAAAAACTTGATTTATGTTCGCCGTTTTACAACTGACAATCATGTTTCTGTTGAATTTGATCCTTTTGGTTTTGTTGTGAAGGACCTCAAGACCCGGACCCCTATCCTACGATGCAATAGTCCGGGGGATCTCTACACACTTGATCCTACACATATTACCAAGTTCACCACACCATCCACTTTTGCAGCCATCTCACCAGACATCTGGCACCAACGTCTCGGTCACCCAGGATCAAATTTACTTCAGTCTTTAAAACAATCTCAATTTATTCATTGTAGTACTGTGAAACCTAAATTTTGTCAGTCATGTGTTTTTGGGAAACAAGTTAGACTACCTTTTATCGATTCATATAATTCTACTTTTATGCCATTTGATATTGTTCACAGTGATCTTTGGACCTCCCCCATTCTCAGTAGTGGAGGTCATCGATACTACATTTTGTTTTTTGATGATTACAGTAATTTTCTATGGACCTACCCTCTTGCTAATAAATCTCAAGTTTTCTCTACATTCTCTACCTTTGCTAAACTTATTACAACTCAATTTAATCTCAAAATTAAACAATTTCAATGTGATAATGGACGAGAGTACGCCAACTCCTCGTTTCAACAATTTTGTAATCAAAATGGCATGAAATTTCGGTTCTCATGTCCTCATACTTCTTCTCAAAATGGCAAAGCAGAACGGAAAATACGCACTATTAACAATCTTATTCGCGCAATACTCGCTCAAGCGTCTCTTCCTAATACCTATTGGCATCATGCCTTGGAGGTTGCTACATATCTTCTCAACATCTTACCCAGCAAACTTCTAAATTATAACTCCCCCACTCAACGCTTATATCTCACTCGTCCTTCCTATGATCATCTCCGAATTTTTGGGTGCCTATGTTTTCCTCTCCTACTATCTACAACCATCTACAACCATCCATAAATTGGATTATCGATCGATGCCTTGTGTTTTTATCAGGTATCCTCCTAACCACCGTGGCTATAAGTGTCTTTGTCACGGCCCCCGACCCGGTTTGACCCGTTTCAGGAGCCGCGGGACAAAAATCCCGTGGTATTTATTTAATTGAGTTTAACAGCGGAAGTTTATCATCAGGATCTTTTAAAATGTAAATATTTCCCGATTATTTTATTTCACAACGCGGGATAAAACCCGGTAATTTACAATAATTTGATTTCACAAAGAAATCTTTTATTTTACAAAACATGTTTCTTTATTTTATACTGAGCCACTTCATTGAGCTTGTAGTGCTATATGGCACTTTTCCTGATTCATAATAGGTTACCTGAAACATGTTTGAAAAAGGTTTTGTCAGCGGGAAATACTGAGTGAATCATTCTATTTTGCATAATGATGCATAGTTATAAATTACAGCATAAGAGCGATTACAATGGCTTCTATCTTATCGTTATCTGGCTCTATGTCACAATGGTGACATGTCACAATGGTGACGATGGTCATACCACTATTTAGATCAATGAACCTAAATAGTGACGATTATCCCTGTAGGTCAATGAACCTAACAGTGATTATCCCGAGTAGGTCAATGAACCTAAATGGGAGACAATTAGTAATGTGCACAATACCCCACTAACCAGTAATTCAAGATATCCACGACTTAGTCCCTGTAATTATAACCTTGAAAAATAACTTGAGGTATTGTAAAATATTTGATAAAAAGAGAATGACTCACATTGCAGATTTATACGGGCAGAGCCTAGCCTACTGATTAGCCTTTTATCCTAAATTCAAATAATAGGCACACAATTCGGGGTTAGTAATCAATACAGCCTTTACGATAACTCACGAGATCAACCATCACAATGAACGACAAAGTGCAATACTTCATCCATCGATTTAACGATGATCCGTCAAATTAATGACAAACGACAAAGTATAATACTTTATCCATCGAATTAACGATGATCCGTCAAATTAATGACGAATGATAAAGTATAACCCTAATGTGGGCGGCACTTAAACATCTATTGGATATATTGATCGTCGGAAAATGAATCGTAGCAGCGATTGAGCTAATACCCTGATTGCGGCGTCGATTAGTGATCCGTGTGTGTTAATTGTGGTAAACAGAGCATAACTTCGTGTAGGATTGGAATTTTTTTCGTCGTTCCAGCGCTCAAATTCAAGTCCCAACATCCTCTATTTATACTGGAATTTTGACCCAGTCGCGTAGCGCGACTGCCTACCCCTTAGTCGTCGCGCTACGCGACTGCCAACCTATTTTCATAGGGTAGCCACGTGTAGGAGTAGGCTTGCTGAGTTGACGGATTTCTTAAATTCGATTTCTACAGGTAGTTATGTGGATAATCGTAACTAGGTTTTATCCCCCCCTGAGTTTTAGGGGCCCTAATCCTGATTCTGAAAATTTTAGGGTTTGTTCAGAATCACTTGGGTTTCTCAATTAGGGTTTCCTATTGGTCAAATTAATTAAATAAATAGGACTTTTGTTGAGAGTTGTTACATTCTCCTCACCTTAATAAAAATCTCGTCCTCGAGATTTACTGGAATAATTGAGGATACTTTTGCTTCTAATTCCAGTGTATTAGGTTCCTATCTTTGAATCTCATTTTACTTAAACTAACACTAATTGTTTGTGATTGAGAAACTTCACTTTTCTGTCTTCTATCTGAAGAGGTTTCTCAACAAATTTTAACTTTTCGTTTACCTCTATATCTTGGAGAGGTACTACCAAAGATTCGTCTGATAGACATTGCTTGAGATTGTATACATGAAATACATCATGTATTCCAGCTAACTTTCCTGATAGCTGTAAACGATAAATAACTGGTTCTATACTTTAGATTACTGGAAATGATCCTACGTACCTTGGACTTAGCTTTCTTTTCTTACCTAATCTAACAATTTCTTTCCAAGAAGATACTTTCAATAACATTTTGTCTCCAACTCGAACTCCAACAACTTTCATTTATTATCTGTATAACTTTTCTGACGATCTCTAGCCGTTTTCAGACTTTCCATCGTGATACTGAATATCACAGTCGTAGTCACTTAGGATTTTCATCCATCTCCTTTGCCTCATGTTTATTTCTTTCTGCCCAAATATATATCTTAAATTCTTATGATCTGTATAATCAGTAAATTTACTTCCATACAGATAATGTCTTCAAATCTTAAGGGCAAAAATTATGGCTCCTAATTTCTAAATCATGAGTCGTATAATTTCTTTGTGCTTTTTCAATTGTCTTAATGCATACACATTTACCTTTTTGTGTTGTATTAACACACATCCAAATTCTAGCTTTAAAGCATTACCGTATACCTTAAAATCTTCTGTTCCTTCTGGTAAGGCTAAGATTGTAGCATTGGTTAACTTCTGTTTCAATATCCTAAAGGTTTCTTCTCATCGTATTTCCAGGAGATCTGTCCCAAAATCTCTTGGATCCTATTCCCAGCATCCATTTCGTCAAAATGACGGAATTCAGCCATATTCTTGTTACTCATTGGTGAATTTGGTAAAGGTTCTGGATTGTACTTAGGAAAAAGCCTATAGGGATGGTTTTGTAACAGTATTTCATTATTCAACCATTCGTCTATATTCCAGTGGTTCGAAGGGTTTGGAATAGCTGGTTCTAAGTTTATAAAATTATTTTCATTAACAGGCTTAATAGTATCATCGGTTGCCATTATAAAATCTAGTTCTTCTTGAGATGGTAATCCCTCAATTTGCCTATAACTTTCCCCAATTTTCATTTTCTTAGGTTTAGGTTTTTCAAGAGGTAAAGCGTTGAATTCTATAGGTTCTTCTATGTCTGGAATATACCTATTAAAATTTCTGGAAACTTCGATTCTTACTGGATAGAGATTTAGATTCTGAAGGGCTTCCGACAGATCACTCATGCTATTTAGTAAAATACACACTATTACTAAGTTATAAACAAATTGTATAGAACAACTTTTTTTTTTATATAGTCTTTCATACTGGGTAACTACCAAATAACTGAAAATTAAAACACACTAGGTTTTATTTGTAAAATTTATTTACTGAATAAGGTTTATAGACTTTAGATAATAAAAGTGCCAAAACTTTGAGTCAAATTATTTAAAGATTTATATTTACTACTACAGTAGCTAAAAAAATCTGCCCATACTGTTCAAAATTAGTCAAATAATTAAAACATATAATCACAAAATAGTAATCAATAAAAATTAAGTATTTTCTAAATACTTAATTGGCTTAAATCAGTGGCTCGATAAGTGGCTCTGATACCACCTTTTTCTGTCACGGCCCCCGACCCGGTTTGACCCGTTTCAGGAGCCGCGGGACAGAAATCCCGTGGTATTTATTTAATTGAGTTTAACAGCGGAAGTTTATCATCAGGATCTTTTAAAATGTAAATATTTCCCGATTATTTTATTTCACAACGCGGGATAAAACCCGGTAATTTACAATAATTTGATTTCACAAAGAAATCTTTTATTTTACAAAACATGTTTCTTTATTTTATACTGAGCCACTTCATTGAGCTTGTAGTGCTATATGGCACTTTTCCTGATTCATAATAGGTTACCTGAAACATGTTTGAAAAAGGTTTTGTCAGCGGGAAATACTGAGTGAATCATTCTATTTTGCATAATGATGCATAGTTATAAATTACAGCATAAGAGCGATTACAATGGCTTCTATCTTATCGTTATCTGGCTCTATGTCACAATGGTGACATGTCACAATGGTGACGATGGTCATACCACTATTTAGATCAATGAACCTAAATAGTGACGATTATCCCTGTAGGTCAATGAACCTAACAGTGATTATCCCGAGTAGGTCAATGAACCTAAATGGGAGACAATTAGTAATGTGCACAATACCCCACTAACCAGTAATTCAAGATATCCACGACTTAGTCCCTGTAATTATAACCTTGAAAAATAACTTGAGGTATTGTAAAATATTTGATAAAAAGAGAATGACTCACATTGCAGATTTATACGGGCAGAGCCTAGCCTACTGATTAGCCTTTTATCCTAAATTCAAATAATAGGCACACAATTCGGGGTTAGTAATCAATACAGCCTTTACGATAACTCACGAGATCAACCATCACAATGAACGACAAAGTGCAATACTTCATCCATCGATTTAACGATGATCCGTCAAATTAATGACAAACGACAAAGTATAATACTTTATCCATCGAATTAACGATGATCCGTCAAATTAATGACGAATGATAAAGTATAACCCTAATGTGGGCGGCACTTAAACATCTATTGGATATATTGATCGTCGGAAAATGAATCGTAGCAGCGATTGAGCTAATACCCTGATTGCGGCGTCGATTAGTGATCCGTGTGTGTTAATTGTGGTAAACAGAGCATAACTTCGTGTAGGATTGGAATTTTTTCGTCGTTCCAGCGCTCAAATTCAAGTCCCAACATCCTCTATTTATACTGGAATTTTGACCCAGTCGCGTAGCGCGACTGCCTACCCCCTTAGTCGTCGCGCTACGCGACTGCCAACCTATTTTCATAGGGTAGCCACGTGTAGGAGTAGGCTTGCTGAGTTGACGGATTTCTTAAATTCGATTTCTACAGGTAGTTATGTGGATAATCGTAGCTAGGTTTTATCCCCCCCTGAGTTTTAGGGGCCCTAATCCTGATTCTGAAAATTCTGAAAATTTTAGGGTTTGTTCAGAATCACTTGGGTTTCTCAATTAGGGTTTCCTATTGGTCAAATTAATTAAATAAATAGGACTTTTGTTGAGAGTTGTTACAGTCTTGACTTAGCCACTCATAAGATTATTATTAGCCGTCATGTTATTTTTGACGAAACAACTTTTCCGTATGCCAATCGTTCCTCATCGGACCTTCGGTCCTATGACTTTCTTAACACTTCTACTCACCCGCTACTGTGGACCAACCCTTCCTCAAATGCTACCCCGACTCCTCCTGATAGTCAACAGCTGACCACACCCCCTAGCCCACATCATATTCCTTCTCACCAGCCCACACCCCATGGCCCATCTCCCTCTACTAACACTCACAGCCCATTTGTCGGCTCCTCCCCTTCGCTACTTTTTAACAGCCCACCCATTACCACTCCACCTCAGCCCGCGTCACCCCAGCCCATGTCTCCCCAGCCCACGTCTCCTGCCCATCCGGCCCAAACTCCTATCGTTCCTCCTCCTATCACCCAACCCGATACCTCTTCGGCCCAAATACATCCTACATCTTCCACGACCCAAACTGATAACAATTCACAACCTTCTCATACATCGATTACTCCACCCCCTCTACATCTACTCGCACTATGCGTACTCGCGCCATGGATGGTATCTCCAAACCACGGCACTTTCTAAACTTATTCACCACTTCCGTTGTTTTGTTACCGAAAACTCCCAAAGATGCCTTGTCCATTCTGGAATGGTTTAACGCCATGACCCTCGAGTTTAATGCCCTTATTAAAAATAAGACATGGGAATTTGTCCCTCGACAACCTCACATGAATGTGCTACGCAGTTTGTGGTTGGTTCGTCATAAATACAAGTCGGATGGTACGTTAGAACGGTACAAAGCACGTTTGGTTTGTGATGGGAGTAATCAACAGATTGGGGTGGATTGTGGTGATACTTTTAGTCCGGTTGTTAAACCGGCTACTATACGTACTGTTTTATCACTTGCTTTGTCTCAATCATGGAAGATACATCAGTTGGATGTCACAAATGCGTTTCTACACGGTAATTTAAATGAGACGGTTTATATATATCAGCCGATGGGTTTCCGACATAAACACGTTCCTGATCATGTATGTCTTCTCAAGAAGTCTCTTTATGGATTGAAACATGCGCCACGTGCATGGTACCAATGATTTACAGATTTTGTTATCTCTATTGGGTTTCGACAGAGTCGTTGTGATCACTCTCTGTTTGTTTATCATCATGGTACTGATGTGGCCTACTTAATAATATACGTCGATGACATTATTCTTACGACATCTACGGACTATCTTCGGGATCATCTTATGCGTCGATTAGGTGATGAATTTGCCATGAAAGATCTCGGCCCGCTTAGTCATTTTCTTGGAGTTCAAGTTACTCGAACGGGGAATTCTATGTTTCTTTCTCAGCAACAATACACTACTGATATTATTGAACGGGCATGTATGACTTCTTGTAACCCGGTTGTCACACCCGTTGACTGCAATCCGAAGCTCAGTGCCACATCTAGTCCCGAGTTTGACAATCCAACTCAGTATCGTAGTTTGGCCGGTGCACTTCAATATTTGACCTTTACTAGGCCCGGCATTAGTTATGCAGTTCAACAAGTGTGTATGTACATGCACTATCCTCGTCTTGATCACTGGAATGCTCTCAAACGTATCATCCGTTACTTAAAGGGCACTGCCTCTTTTGGGCTTACTTTGGGCTCGGTTGGTGATTTATCTCTTCGTGCATACACGGATGCGGACTGGGTCGGGTGTCCTGACACACGTAGATCTACATCCGGGTACTGTGTTTATCTTGGCTCTAATTTATTGTCCTGGTCTGCCAAGCGTCAAGCTGTTGTTTCTCGGTCTAGTGCTGAAGCTGAGTATCGGGGTGTTGCTAATGTGGTTGCTGAATTGTCATGGCTTCGCAATCTTCTATTGGATCTTCACAAACCAATGCGTAAGGCTAGCATTGTTTTTTGTGACAATATAAGTGTTGTGTATCTCTCGGGGAATCCGGTTCAACATCAGCGTACTAAACACATTGAGTTAGACATACATTTTGTTTGTGAACTCGTTCAGCGTGGACAAGTCTGTGTCTTACATGTTCCATCCCGATTTCAAATTGCGGACATTTTCACTAAAGGCTTGCCTCGTATTTTGTTTGATGATTTTCGGTCCAGTCTCAACATTCGGCCACCTCAAGCTTCGACTGCGGAGGTGTAATAGAATATGGATATATTTGGAATGTAAATATGTTATGTGATTATGTAAATCTCTTCATGAAAATAGGAGATACGTATCATTGTATATATATGATTGATTAATGAATGAAGGAGGCAAGGTTTACAATTCTAATAGTTATGGTGTATTGATTTTTGTAGGGGAGTGTATGATGTGTGCTACCTTTTCTTGTCTATTAGCTCTATGTTATCATTATAGTTTTCTCGCCACTTTATATTAGATATAGCTTGCTACTATCGTTATCAATATTTTGTGTTCGAATGTTGCTTTAATTCCCTTAGTCACATTTTATACTATTTGAATTACTATACTTTACATGTCAAAAAGGATTTTATAGTCGGGGGCCTCATTAGGAGCAACATCTTTATCTTTTGAGATAGATGAAAAATTTGTCATCATCCTACTTATCCCATACCCTACAATAGCTCAATTACGAGTGAGATTTTAAGAAGTTTGTTTGGTAGATCTAAAAGTATCTTGCACACTCTTTGAAACTCAAAGTGAAGCCAAAACATAAATCTCTTATTTTCTTTCAAAGAAAGATCGTTAACATTTTTATTTAATAATAAGTCATTGAAAACTTGATTTTTTTTACTAAATAATGATTGTAGAAGTTATATTGTTTTCACATGAACAAGAACATAGTCAATGATTTATGTGTATCGTGTCAAAATTTTCTGTTTTGTTTATATTCACATAAAAAGAAAACTCTTTGACCTCAAATTTTAAAACACAATTTACACAATATACATGTTCTCAGGAGCGGACCCACATTTAACGGGTCGGGGTCCTCGGACCCCAATAAATTTTAAAAAAGTACTAGAATCGATATATTAAATTTTCTATGGACCCCATAAAATAAATTAGCTGGACACCACTAGCAAAATTGTGAGCTTAGTGCAGTGGTGTATCCTTGTGTTTAGAAGTGAAAGGTCCCGGGTTCGATTCATAGTGAACCTGGTTTTTTTGTTTTTTTTTTTAATCTAATTTTTAAACTAGGGGTTTTTTAATACTTCTAAAACATTCCGAGGCAAAAAAAAAAAAAAAAATTGAACCCATAGACACACACACTCCCTTCTCCTTCCAGAATTCAGCGACCCTCTGCGTTCCTCCGCCCCTTTGCCCGTCTGCTGCCGTCATCCGCCCTCTCCGTCGCGCTTCTGCTCCTCTCCACAGAGCACACTAAGGGTAACTAAGAACTATTATTTTTTTTAGTTTCATAACTTCAATTTTCATACTTGTTTGATTGTCTAAGGCATTACAAACTGTGAATTCTTGTATGCTTTGAATTGTAAATGATTATATAATTTTGTTATCGTATTGTATTTTATTATGTTTGTCGTCCTGACACGACCCAAACGACGACGACCCGAAAATTTTAGCGTTTGTTTGTGAAAAAATCTGAACACTGAAAAAAGTGAACCCTATTGAAAAAAAAATTATGGGTCCGCCACTGATGTTCTAACTTCATGCAGGTATTTCTTTCTATTAAAACTCTCATTAAGAAACTTTTCTAAAAGAAGATATGATACGTTAGAAGAAGAAAAAATGTTAAATAAACGTATAACTATAATAAACATATAGTAATTTTAAAGGTTAAAAGTTAACTTTTTTAGTTTTATTGTTGGATGCACCATGGAATCATGCATGTTGCGACTTGCGTGCGTTATTTATATCTCTCGACATGATAATATAAAGAGGTAAATGTCATTTTAGTTCATGTAGTTTGGGTCATTTTGTCAGTTTAGTCTAAAGGTTTTATTTTTCGTCTGTGGGTTCAAAAAGTTTCACCATTACTATTTTAGTTCACTGAGTTAACTTTATCTTTTTTTTTTGTTAACGAGAATGGCAATTCTGTCATTTTATATGGCCGGACTGCCCTTCTAGTTAACAGAATTACATATAAAATGATCGAGTTGCCCTTCTCGTTAACAGAAAAAATGGATTAAGTTAACCTAGTGGACTAAAATGATAATGATGAAACTTTTTTGGACCTACGGACGAAAAATGAAACTTTTAAATTAAACTAACAAAATGGTAGAAACACATAGACTAAAATGGAATTTAACCTCTAACATAATGTTTGTCAACTTTCCCCGTATGTCAATGTACAACAAGGTCAAGATCTTGAAAAAGTACTCATTTATAATATTAAATTCTACAAATCATATTGGCCACATCTTTAGTTTATCTAGCATACAGATAAAAAAGTTAAAATTTAATATTTCTGTTTCGATAATACATCCACACAAGTATTTTTTAATAGAACCCTTATTCTACTCTAGTAATCTAATAATATTAAACTAATTGTTTTTTTTTTTTTTTTTTTGCTAGATTTGAACCTAAAACCACCTTATTTGATTAAATATTTAAAATTTTACTTCTGCTTACATTTTTACGTAGTTGTAACTTGTATAATAGAAGAGTTCCCATACGATGCGACGAGAAAAAGAGATATTCCAAGATACATTTAATTGCATAGCTCATTTGATTATATATTTATAATTTACTTCTGGGTATTATTTACGTAGTTGTATACTAGAAGATTGTCCGTGCGATGCAACAAGAAACACAGATATTGGAAAGGGTGCACAGTTCTCGGTTATTAACCTCAACCGAAGTCATTAGTTAATCTATTTTAGAGTAAACTTCCGTTTTGCTCCCTCTGGTTTGGTTACTTTAACGGTTTTGCCCCAAACCTTTATAAATAGTCATTTTCCTCCAATAGTTTGCTATAGTTTTTCTATTTTGCTCCCCGCCTCTAACTCTATCCAAATTGTCTGTTTTTTCATTTTGCTCCCCGCAGGGAGCAAAATGGAAAAACCATAGCAAACTATTGGAGGAAAATGGTTATTTTTAAAGGTTTGGGGCAAAACCGTTAAAGTGACCAAACACAGGGAGCAAAACGGAAGTTTACTCTCTATTTTATTAACCACTCGATTTTCGGTTAATTCGTTTAGTTTATTAGGATAGACTGTTGGTCTTCGGTTTGGTTCGATTCGGTTAATTTCAGTTAAATAACCAAACCAATTTAGGATAAACTTTTTCCCTAGATATGCATAAAATAAAGATATAAATACATTAGCTAGATGCATAAATACATGAGATGGAAGTATATAACATGAAATATATGTAATTGAGGTATAAAAGCTAGAAATATGTGAAAATATAAATGGTTAGGTTTGGTTAATTTTTTTTTTCGAGGGTTAAAAAAACCGATAAACGATTTTTTGTTAATTTGGTTTTCGGTTATTGGTTGATTTTTGTTTAGTTTCATCTATTTTCGGTTATTGCTCACCCCTAGACACTGATAATCCCTTAACATGTCATATTTTTAATTAAAAAAATCTCTTTAATCAATCGACAAAAAGTTTCAATTGTTTATATTCGATCGGTTATAGTTAGTTATTTGGTAAAGGCCTTCCTTTATCAATCGTATGTAAAGAGCTTGACTGACTGCCTTCTACTCTACTTGATGAGTGAAATCTTAATGAAATCTTTATGAAAGAAAAATAAGAAAGCAACAATTTGAAAATAGTAAATGTCTCAATCTCACTTGATTTACTAAGATTTATTTAAGATATGATGTGATACACATGTTTGTGACCATAGAAGGGAGAAATTACGGAATGGATGGTTCCCAATTAGGGACAATATGTGTTGGACCAGGTGGAGGACCACGTGGAATATTAGAGATAGAATAGACGAGTTCAAGCCCGATTGAAAACCACTTAAAATAAATTACAAAAAAATTACACGAATCAAATTTCAAATTAAGATTTGGAGTTGAAAGAAGAGATTTTGTAGTTGTGTGGCAAAAACGTGAAAGGAAATATATATAAAGTTTATAAACTTTATTTATTTTTTACCGTTGCCAACAGATATGTTGATGGGCCACCTTTTTCTTCTCCCTTCTCAAGCTCATTATTGGGCAGGCAATGGCACCGTCCACCGATGGCGCACGCCGACGCCCCCTATGGCGTCGGTGCAGTGCCGTTGAGGCTGCTATCAGTCTGATGTGGCGAAGAGCGTTTCTCCACACCACCCAGCCTAATCATTCTTAATTCTTCACATCAAAGGACTAGTTAGCTAGAGTTGATAGAAGTAACTTTTTGACACAGGAAAGTGGGCCCGAACACCGACTCTTGAATGACATGGGCTTCTAAAAATGGGCTTTTATTAATGGGCTATTTGAGAGTTAAATTTGGCCGGAGATGGATCTTCTTCTAGTGCAGCCGCAATTGATTACAACATGCAAAAAGCAAAAACAACTTTCAAGAAATTCAGGCGCCGACCACCGCCATCGAAATGACAGCCGGTACGTTGTGGTCCGTTACCATTCGGTAACTTTCAATGTACTTTTTAAGGAATATTTTTGTCAGACAAAGGAAAAGATCTTTTGGAATCATATTCAAAACAGCTTAATCAATAATAATTTATTCTAACCAAAGAAAAAAAGGTGCATGATTTGTTATCATTTACTTTTTGTATAGCAAGCACGCTATGCTATCCACGCAATACTAACATGTTAATTTTTTTTTAAATAAAAGTAAACTATAGTAATATCATAATTAAATTAAAGATAATAAAATATTCATTTTTATGGTTTAACTACTTTTTAAAATAAAATATTAATGTATGAAAAAGTTATGATCGTATAAAAATTGCGAAGGTAATTGGTTTAAAGTTCAAGAATATGTTTTACAACTTGTATTATCTAAAGTCTTGAAATTATATAAATTACCTTATTGACCTCTTTATATGTACTATGATAGTATATAATAGATTAACACTTATATGTTTTTTTAGTTCTATTATGATAATTGTTATAGGTTTCAAAATGCTTAAAAAGCAAAATGTCAGGGGACCCAGGGAGTAAGGGTTAAGCCTAGCGGGTAGTCGGGTAACCCCCAACCCGCAACCCACACACCGACGCCGGTGGGTAGGGCAAGGTCTAGGTGAAAGTCGTTGATATTGTTGTATATGTTTGAATGCATTTAACCATTGAACGGTCATTTGCACGAAATATTAACATTTTTTTAATTAAAAACCCAATAAAAATACATACACATCTCATGCCAATTTTATAAAAAGAACTCAACCATACACCATCACATATTCTCATACATTTCTGTACACTCAAAAAATTAGCAAGGAGACCATGGAACGAAGATGAAGAACTAGCTTTGGTCAACTCTTGGTTGTACGTGACTAGTGGCGGATCTAGAAAACTTTCATAGGGGTAACGTCTTAAAAGAAAGGGGTAACGAAATCGAAAAAAACGTTAAAAATGTCAAATTTTTCCAAAATTTACACTACCGCCGGAGCGCCAAGAGGTAGCGGAGGCTACCCCTTCTCATATGGTACATCCGCCCCTGTACGTGACTGAAAACATATGAAGAGGCATCGAATTTAGAGTAGACATATTTCAACAATTCCGTCAACGTGTAGGCAAAACCGATCGCTCTTCGTACCAAGCTTGGGTTAAGTTTCTTATTATGTTTAGGGAGGTTTGCAAATTTCATCAACTCTACAACATTACGAGGGCCAACGGTCACGACTTAACAAAGGCTCAAAGGATTGCCCAGTCCCGTCGTGAATACCAAATTAGATACAACAAAGTATTTACTTACATCGAGCCTTGGTGATTACTAAATAACCATCCCTGTATGCCACAACCTGTGCATCCGGATGCCGACTTTGATGGTTCTTCAGACGTTGATGATTAATATTTTTAATTATCTAGTTTGCGTCCATTTAATTATGTACTTTGTTTACGTTTAATTATGTAGTTTGTTTAAGTTTTATTATCTAGTTTGTGTCCGTTTAATTATGTAGTTTGTTTACATTTAAATATCTAGAATGTAGGGTTTTTAATTTTAATTAGTGTTTTGCATATTCTAAATGCATATGATGTATTTATAGTTTTAATTAGAAAAAAGGGTAGGAAGGTTTAAGCGCATATAATGTATATATGTGTGGGCTCTTGGGGGCAAAAGTGAAAGTGCACTAAATTTAACGTTATTTTACTAAGTTCGTGAAAATAACGTTAAAAAGCGAGGGACGGTTAATCATGCATCATGCGGTGGCGTTGATAGCCGAAAGACAAGGGGGTACATGCGCTAATCGGCTTTTGTCCCAATTGCTGAGTGTTATGTGCCTTATGTCCAATGCTTGATGCAAAACTACTACCGAGCCGGGGGGTCTCACTGGAAGCAGCCTCTCTATTCCTACGGGGTAGAGGTAAGACTGTCTACATCTTACCCTCCTCAGACCCTACCTTAGCTTTGCTATTAGTGTGATATACTGAGTATGATGATGATGATGATGATGATGATGATGATGATGATGATGATGGTAGGAAGGTTTAAGTGACGCTCTTAAAAAAAGTAACCAATTGTATAAATGACTTAGCATAAGGAGATTTTAGGAGGCTAAGATAAAGGGTCTTCTTAGCACCCCTTCCCATCGTTGATAAAGAAGGCTTAAAAAGTAAAATGCAACTGACAAATAAGAGGCAAGTTCTAATAAGTAATAGAGTAAACCTCAATTTTCGTCCCTGTGGTTTGCTGATTTTAACACTTTCAGTCCAATAGTTTATAAATTACATTTATCATCCATTAGTTTGCTAATTTTAACAGTTTCAGTCCACACTAGTGCTAAATTTTAACAGTTTCAGTCCACACCAGTGTTAGTGGTGTGGACTGAAACTGTTAAAATAAGGAAACTAATGGATTGAAACTATTAAAATCAGGAAACTAATGGACTGAAACTGCTAAAATCAGCAAACTAATGGATGATAAATGAAATGTTTAAACTATTGGACTGGAAGTGTCAAAATTAGGAAACCACAGGGACGAAAATTGAAGTTTACTCTAAGTAATAATAGGGATGTTGAATGCCACTGTTATCAAAGACATATGGAGGAAGGATCCACTAAAAAGTGGATTTTGCCTAACTAGCATAAGAAATATTGTGATAATGATATGTAGCACTCTTTATAAGTAGGAAGAAAGAGCATTTTAGTACCCTAAACATTTTGGTCCTTATAAGTAGGAGTGTGAAAATGAGATGTGTCACCCATTTTGTTTTCTAAAAAATTCAACAAAAATCTAGTACAAAAAAAGATAGCACAAAAATCTTATAAAAAAGTTATGAACGTTTAAAAAATTGGGCGAAATATGCATGTGTCTTGCATGTAGAGAAAGAAAGTTAATAAATATGTTTTTCCAAAGATACCCTTAAACTCCTCTTTTTTCCTACATTTTCATCTTAATCATTGATTTGAAAAATGAATGGTTAAAATTCATTCTCATCCTACTTAGGTAAAATAAATTTTTTATTTGATTTTACCACTACATATCTATTGGTCTTGTTATTTTATGTATGAATATAAGCAGGACCAACATATTTGTAACGTTGGTTTTATGTTCACTACAAATATGATAAATACCAAAAACTTGATACCTACATTTTGTACATATATAAGTAGATGACTTAAGTATTTGTAATTTTGGCTTCATGTTAACTTGAAATGTGATGGAAACAGAAAATCGGGTATAAGTGAGTATGTGGGTGGTAAGTGATCCATAATAGATGAGAAAGTGAGAAGAGAGAAACAAAATAAATTTATATTTATGTATTTTTTATGAGTTAATTACACAGATGGACCCTGTGTTTTATAGATAGTTTCACCTTTAGGTACAAACTTTTTCTTAACAGCTTTAGATTTTATGGTTTCAATTTTGTAACACCTTTGGGTACTAACATCAAAATTATCAATATAATGACTAAAATACCCTTCCATTCTTTTTTAATTTTATCAATGTAACACCTTCAGGTACTAACACCTAATTTTATTTAAGTTTAAATCAATTTTACAAAATCATTTTTTTTATATTCATCTTTTTATTATATCTCTTAATTAACATAAAATCTATTTATTTTTTATTTTTTTATTTATAAATACAAATTTAAAAAGTCAGAAAACGTCCACTCCATTTTTTATTTATTAATAATATTACTAAATAATACTAGATAAATATCTGACTAATATTATGAATATATAAAAACTCTTTAAAATATAAATTAAATAATGAAACAAATGATATAATAAGTATCTGTTAAAATCCATAGCAATCTTGAAAACACACGAATATAATATCTGAAAATTAGTTAAATACATGGTTGTAAAAATCCCGACCAGGCACCGATTAATCACTGATTAATCTCGATTAATTTTTTATTAATTACAATTATTCCCGATTATATCTGATTAATCCCCGTTAATCCCCATTAATCGCTAGTCCCCTCCCCACCCCACCGGCCGACTAGCGACTAGCGATTTCTGCAGCCATGGTTAAATTAATATATCAAGATATGTAGCATAATCGACAAAAACTGTTTAAAAATAACCACAACTAATTTAATATATTTTGTAGTAAAATCGTAAAAATGTATAATCTAATCTGATTTATTTGCTACGATCAATTACCTGGCACATTTTGAGACGGTGTGATTAAACCATGACGTCTCTATTTTATTTGTATATCTATTTGCTTAGGAAACACTTTAGTTTCGATGAGATACAGTCTTTTATTATTATTGTTATTGGTTTTATATTATTTAATCCCATATATTTAAAATTACAAAAATTAAAACTAAGTTTTATATATTAAAATGCATAATACACGGAGTTTTAACATAATATCTTAATAATAATTTATTTGCACATTACCAACTATTATTATACCTATTGAATTTTTAATTATTTAAGATTTTGAGCAACTTCTATCGTGCAAAATTATTTATCATTTCTTAAAAAAATATATATAAATATTTACTTATAAAAAATAAATAGATTTTATGTTAATTAAGAGATATAATAAAAAGATGAAAATAAAAAAAAGATTTTGTAAAATTGATTTAAACTTAAATAAAATTAGGTGTTAGTACCCAAAGGTGTTACATTGATAAAATTAAAAAAATAGAAGAGTATTTTAGTCATTATATTTATAATTTTGGTGTTAGTACCCAAAGATGTTACAAAATTGAAACCATAAAACCTAAACCTGTTAAAAAGTTAGTACCTAAAGATATAGTTAATATTACTTTTATATTTTTTTATTTCAATTTGAATTGAAATCTATATATGATAAAATTAAAAGTGAATGAACAGTGATTACATAATTCTTTAGGGTGGAGATACAATAGGAAGTTTATTTGGCTAAGAAGGCTAGGAAGTGATCTTGACCATCCATTTAGTTAATCAAGGTCTAAGATTAAAGACAAAATTGCAGAAAACAACCTTTATGTATACCCCAAACTGCACTTTATACCTTTCACTATGAAATCCGCCAAAACCAACATTTACATTCATGTTTTGTTACACATCACAACCTTTACACCAAACCTAGTCAAAAAGGTCAGTTAATTTGCCCCATGTGCGATGCATGTGAGGGCATATATGTCTTTTCCTTTGACCCCTTTTACAATGAATATTATATTTAAACCTTTTTTATTTATTTCCTTCTTTACTCTTTATTCTTTTCTTCAATTCCCGGTCACCCCAACAAATCTCTCATGATTCCGAACCCTCAATTCCATCTGGGCACTCTCCAATTCCGTCACTTTGAGTTGATTTAATTCCCCCAAATTGTTTTAAAACATGAATTCGTTGGTGGGTTCTTCTCTTTCCACTCTAAATTGGCGGAATGTATCTAATCCCTCATCTGGGTATTGTAAATCTGGTAAAAAGATTGTTACTTTTTCCATCAATGCAAGGGGACCCGTTTGTTGCAGTGTTGCTCCACATAATTTAAAGCCTGCTGATGAGTTTAGTTCTTCCAAAATTCAAGTATAAATTCCCAATGCTCTTATGTGTGTGTGTGTTTAATTCAATGATTCATAGAGGTTTTTTTGTGTGATGATTTAGTGCTTGTTTTTATTGCAATTTTAAGTTTGTTTACTAGAAAATATTTATAAATTGATTATTTGCTTATTCTGCTTATAATTGATTATTCATGCGAGGCTATGGAGCCTTCTATTTCGATGTATTAGACTTATTTTAGTGATGAATATAATTTCTTATCTATTTTCACAAAGAAATTGAATTTGGGGATTATTAGATGCAAAATGGTAACTTTTTGTTTGTGTGTGATAGGATTCTTCTGTAAATTTGTTTACAGAAGGTTCAGAGGAGACAGATGTGCTTATTGAGTGTAAAGATGTTTACAAGTCATTCGGGGAGAAACACATATTAAGAGGGGTAAATTTTAAGATAAAGGTTTAAATTTTCTGCATAAATTTCAGGAAGAAAACACTTATATCTTTCTGTGTAATACATTAACTTTTGTGTTGATTTGTGGTATAACTTGTTAGATCATTGCAACTTTCTGTGTAATCTACCATTTTAAAGATCATTGCAGGGCTCCTTACTCCAGGTAAGGTATTTAAATGGTCTTTTGAAATAGTCATCCAACTTTGTTGATTTTTTTTAAATTATAAGGCGGTTTTTGCATTTGAGCAGGGGGAAGTTTACATTCGAGGACGAAAAGGACATGGATTAATAAGCGATGATGATATGCACGGCCTTCGAATTGGCCTGGTGAGGTGTTATCCACCTACTCAACAGTTTTTGTTGAAGGAAATAAATAAAAAAGTTTAAATATAATATTCATTGTAAAAGGGGTCAAAGGAAAAGACATATATGCCCTCACATGTATCGCACATGGGGCAACTTAACTGACTTTTTTGACTAGGTTTGGTGTAAAGGTTGTGATGTGTAACAAAACATGAATGTAAAGGTTGGTTTTGGCGGATTTCATAGTGAAAGGTATAAAGTGCAGTTTGGGGTATACATAAAGGTTGTTTTCTGTAATTTTGTCAAGATTAAATGATGGAAATTGAAGGGGAAAAAAAGAGGTGCGTGAGTTTGTTTAGGGGCATTCTAGTCAATCCAAACCAATAGTTTCTCTCTCCTCCAATTCCCCCCCCCCTCAATTTTTTAAACGTTAATAACTCTTTCATACGACATTATTTTTTTATAAAAATTGCACCAAAAAACGAGCGTTTTTTTATCTTTAAAACGAGTATACTATTGCTATATTTTCGAATTTTTTTTGAAAACCCAGTTGCGTAAAACGCAATGGAAAAAACCCAGTTGCGTAAAACGCAATGAAAAAACACCTAAAAATGACATTTTTCTAAAACGCAATGCACCAAAAACACAAAGAAATGTCTTATTTGTAAAACGCAATGGCCAGAAAACGCAAAGAAATGTGTTATTTCTAAAACGCAATGGCCTAAAAACTCAAAAGAAAGTGTAGTTTGTAAAACGCAATGAACTAAAAACACATAAAAATGTGTTTTACCTAAAACGCAATGCACCAAAAACACAAACACATGTCTTATTTCTAAAACGCTATGGCCAGAAAACACTTAAAATGTCTGTTTTCTAAAACGCAATGGACTGAAAACACATAAAAATGTGTTTTACCTAAAACGCAATGCACAAAACACAAAGAAATGTCTTATTTATAAAATGCAATGGCCAGAAAACACTTAAAAATGTCTCATTTCTAAAACGCAATGGCCTAAAAAAACAAAAGAAGGTGTTCTCTGTAAAACGCAATGGACTGAAAACAGCTAAAAATGTGTTTTACCTAAAACGCAATGACTAAAAACACTTCAAAAATGTGTTTTTCTAAAACGCAATGACCAGAAAACGCATAAAAATTTATTAGTTTTAAAACGCAATGGCATAAAAACACCAAAGAAAGTGTTCTCTCTAAAACGCATTGAACCAGGACAATAGTTGTCTGTGAATTGTCTGAACCAGGAATGCAGCTCAACCCCAGCTAGGGGCTCTGCCCCTTGGACCCCGCCGGGGGCTACCGCCCCTGGGACCTTGCTACCAGGGGCTGCCGCCCCCGGACCCCCGCCAAGATCGTAAAACGCAATGACTAAATCAAAAACCCAGATCGTGAAAATGAAATTAAAGAATTTCTTACATGGATCGAAGCCGATTTCTTCATCGATTGACGAAATTTGAATGATAGAAAGACTTATCAGTGATTGAATTGAACGGATCGAGTGATTATCTTCAAAATCACGGGAAAAACGAGATTTTGAATGAAATTAAACTGGGTTTTCTTCAAAAAAAAGCTGAAGAACACGTTGATCGGGTGTTTGAATCATTGATTGATGACGAAAATCGCACTATAATGTAGTGATTATTGAGATAGTAAGTGAAGAAAAGGTTGGAGATGGTGGGTTTTGAAAATGGTGGGTTTTGAAGTAACTGGGGAGAAGAAGGAAGAAGAAATGATGGGATTGACTAAAATACCCTTTCTCTTTATTTTAAAATTTGCCACATGTCATAATTCTATTGCTTCCTATCCTTCCTAGCCAAAATAAACTTCCTATTTGATCTTTTCCCATATTATGTGATTTTTTATTATATTGAACAATACCTTATATTTATTTATTAGACTATGGGGTATGGGGCGAGGGTTGGGGCGTGGGTTGGGTACAAATGCCCAAGTCACCACCCCGGGTGGGCTTGGGTTTCGGTGTGGCCTCTTGGGCGGGAGTTTCAGTCCGGGCGTTGGACATGCCTAGCGGTCCTCCGTGGCCGGCTCTCATTTGCTGGGTTGGCTAGGCCATAGCGGCTAGGTTTAAATTTTAAAAAATAACCGTTTGGTCAAGCCAAACGGTTCACCCAAGTCACTATAAACCCCCCCCCCCCCAACCCCACCGCATGTCCACATCGCTACTCCAAACCTTCACTCCACCTACCCGAACCCGCTACCCACACTTGATACCGGCACAACGCGATGAAGGGTCGCCAACCCAGTGAGATCCGTTACTGGCCAGAAGCTTTCGCTAGCTACCGGCACAACGTGAGGAACAACCGACACAATTTAAACGCGTGCCAACACAAGTGGCGCGAGCTACGACCGAAGCTCGACCGTTTTAAAGCCTACTACGATAGTGTCCCGGGCGGTGATATAAGTCACGAATACCGGGTGGCGGTGGCCAACATCCAGTTCTGGGGCAAGGAGCGGAAGCCGTTTGACAAGCTCGCCCTGTTCGAAATCTACCTAACGCTTTAGGTTTTTTTTTTTTTTTTTTTGTAATCCTTTTTTTTTGTAGAATTTTGTAATTTTTAGGAACTTTTAATAATAATTTTAGGCTTTTTTTTTTTAAATTTTGTGTGTATTTTTTAATTTTAGGTTTTTTTTAAATTTTTATAAAACTGGCCAACCCACGCGGGCTAGCCACGCCCCCCATACCGACCCAACACGTCACTTACCAGCGGGGGGCTTGAAGTCCACGTGTCAACCCATGCCCCAAACCCCCGCCCCACCATACCCCACGGTCGAAAACACTAATGCCTTTCGCGCAACGCGCGTCATTTAAAAACACTAGTTCATGAGATTGAAAAAGAAATTAAGGGTTATGATTTTTTTTTTAGCTTCTCGAATTAATGTGCTATTCCCTCTTTAATAGGAGGCTTTTAGGAGAAGTGGAAGAGAGAATGGAGGAAAGGGTACCGTGACGTGAGAGGCCCGGTTGGGTTTATGCACCAATGACATGACGTTTTAAAAAAAAAACTAATTTGTTGGGTGTTTAAATCTAGTAAATAAATAATAGAGTAAATTGTCATTTTAGCCCTTGAGCTTTGGTTCAAATTGTTATTTTAGTCCAAAAGGTTTTTATTCCTCTCTGGGTCCCTGACTTTTCCATTTTCTTGCCATTTTGATCTCATTGCCTAACTTAGTCTAAAACTCTGGTTATAACCAGGGGTATTTTTGGCATAACTGTTGTGTAATGATAACCAGAGATAGTTTACAAGATAGTTTATAAACCTCATAATAATTTAATGCCAAAAATACCACTGATTATAACCTGGTTTTTATACTAAGTTAGGCAATGTGATCAAAATGACAAGAAAAAAGAAAAGTCAGAGATCCAGAGGAGGAAAAAACACTATTTGGATAAAAACTCAAGACTAAAATGGCAATTTACTCTAAATAATAATATAAACCTATTTTGACTCGGTATGACTAGTATGAATGGAAGTTATGTTAATGTCCTCATGAATACAAATTAACCAATTATACTAAAAACATTTCAAATACAAATACGATTGTTTTAAAAGAGGTATTTTGATTTAAACTTGGATTCATGAGACGAAATAAAATTAATAAAAAACGCTAATTAAACTATAAGGTGAATTTAAATCTTTACAAATTAATTCCAACACCACAGCAAATTCTCGGTTCGATTCGAGTAATGAAAAAGTTTTATTAACAATTATGATGTAATAATTTCTATGATGCACTTATTTATTTCTCTATCTCATATATGGTACACATTTGCCTATAATCTTTTGGTCTAATGGCATAAGATACAAAAAAGAAAAAAAAGAACTAAGTACAAAAAAGGCAAAGATAAAACAAAAGTACACAAGAAGACAAAAACAGAAAAAAAACAAACAAAAACTAAGTTACTATTCATACAAGGGTTATTGGATTTTATCACCTTCAACTATCGGCCTTTGGCCGTTACCACCCCCAACTAACACTTTGACACTCGACACCTCCAACTTGACTTTTAGTTTGTGCTGGCACCACTCAGTTAAATTTTTACTAACTGAGTTTGTTTATGATCCTACGTGGCACATAGTTGATGAGTTGGACATGATGACGTGGCGAATTCGTGGGGCATAATCATCTCTCTCATGGAGTCTCTCTCCATCATCCTCTCATCATCCCCCATTCCCCCAAATCATCAGAACTAGTCATGACAGTTTCTATTGAACCGTGTCCAGTAAGATAGTCCCCGCCTACGAACTCCTCTTTTTCTGGCCAATCTATTCTTCAGCAAATATCCCACCGGAAACCGTCGATTTCCGGCGAGAAAACAACAAGAACTCCGGTGCGTCAACAATATCTTCAGGTGTTAGGTTAGAAAACATTAGTAAAAGCTACAAAGGTGTTACAGTATTGAAAGATGTAAACTGGGAGGTGAAAAGCGAGGAGAAAGTAGGATTAGTAGGTGTAAATGGTGCGGGTAAAACCACACAGTTAAGGATTATATCCGGTGCGGAGGAACCGGATTCGGGGAATGTGATTAAGGTGAAACCGAATATGAGTGTAGGATCGTTTTTACGACCAAACGAGTCGTTCAGAAGAGTTTTTGCTCAATACGAGAGGCGAAAACAAATGTATCAAGTTGATTCAGCTTGCAATTCACTTTAAACTGTCTTTTGATTGATATAACAACGTTTTACAGCGAGTAAACACTTCGGCAGCACTTCGGCTCTGAAACCGAAAAGTTACAAATGACAAGGCACTTCAAGTATTTATAGGGCTAGCTATTTCGTACGAAACATCCCATGCGAAATCAACTTCACACGAAATGACTATTTCGTGCGAAATACCAAATTGATTTCGTGCGAAATGACACATTGTCATTTCGTGCGAAATACTCCTTCAACACATATTTGACATTTTTCTCGTACTATGTGCCCTGATCTATCTATTCTAATACAAGACGAAGTCGACAGACATATGCACTAACAAACTCCCCCTTGGATGTTGACGAAGTCTTTAGTGTCGAGTCTTCGAAATCTTCAGTCTTTATCAGTCTTTTCATTCTCTCCAAAGTATCTAACAATGTAAAACATCCTCAGTCTTCTCTCTATCAACTAAACTCCCCCTTGAATGTTGATCTTCCTAATTCTCTTGATCAGATCTCTTGATTCCTTAAGTTCATCAACATCATCAGTTTGCTTGAACATCAGGATCTGATCTTGACTCTATCATCTTTTATTTCAAAATCTGTGACTAGCTCTTACACACTACTGTTTCCTGCACAAATCTCTATCTCACAATAAATTTCACAAATTTAAAATTTGACAAATTTATATATCATATGCAGGTATTAATCAATCAATCAATGATTTTACAATGTTAAACTTTAAAGAACCACTTGTAGAAATATCATTTTTCTTTTCAAACAATTTTTCATCTCAAACAAATTCTCCCAAACCTTTTGTCGTCATGCTTAGCACTCGAAATTTTGACAATCAACTTTTCAACATCAGTTGTCGAAAATCTTTTTGTATTTTTCAAAATTTATGCTAAAACACACTGAAAATCTTTTTGAACTTTTTTTTTAAATTTGAAAGAAAATGCAGTAAAGAAATATATACAAACAATATTTTTTGTGAGTTTGTGTAAGAGGATCATATTAGTTTTTGAGACAAATCACCAACACCGTTAAGCTTTAAACATTTTAAGTTCTAAAAGATTCACTTAGATTGTCAGTATACTGATCCACTTAAACTTTCGCACAAAGTTCAACTGTTTCGAGATACGAGATTAATGTTTTAGAGACTTAAACTTATTCGCGTGTCCCACCTCAGAATATACTCCCGTATCCAGATCCCAATATTCAGTCTTACAGGTGAGTATACCTAGATGATATCTGTAAAGGGTTAAATGCGAGGGCCATGAGAGCTCAGGCTATTGCTTCCGCAAAATCAGAGAGATGATGGCTTCGACTTTAGGTGTGTTCCCTTTAGAGAATCTTTTCTTCAACAACACATGATTAGCATTTTGCAATGTTTCATCATTGTTATGCTGAGGGTGGTGCTATATTTCAAGCAAGCGAAAAAATATTATACGGGGACTAGGCCATTGCTTCCGCAAAATCAGAAGTCCCGGAATAATACCCCAGATATCACTAAGCATAAAGACCTAGTATCTCAGAAAGAGGGACCTTTCAAACAAGATTTCGGGGGTTACCCATATATTCGAGAGATGTTCCCCACAATATTAGTAAGTTTGAAATTTAGGTTTATATCTCGACACAATCTACTAAATGTATAAAAACCTACTGGCATATCATCAGTGAGACCGTTTATCACATTTTGACTTTCCAATTCTTTAGCGTGCTGTGATAGTCCACTGATGTACTATCATTTCCTCTTTTATACAACAAAACTCATTTTTGATTTTATCATATTTTTGGCTTTTTCAAAATTTCAAATGTTTTTGGATTTTCTGAAATAATTCTTACTCCCCCTAAAATTCAAAACCATTTAAAAAAATTTGAAAACAAACTGTACAAGTAAAGTGACAACTGTTGTGAATTGCTTCAAATCGCCATCCACTTGGCATAAACAATCAGAACTCCCCCTTACAACAAACTATTTTCCCATTATGATTTCAAAACACTTAAGTTTGTTTTAATCAAATGGCTTTTCCGGAAAATTAGATTTGTTGAAATCACTTGTAGGTTAGGGGATCAATTCATCACCTTGTTCTTCTTTAACCATTTGAAAAATATAACAGTTTTAAGTTCAATCAACAAATACCATTTGTAGAAAATCAAGTACAACTTAATGTCCCTGATTTACCACTTGTAGGTTTTCTCAAAAACACAAAATTTAAGAAAGATGCCGATACCTGCTCCACACTTACCAACCTGGAAGCTCCGGCAAGTCATACTTTTCACTTATGAAAAACAGACATCCAAGCCTGACCAAACTTGGATGTGACCACTTCAGTTTCACTCGGGGTGTAAGTTGCCTTCTTTGATTCATAAAAATCTTTAACCCCTTTGACCTTTCCCTCGACCATTTTCCCAAAAATCTTTTTAACATTCCCATTAAAAACCTTTTCGACATCAAAATCTTTCTTTTCAGAATAGAATTGATTCGAGATTTCCACTTTACCAACTTTTTGTTTAAAATTTTCAGCTCGCAATGGTGGAAAATTGACATCATCCATTGGCGGTACTGATGTTTCTATTTTTAGCTCAACATGTGGCTCCTCTTACTTTGACGAATCAGATTCATCGCCAGATTTCACATCTGATTTCTTAACAACCCAATTTTGGTTACCAAGATTTACCCTTCTCTTGTAAAATCTTTTTGAACATTCACCAACCTCATTTGTTGAGTTCTTAAACACTTTGAACTTTTCAGTTGGTGGTTCGGTTTTATCAACATTTTTTTCTTTGAGTTTAGAAACAACTTCCTGTTTTGTGTTGGTTGCCTTCGAACAATTCCAGGCAATGTGACCAACTTCTTGACATCGGTAACAGGTTCTTGTCTCTTTTCTCTGATAAGCTCCATTCTTCTCAAATTTTTGTTTTTCTGCAAAGAACTCTTTGTTTGATTGCTTCCAAAATGAGCTTTTTTCTTCTTCCTCCGAACTTAATCCTGAAACAAATATTGTTTTTGTTTTAGTAATTTTCTCATTTTTATGATTTTTTAGTGGAATAAAACCAAGACCTTTCTTTTTGAAATTACTGTTATGGTTTGGTTTCTTTTGAAAACCAGGACCAGAACTGTAACTTTTTTTCTTGTTTAAACGTTGTTGAACTCTTGAGGTGTAAGGTTTAGGTTTTTCAGAAAGATTTTCATCTTTTATTTCAGAAATATTAATTTCTGTTAGTTTGAAAACCTTGTTAATCATTTCAGTTTTAACACCTCTTATTGGAAATTCCTCATCAGAATATAATTTGTCTGAATCATTCAAAGTATATGCCACTTTGATTGATTCGTCATTCAAATTAGATTTTGATAATAAGATTTTTTTATTGTAAACCCTTTTAACCGATGACTTTGGACTGTCAACTGATGATGAACTCGAACTTTTGGACTCCGACTTTGACTCTAACTCCTCATCCTTATCCAACACCTGATCGACCACTTTCTTTATTAACACAGACTCATGATCAGTGTCAGACGATGTGAACGTGACATCAATGTTTTCTGGTAAATCATCAGTTGTTTCGGACTTTAACTTTATATTGACAGCCTTTTTGACTTGCTCCTCATTTGGTTTTCTGGGAGAATATCCTTCCCAGATCGGAGGCGGACACTTATTATAATTTGCACTTTGTTTCTTACCAGTATCATTCTTCTCAGGCTTTTCATCTTGGAATGCTTCAAAACCTGCAACAGTTGGATAAATTCTATCAATCAAATAATCAGAACTAGAATAACTTTGCAATAAACGTCTAATTCTTTCGTTTTTAATCCTTTCTGTCTCCAACTCTTGCTTCAATTTGGCACATTCTTCAATGTAATGATTAATAGCCTTCTGTTTCATCATCATCACTGCATTCATCATGGTTAAAGCATCTTCTCTTTCAGAATTTGTCTTTTGTAGACCATTCACTGTTCTATTCAACACATCATACGATTCTTTCACATAATTGAGATTGAACAATAATTTTTCTTTCATCATATCCTGCTCACTCAATTTCTCATCTTTCTTTTCACACTGCTTGCATGACTCCAAACACTTTAAGCAAGGTTTTGTGACTTCAACAATCTTTTCCACTTCGATAATCTTCTCAACTTCAACTACTTTCTCAACAACTTCAACTTCCTTTTCAGCAAACTCAACTCCTTTACTCTGTTCAAACTTCTCTTCCTGTGCAACAATCTCGCTTTTTACTTGTTTCTGATTCTTTGCTGCACGTTTCTCCTTTAGATTTTCCAAACGATCTGCAAAATAAAATTGAAAACTTTCAGGAGATAAATGAGTTTTTGCAATATTAATATGCTTTTCTTCCTCATCATCACTGTCATCAGTTGATGATTGATCAAACACTTGTGTCTGTTCTGAACTATCATCTGAAGAACTTGATTCATCATCTTGATTCTTCTCATCATCAGCAAACACTTTCATCCATTCTTTCATCAAATCTGGTTCTTGAATTATCTGTGCAATTAATGCAACTGTTTTTGAATCAGGTGGAATATATTTGTCCCAACTAAAACCTTCTGCCACTTTTTCATCATCTTGATCAATTATGCCAAAATAAGCTTTCTTATTTGCTTCTTCGATCATTTTAGCATGTGCAGTTTGTGGTTCTTTTTGTTGATAAGGTTGATGAGCAACTTGTTGATATATGGCTTTTCGATAATAATCATTACCACCAAACGGATTCTTTGCTCCACTTGCTTCTCAATTGGTACATTCCCTCTTGAAATGTCCTTTTTCCTTGCATCGAAAACAAGTAACTTTAGATTTATCAAAACCCAAAGTAGATACATTTGCATCCAGGAAATCATCTCTCCCTGTAATCATCTTGAATTTTTCAGCTCTTCTCAAAACACTCGTTAAACACCACTTAATATCCATAATTTCCATCTCCTCTGCATCTATCTGATCATAATCCTCTTTCGTCAGCATAGGATTTCCAATCTTTCCAGCAACCAATCCCTCATATGATTCTAACACAGTAGCAAGTAACACCATATGACTTTTAGCAACCTCTTCAGAGAAATTTTGACCGTTCTGAAGATGCAACGCAATATTGCAGTGAAAAATTTGACCATTACTGCTATTTGAACTTTGGAACTGATGACTTGAAGTTGATCCTTTCGGATTAATACTTGGATATGAAGAAAATCCACTGCTGCTGTTTGGACTTTGATTGACTAATCCAGATGAATTTTCTGCACTGAAAGCAGTTTGAATTTTCGGACTTGCTTCGACATTCTGAACATTCCCTTTGAAGTACATCTTAACATCTTGTTGTGCACTTGGATTACTCATTCTAGCAATCTTTTGTTGCTCAAGATCCTGTCCTTCAATTTTTTCGATGAACTGAGAAATTGTCAAGCCATCATATTCTCCAGTATTCTTTAATATCATCAAAAATGTACCTCATTCTTTCTGAGGTAAAGCATCAGCTAATTTGTCAACCCATTCCTCACGATCTTTGTTGATATCTAACAATGACATTGACCGTACTAAGTGACAATATCTTTCAATCAATTTCTTTGTATCTTCTCCCGGCAAACTTGTAAATAAATCAAATTCTTTCTTTAACAATGATTTTTTACTCTTGATCATCTTCTCACTTCCCTCAAACTTAATTCGAAGTGCTTCCCAAATTGAACGTGAAGTCTTATCATGTTGAAGCAATATGAATATGTCTTCTTTAATAGCTTGCTGGAGTAAACTAATCATCATCTTTTCTGCTTTGTACATGCCTCGTTCTTTATCCGTAAATTCAAAAATCTTCTTTTCAACTCCCAAGTCTGTACGTGGTAGTACATACTTTTTCTCAACACACTCCCAAGATCTCAAATGATTTGCTTGAACCCAGTTTTCAAACCGGTTTTTCCAACCATAATATTCCTCAATTCCCATTAGCTTCGGGGGTTTTTGCATAGTTCCAGTCTCATTTTCCATGTTCATGCTTTGAGCAATGGTAGCCGGAGTAGTCAGGGCAGTAGCAAATACGTTATAAAATTCTTCTTCCATGATTTGATAACAAGTTTCACAAAATCAGTTTTTCACGCGAAATCAACCCTTTCAAACAAAATGATATTTTCAAACGAAATACCCTATTCAAACGAAATGACCTGCAAGACAACTTAAAACGAAATGAGATGCTTTCTACGAAATAAGGTATTTCGTGCGAAATAAACCAACTTTCAGCTGATTTCGTGCGAAATAACAGACTTTCACACGAATTGAAGACACTTTGATACGAAATATTGATTTCGTACGAAATAGTTCACACGATATACTGATTTCGTGCGAAATGAAGGATCTATTTCGTGCGAAATACTGCTGACGTCATCATGTCAATCAGATTTTTGTTCAATTGATCAAGTTTTAGTCCGATTTTAGATATGAAACTTTCAAGGCTTTGTTAAAACATTGTTTCGATTATAATTTCAGAAATTCAAGCCATTTTAACCGTAAAAACTTTTTAATTTTGAAAAAGAAGGTGTAGAAAACAAATTTTTTAGCTGAATCGGTAAGAACTCTTCCTCCTGAGCTCTGATACCACTTGTAGGATCGTTTTTATGACCAAACGAGTCGTTCAGAAGAGTTTTTGCTCAATACGAGAGGCGGAAACAAACGTATCAAGTTAATTCAGCTTGCAATTCACTTTAAACTGTCTTTTGATTGATATAACAACGTTTTACAGCGAGTAGACACTTCGGCAGCACTTCGGCTCTGAAACCGGAAAGTTACAAATGACAAGGCACTTCAAGTATTTATAGGGCTAGCTATTTCGTACGAAACATCCCATGCGAAATCAACTTCACACGAAATGACTATTTCGTGCGAAATACCAAATTGATTTCGTGCGAGATGACACATTGTCATTTCGTGCGAAATACCCCTTCAACACATATTTGACATTTTTCTCGTACTACGTGCCCTGATCTATGTATTCTAATACAAGACTCGATACAAAACGAAGTCGACAGACATATGCACTAACAATGAGGATATTGTTTTTGAGTCAGGAGTTTGAGGTGTCGGAGAGTAGGACGGTTAGGGAGGAGTTTTTTGATGCGTTTAAGGAGGAGATGGAGGTTGCGAAGCGGTTGGAGAAAGTGCAGAAGGCGATTGAAGGTTCGGTGGAGAATTTGGAGTTGATGGGGAGGCTTTTGGATGAGTTTGATTTGCTGCAGAGGCGTGCGCAGGCGGTGAATTTAGATGTTGTGGATGTTAAGATTAGTAAGTTGATGTCGGAACTTGGGTTTTCAGTTGAAGACGCTGGAACTTGAAAGCTTCATTTGGGAAATTTAGGGTTTTAATTTGGGGGAATTGGGGATGATGAGAGGTTGATGGAGAGAGACTCCATGAGAGAGATGATGGCGATGCCTACTTGTGCCACGAATTCGCCATGTCATCATGTCCAACTCATCAGTTATGTGCCACGTAGGATCATAAACAAACTCAGTTTGTAAAGATTTAACCAAGTGGTGCCAACACAAACTAAAAGTCAAGTTGGGGGTGCCGGGTGTCAAAGTGTTAGTTGGGGGTGGCAACGGCGAAAGGCCAATAGTTGGGGGTGATAAAATCCAATAACCCTTCATACAAATACAAATGTTATGAACTAGTTGAGGCCCCGCCCGCGTTGCGTGGCGATAGCCGAATAATTCTCAATCAATTAAAAAAAGGCTACTATAATTTTGGTAAGAAAACAAAAACAAAAACGATGATAAGAGCGTAATTTTTGGCTCAGGGCAAAACTATAATTTTTCAGGAGTAATAAACGAGTGTTAGGCAGCTCCTTGACACGAAAAAAAATTAAATGAAGTCAACCAATTAAAACAAAAAAAAAAAACCTTTATAGTTTTGCTAAAAAAACTAAAACGATTGGAAAACGTAATTTTTAACTGAGTGCGAAAACATAATTTTAATTCAGGGATAAAATCGAAAATTAAATGGATCAATGAGGGAGTGCCAAGAAGCTGCCAGCATGACTGCAGTTTTACACTAGGGGCAAAATTGTAATTTCACCAGGAAAACAAACAAAAACGATGGAGAAAATGTAAATATAAGTTGAGGGAAAAATCGTAACTTGGCTGTGAGAAAAAAAACTAATGGCAAAACTATAAATTTATATGGGCAAAATCGTAATTTTGAACCGAGGGCAAAATCGTAATTTTTAGCTGGGAGCAAAAGCGCAAATTTATTTTTAAGTAGGGGTAAAAACATAATTTTGAACTGATGGCAAAATCGTAATTTTAAGGAAAAAAAATTAATGGCAAAAGTGTAAATTTAAACGGGGCAAAATCGTAATTTTTAACCGAGGGCAAAATCGAAATTTTTAGCTGGGAGCAAAAACGTAACTTTATTTTTAAGTGGGGCCAAAAACATAATTTTATACTGATGGCAAAATCGTAATTTTAAGGCGGGATAAAATCGTAAATTTGCTGGGCCAATAAGGATGTTGACTATGCCTTCCATTTAATCTAATTGGGGGCAGGAACTATTCCCACCAACAATGTCATTTGTAGTTGTTGAAAATAGTTAATACTTCACCCGCGTTGCGGGGCGATAGGCCGAATATTTCTCAAATAATTAAAAAACACTACTATAGCTTTGCTAGAAAAAAAAACCTAAAACGATGGCAAAATCATAATTTTAAGTTCGGGCCAAGACTGTAATTTGTCAGGATTAATGAGCGAGTGTTAAGAAGCTCATTGACACGAAAGAAAAATTAAATCGAATCAACCAATTAAAACAAACACTTCTATAGTTTTGCTTAAAAAAAACTAAAATAATGGCAATAATGTAATTTTGAACTAAGGGAAAAAAATGTATTTTTTTACTGGAGTAAAATCATAATTTGTCAAAAGATAAAGCGATGGCAATACTGTAACTTTAAACCATAGGCAAAATGGTAATTTTAAACAGGGGCAAATTCATAATTTTTAACTGGGGGTAAAATCGTAACATAACCGGGCCAATGCGGGAGTGCCATGCAGCAGCCTGACACTATTCCCCCACACACCTTTTAAAGAAACCAAAACGATGGCAATACTGTAATTTTTAACTAAGGGAAAAATAGTAATTTTTGGATGGGGTAAAATCGTAATTTACAAAAAACTAAAGCAATGTCAATACTGTAATTTTGAACCAGGGGCAAAACCGTAACTTTAAATATAGGGCAAACTCGTAATTTTAATTGGTGGTAAAATCGTAATATACCCGAACCAATGAGAAAGTGCCAAGTAAATATACAATCGGGAAAAAAAAGATGCCACAGGCCTTTTCCTCCACTTGTTGTAAACAACTATTCCCTATCTTGGTTTTGTTGTTATAGAGAATTAATAAAATAATAATAATATGTTAGGCCCATGTGTTGCGATGAGGGGATGTAAAATCATATTAAGTATCAATCGAATAGCGAATAAAACCAGGAAAAAACATAAAATGAATATACGGATTTTTAACACCAAGTGACTCACGTGACGTAAAACATAGACGAAGTTGAATTTATACCGAAATGTGTTAGAAACTCGAGAGGGTAAAAATCCTTAAAGCTTACGATACAAAAAAATCACTATTCATTCCAATGTTATAGATTTATATATATATATATATATAGGACAAAGATCCGTTAGGAACCACCCCTTATTGCGAGAACCACGAGAACCAATGTGAACACAACCAAAAATACCTAAAAATAGCTAAAAAACACACAAATTTTTTAATATTTTTTATAAAAAAATTGGTACTTTTAGTAGCCAAAAAAAAATTTTTAATTTTTTTTTGCAACTAAAAGTAGCGATTTTAACTTAAAAATATTAAAAAAAAAATTTGTGTGTGTGTGTTTTTTTTTTAGGTTTTTTGGGGGTTTAGTTTTTAGCATTTTAGCTTGAGGGGGGGTTTAGGTTTTTTTTTTTTTTTTTTTTTGGGGGGGGGGGGGTGGTTAGGTTTTTTGGGGGTTTTAGTTTTTAGCATTTAGTTTGGGGGGGGGTAGGTTTTTTTTTTTTGGGGGGGGGGGGGGGTGGGGGTTAGGTTTTTTTAGCTATTTTAGGTTGTGTTCACATTGGTTCTCGCAATAAAGGTGGTTCTCGCATGAACCTTACCCTATATATATATATATATATATAGGCTAGGATCATTTCAGAACCATAAATATTTACAGAACTCGCAGAACTCCTAATAAACAATCTTTTTATTTATATATTTTTATGTTTAGGATAATTTTATCATTTATTATGCGTATTTTTACGATTACATACATGTTAAGAGTAATTTTATCATTATTTATATGTAATTTTATAATTACACAAATGTAAACTAGTTTTTTTACATATATGTAATTAGTTATGACACATATATATAATTTTGGCAATTAAACATATGTAAACTACTTTTAACATGTATGTAATAAAAGAAATACATATAATAGATGATAAAAAATCCTAAATACAAAAACTTATATATAAAATGATTGTTTATTAGGAGTTCTGAAAGTTCTGTAGTTATTTAGAGTTCTGAAATGAACTCAACCAAGGGCGTACCCACCTTTATCTCAAGGTGGGCGGGCGCACCCCTTGAAAAAATAAAATTTAGTGCTAAATTCCCGGTAAAATCCCGACCGCACCCCTTGAAAATTTTCGTCCGCACCCCTTGGAAATTTTCGACCGCCCCCTTAGGAAAAAACTCTTATGAATTTGTAAAAAATTTACGTAAACACCGATTTTTTTTTAAATACAACCTAATTAACTTTTCACTTAACTAATTAACTTTCACTTAACCCAATTAACTTTCTCTTAACCTTTAACCCAATAAACACACCATAACTCAAGCCCAAACAAATCTAATAATCTAATTTGAACTAAAATATAATAACCCAATCCACAACAATTTCGGCCACCAAACTCACGATAACAACATCTCATCACAATTTTCGTGTATGGTTCGATTATTTTTTTTGTTTTCTTGTTTTATCTGGATTTTTAGGAGAAATACAGTTGTTAAAAAAGTTTGAATTTTTAGTTGTTTTGTTGTTTTTTGAAACTTTAGTTGATTGATTTTGTTGTTTTAGTTAAAGTTTAGTGTGTTTAACTGGTTAATTAGAAGGAATCAACAATTAAAACTAGGCTTGATTTTAAAGTTGAAAATTATGAAGTTTGGTGATGATTGTTTAAGTGTTTAGGGTTGAAAATTAGTTGTATATGTTATATAGAGAAAGACTTGCTTAGAAAAGTAGCTCTAGATGTTTTGGATATATTTCAAAAAATGGAAACCCGTAGAGCAACATTTTAAATATGTTTGTAACGACGTTTGACATGTATTTGATAATTAAATAAATTTTAGCTTGATATTCTTTTGTTTTACATGACCCGACCCGACATGAACCGAATTTTTTTATATACCTAGGGCCTAAAATCTTTAAAAATTTTCCGCACCCCCATGCAAAAATTCCTAGGTCCGCCACTGAACTCAACCCATATATATATATATATATATATATATATAGTATGACTAACACGCGCGTCACTACGGGCCTTTGGTTATTATCGGTCTAGTTCATTATAATACTCGTACTGGCACTCGGCATAACAATCATTGCCAATCGACAAATGTTTTACATCGATTGCAAACAATAAAAGCGAATACCTATATCGTGTCGGTGTTGTTCGATCGGTATCGGTAACGTTACGATACCGGTATCGTACAGACACTCAATATAGGTTACAATAACAAAAATACTTTATTGCAAACATAACTTTGTTTTCAATGAATTTTATACAGTCACGTAGAGAAAAAACTATTAAAACGAATACGGTACCGTTACTAATGGTGTTTGGTCAGTATATGTTCGGTTTGTGATGATAAAAATCAATTATATATGGCTCGTTTGAATAGAACTTTTATCGAATTGTACATAATAATAAACACATGATGACGATAATAAAAAAAAACTATACTGATGTTATATGATACGTGGTCGAAAGCCGGTGTTCATGTTGGTTTAAATTAATGTTTTTACATGGTTTTTAATTCCGAATAGCCTACTTTTAATTAAAAGTGTGTTTTGCAGGTTTAATGACGTTTAAGGAGCTATTTGGGAGCTTTACGGGCTACCAAGGCTAAAAACGGACCACCGGGACGCGAATCGGGTCAACCGGGATCACAAGACGCGAAAAACGGAAGTCCAGAGATGGAGGCACCATCGCCGACGCCGTGGAGGGTCGTCGGCGACGCCCCCTGATAACCACTGTCGCCCAAAATGTCTCGTATACAGGGGTTTTAGCCATCGGGCGACTTCGAAAAAACCAGGCACTGTCGGCGACGGGCTATTAAGCCGTCGGCGATGGCTTCAACTTTTGGGTTTCGCGAATTTTGTTGATTGGGTTGTTGGGAACGAGTTTAAAGATAATATTTCACCAAGAAACGGGAGTTACACTTTGTTTTTGGAAATTGGAATCACCTTGGAGCCATTATTCACCAACCATCTTCATCCCCAATCATCATCTTACACCAATTCTCAATTTCGAATCAATCATCTTCTCCATTCAATACCATTCTCACAACCTGAATTCATCAATTCATCCATTCATTCACCTTCACCTTCACTACAAAACCCTAATCATCATCACCATCTTTAAGGTTTCAACATGTTCAAGTTCAAGTCTCTTTCATCCGGTGATCGTGTCCTTTGGACTATGAGCGGCTAAATTCTCGGAGGTTTCAACCCGGTGTAGACTTTTGTAAGGTTTAGGGTTTATTATTTGTTTGATACTTGGTTTGTGACTAATTGAATTGCATTTGAATCATTAGATCATTGTCATGCGTTTGTATTGTATTTGCGAATTGTCGATTGAACATTTAAATTTGACTTTGTGAAATGAATATGCGTATTTATGTCGTGTCTTTTGATAGGATTTACTTGTCCAAAGTAACGAAGTGCATCGTGGTCCATTTTCTATAATGTTGATAGCGATTGGCACCTAAGCTTTGTGATTTTCAAACCATTAATGAACTAATTCGATTAAACCAAGTTAAAACGTGTAGTAACCCTAGGTCTTGAATTTGTTGAATCGGGTGTGAACCTTGTTTACTTATCTTGTTTTAAACAATCAATCACAATTCCGTGCATTTTTTTTAGGTTCTTGTTAGTTAGTAATTAAAAACCAAATTGTTGGTTCATTCCGACCCATTTTCTAAACAAACAAAATTCATAAAAACAATCTAGCAAGCTTCATAAGTTGTGACAATCTTTTAAATCAATCAAATCCATTCTCAAACCACAGACTCTTCGTGGTTCGACCCCTTACTACCACTAACTATTTGTTAAGGGTAATTCAGGATTATAAATATTATCTTTGACCGGAGCGTGACACTCTGATCATTATACGATATGGTACTGATGTTGTTCAGACAGTATCAGTAATATTAAAAAAAATCATTAGAAGTTAAAATAAAAAAATATGTTTAAGATTAAAGTAAATATAATAGTAATCTATTGTAATATTAAAATGATAAAAGTACGGAAAAAACTATATATGTATTATTATAAAAATCAAATTTCTATTTATGAATACCTTCCAATTATATTTGTTGACGCCGCGTGTTGCGGCGAAACAGAACACATGATAATGTAAAACAAACGTTATTTGAAAATGAATCTTGTTGTTTAGAAAACCAAACAATTAGAATCGGTTCAGTTTATCATCGTACCAGTTTACGATACCAAATAAATATTCAATTTTGAATACAACTTCGTTTTTAACAAAACGTGTACCATAATGTTGAGGGAAAAATTAATGAACGGAAGTTATTAAAGAGATATCAAATTAATATAAAAGAAATATAATTTAAAAAAAGAATTATTAAAAACAAATGATGAAGGAAATATGATTTTAAAAAAGGAAAAAATATGTTAAAATTTAAATTTAAAATAAATATAATAACAAACTTTTATAATATTAAAGAGTAAATTACAAAAATCGTACTTTATTTATGTCACCTATTGCAAACTGTGTCCTTTGTCTTCAATAATTACAGAAAACATACTTGATGTTTGCAAACCCTTGCAAGTTATGCCCTTTAGCCCTAACTCAGTTAATTTTTTGTGGTTAAATCTGACCAAATGGACCCCACATGAGGGTATTTTAGTCATTTTACTCTCATGTGGGGTCCATTTAGTCAGATTTAACCACAAAAATACCCTCATGTGGGATCCATTTGATCAGATTTAACCACAAAAATTAACTGATTTAGGGCTAAACGACATAATTTGCAAGGGTTTGCAAACATCGAGTATGTTTTCTGTAATTATTGAAAACAAAGGACATAGTTTGCAATAAGTGACATACATAAAGGACGATTTTTGTAATTTACTCAATATTAAATATAAAATATTAAAAAGCTATATATGTCATTATAAAAATAAAATCACTATTCACACAAATTTTCCAATTATATATATTAAATAAATTAAATATATAAATAATAATAATAATAATTATAATATTTGTCACAACCCCCGTCCCCACCCTGGGAGCGGGAGCCGTGAACCAGTCAAGTGGTACCGATATTTATTAAATACGCAGCGGAAAAAAATTTCATCAGGATCGTAGTTAGGAAATAATTTCAGAGTATGTAAAACACCAAAATTTTAATATTAAACAAATGGGCTAAAACCCATATTCCATTTCAAATGTATTTATAGAGATGAATCCTAATTAATAAAACATAAATTTCTTCTTTTATTCGGGTATTTATAGCAACTTTATTTAAGCCTTCAGTGCTCCATAGCTGGCTTCTATTATCCTTATAGCAAATTACCTGAAACGCGTTTTAAAAATATTTTATCAGCAAGAAATACTGACGAGTTCATTCAATTTTATAAAAAGACACATTGTTATAACTTTACAGTATCAGGATGGAGATTGCAATGTTTATATCTAACAAATTCTCCAAAGTATTTGTCACTCAAGGGATCTGTGACTATGGTCATATCACACATTGGCTAACTCATTTTTCAATTGTGAAGTTTATCAAGTAATGTATACAAAACCTCAAAATACTGGCAGAAATTTGTAGAATACAAAGACTCGATCAGTGTAAGTATAACTAAAAAACATTTAAGGTTTTTGTAAAGAAATTTTATAAAAAGAAAGAATGACTCACAAACTGTGAGAAAAAGAGAATGACTCCCTATGTAAACTTAGGTTTTACTGCAGGCTTTCTGGAAATATTTTCTGATAATTTTCTTGAGTTCCTATTAAAACTATACAATGCACGCGCGTTAGTATAATAACCCAATTCAACTTTATCAATACGTCACGAGACAGAACCTCAACTTAGTTTACAAAGCATAGCCTTTATCAGGCAGCGCTTTGGCATCAGTTTCCGGGTTCAAGATCGATCGGACAGAGTATCGAATCAGTGATCAGGGGTTAAAACACTTACAACGGGGTAGAGATTTGTGATTTCGGGGTATTATTTTCGAGTTAGAAGTTATAGAGAGAAAGAGAATTGAACGAGTTGGGATTGTGGCTTGTCTGCTCTATTTATAGCTGTTTTCGGAGTCCCTCGCGCCCCGCGACGCACAAGGACTGTGCCCGTCGCGAGCCGCCACCCCCTCTAGCTAGGGTTAGCTTTGACTGGTCATTGTGTAGACTCGACACGTTATACGACACGTGGCAACAAGGGTCTCCTGCAAGTAAGGAGCCGTCGAGCCCCGCGAAGGAATACTCCTTCGTCTGTCGCAGGTCGCGACAGGCATAAAAACTTATTTTATTTATTTTTTTACTTAAAATAATGATATGTAGGCTCGGTTTTTCGATTACGGAGCGTTTTAGGGTTTTTTTGAGGGTTGTTATAATATTAGTAATAATAATAATAGGAGTAGTGCTTGCGGACCATTAGCTTCTGAGTTTGGTTCCCACAAGAGGGTTTATCCTAAATTTATTAAGTTTCATCCTAAATTGGTATATAGCAAGTATAGCCTAGTGGAGATAGATATGATCGGGTTATTTCGCTGGTGCCACGATGATAATACAGTGTCCGTCAGTGGTAGTAGTAGTGGTGGTGGTGGTGTAGTAGGTTACTTCCGTTAAAAAAAATATGAACATAATATTGATTCTGAAATAAATAGATGAACTTAATGATTTTAAGGATAAATCAAAAAGTTAAAACATATATATTTTATGGGTTGGGTTTATTTCATATCTCTAAATAACACTACAGAACTTTCAGAACTCCTAATAGATAATCATTTTATATACATTTTTTTTTTGTATTTAGGATCTTTTTATCATCTATTATATGTATTTCTTTGATTACATGAATGTTAAAAGTAGTTTACATATGTGTAATAGCCAAATTATATAGATGTGTCATAACTAATTACATATATGTAAAAAAACTAGTTTACATATGTGTAATTATAAAATTACATATGAAAAATAATAAAATTACTCTTAACATGTATGTAATCATGAAAATACGCATAGTAAATGATAAAATTACCCAAACATAAAAAAATATATAAATAAAAAGATTGTTTATTAGGAGTTCTGCAAGTTCTGTAAATATTTATGGTTCTAAAATAATTCTTACCCTATATTTTATAGAAATAAATAGATGAACTAAATGATTTTAAGAATAACTCAAAAGGTTAAAACAAACACACACACACACACACACAACACACACATATAGTGGAGGGTTCAAATGAGAAGATTTTTTTTGTAAGAAGAAAAAATAAGTTTCTACCCATAAGAATGTTTTATTTTACTTCATTTAATATTTGTATTTAATTTTAATATAAGGGTATATTGGTAAACTTACATAAATCATTAATTTGTATTCTTCCCCTTTAATAACTAGCTAAATTAAATTTGTAACTCCTTTTCAAAATATATACTTTTTCCAAATTAAAAAAAAAACAATTTAATTTAAAGTGTAGAATAAATTACTAGTTGTGTAGGATATATTTCGAGGTGTTTAGGATAAATTTCGACTGTGTAAGATAGAATTCTATAATTTGTAGGGTATATGTAGGAAAATTTTGATATGTGTAGGTTTTATAGATTATATGTAGTATAATTAATGATTAGTTGACTAATTAATTAAAGAGAGAAAAATTAATGATATGAGTTATAAATGAAATAGCATTTTACTAATATGTCCTTTCTTCTTTTTCTTCTCACATTAAATTTCTTCTCAAATGAACCTTCCGCTATATTATATATATATATATATATGTGTGTGTGGGGGGGGGGGGATTTAGAGAAAACGGTAGAAAGTGTGAGAACAGTGAGAACGCTTATGGATCGTCCGATTAAAACAATCTATGGACTAGATTGTCGCGGTGGCATTTTCATAAATAAAATCAATTTTATTACGTGGACGCGCCTCATTAAGGGTAACAAGGTCTTTACACTTCTATACCAAAACACCATACTAATGAATAAAACGCCATTACGGACCAAAACACATCCCTATATAATCAAAAACATCCTAGACATAAAAACACCCCCCCAGAACCTGAAACGCCATATTTTCTACTATATACCATTCATCTTACAAACGACAAAATCCCCAAAACATCAAACACACTTACTAAAAAACGCCATATTTTCTACTATATACCATTCATCTTAGAAAACGCCAAAAAAGTCAAACATCAAAGATTCCAAAAAATCGACGGTTCTTTCAGATACACTATTTTCTCAGTAAAACGCCAAAAATGGCAAATATCGTTTCTTGTATATTCAAATATTGTTCTACGCCAAAGTTTCGGAGAATGCATTCTTCACTAAGGTGCTGTGACTCAAATAACACTTTGCTGCATGAGATGGACAAATCATAAACAAAAAGATGCTGGTGTCAGACTTATGCCATTTTTTGTGTTTTGTTATTGATGAATATTATAATGGCATGAAAAGACGAATGACCCTGATGAGTTGTTTGAAGATACATATTCAAAGAAAAAACTTATGTCATTTTGTCTTTCCAAACGGCCACAAAAACACAAACATGGCTAAGCCAAACCGCCAAGGAACATGATTCAAAGAAAAAAGAGACTGACGACAGTGAAGATTTGGAAGATGAATTGTTTCTATTTTTATTTTTTTAATTTTCTTTTTCTGTTGTTTGTTATGTATTTTTCAACTTAGAATAAAAAAAATACATTATATTAATAAAACAACAAACAATCACAATGCATGTGAAACGCCATAATGCAGTAAAAACGCCAAAAAACTCCCAAACTATAATGAAAGTAGTTTGCAGAAGTATTAGTAAAAGCTAAAAATGAAAAAAAAAACGCCAAAAACTACTTAAAGCCATTAAAAAGGCCAAACTTGGGAGATGGAAAGTCTATGACCCTAAAAACTCATAAAAAGCTTAACAAAAAACAGTAAAAATACACAGCAACTGAAAAGACGGCTACTTTATTAATATCATTTATTATAAATAAAATCCCGCCTAAACTACTGTGACACCTGTGTCACTTCAACCATCAAACAAATGCCAAACCAATGAAATATTGTATTTCATACTTGGTATTTGTAAAAATATGTGTATCGATTGCACATATCAACTCTTGTTCGATTTCAAGCTCTAAATCGCTTTCTGGAAGGTTATACGCGCACTAATGCGTAAATATAACCAGTTTAATGCAACAAACACTCCGGAATAGTGAAATAGGCTTAACATACCTTAAATAACCTCTACATAACTTAGAAATAAGTTTTGGAAGGTTTGGTATGCCGAAATCAAGTTATATCGCTTACAGGGACTAAAGTTGACAAACTGTGAAAGTATGCCAATTTGAACTGTAACAGACATTCCGGAACATGGCCATAAGTTAAACATACCATAAATATCCTTTACATAGCTTAGAAATAGGCTTTGAGGGGTTCGGTGTGCTAAAATAAACTTTAGGGTCATTCAGGGACTAAAAGCGTCAAAAAGTGCACAAGTTTGCGCTTTCGCGCATAACTTACGTTCTGAATACATCTGGACATCCAAAAATTTATGTAAGCATGACTATATTATGCTTTAGTGTTTGGCTTGCCAAAAATCCATTCGTCGCGTCATTTGGATCGTTTTTCGCGCTTATGCGCATTCCGTCGTAATTAAGCGAACATCGCGTTCGTACGACCAAACGAACCAACATCCGACATATTTTTGAGCATGTTTCATGTCCACAATGTTTAGGCATCATTTTAGGGCCTTAAAGTTGGCTTTACGGGCCTTAGAAGTGCCGGAAATGGGCTTAAACACGTGCAGGGACTGAAACTGTCATTTCTGAAACTTTTTCTGATCTGTGACTCCTAGGCGGCCCGCCTCAGGATCTTAACATCCTCACGCGGCCCGCGTCAGTCCTTCTGACCAGGTTAACTGCATTTAACAGCAGATTGCAGCTGTTTTAACCACACCCACACATTCTAAAATGTCTAGTCAGCTGATAAGGATCATCTTTTAGTCACCATAAGGTTCCGACACTTGTACGGATACGATTAAGGCACGATATTCGACAAACGATCTTAACGGTTCGGGTATTCCTATAAATACCCAACCCACACAACTTCAAAACCCACTAGAATTCTGATCCTAGAAGCTCTAAGTTGAAACCATTGTTTCATACCTGAGTTACTTGGATCGGGATTAGCATTCGGGGACCCTTCGTAAGTATTCTTTCGTTCTTTTATTGCTTTTCGAGTCTTTCGAGTCAGAAAGTCAAACTTTGTTTGACTTTCTGCGTTGACCAGTTATGGTCAATGCGAAGTTCGTTTGAACTTCGCAACGTGAGTGTAATCACATTGGTTATAGTCCCTTGGGACTATGCCTACTGATTACCACGTTGTCTAGGGTCGTAGGGTAAGCGATCTGATAAATCGCTTATACCTTCGAACCTGACCCAGTTTGGTCGATCATTAGGATCCGACCAAACACATTAGGTGACCATAGTAGGTAGGGAATAACCTTCCGAGGTTATACCCTATGGTCGCTTCGTTTGAATAGTTGTATGATAGGTAGTTTATATGCCTTAGATAAATTATCAGAATACCTTTTTCATGTATAATTGGTAATTAAGCATATGTAACCTAAACTTTTGTCACATAACTGATTATGTAACATGTTTAGGCATATAACACTTGTCATAGGGCTAGTTAGACGGTCCGAACGCGTTTCACGCGAACGACGCGTTAAAGTAGCATAAGCTACCTAAACGGGTCGTAATGGGTCGTAAGCACTTAGATTAAGGTTTCATTTAGTATGTAGGCTTTGTTAAACCATATGACACGAGTCTCTATACTCGTTTGGTTTACGAACCCTCATTCTATCAGATCTTCCGATTTAGGTCCGGTTTATTAACATAGTTACCTATATTAGGTGCCGTTTGATATCCGTGATCTCTAGCATTGTTTGGTTGTTACTCAAGGACTACTAAGCAATCTCAAGTGAGTACATAGACCCCTCTTTTACAGTTTTCCAAACGTTTTGGGGTGGAACACATGTGCCTACTTGTTACTTTCATGCTTTCCTGTTTTCACATCATATACCTGTTATGTTCGTTAGTACATTATAGTACATGATTTTATTACATCTTATGCTAGGTATGCCCATTGTGTGCATTACTTAGTACATCGTTTTACATTACATTACATGCTACGTATGTCTATTGTTGTATACGTAGTACAGGTCACATGCTACGTATGTCTATTGTTGTATACGTAGTACAGGTCACATGCTACGTATGTCTATTGTTGTATACGTAGTACAGGTCACATGCTACGTATGTCTATTGTTGCATACTTAGTACAGGTCACATGCTACGTATGTCTATTGTTGCATACTTAGTACAGGTCACATGCTACGTATGTCTATTGTTGCATACTTAGTACAGGTCACATGCTACGTATGTCTATTGTTGTATACGTAGTACAGGTCACATGCTACGTATGTCTATTGTTGTATACGTAGTACAGGTCACATGCTACGTATGTCTATTGTTGCATACTTAGTACAGGTCACATGCTACGTATGTCTATTGTTGCATACTTAGTACATTTGTTATTCATCACATGTTTACATTTTGGATACATATTACATGATTTACATTAGACATGAACATTTTACTTTGGTAGTTTGGTTTGAGTAAGTGATTAAGTAACGAGGCGTGTGTAATATGATACAAGCATGGTGGATACGTCGCTGGTACTTCCTATATATAAGTGTTTGTATGGTATTACATATCGTAGCGTTATTTGAATCATTTCAGTTTGAGACATAGAACATTTTATACAAATAACATACTTTTCACAAGACATCGAGTTATAAACAACTTATCTTATACAAACACATCTTACATGGTTATTCATTTAACCATACATTATTCACTTATTAATACATATCATCTGATCTTATCGTTTTTCAAATGATTTACAAGAAAAAGCAAATTACAAGGTTCATGACTAAACATTTTCTCAAACATAAGTCATGAAACCTATTTTCACAAAACCTATGTATCTCACAGGCATTTTTATGCTGACGTACCTATTTTCACATGTGTTTTTCAGGAGCTGTTGCATAAGATGATCAAGATACACATAGGCAGACTTGGGCTTTAGTGACAATTAAAGATGCAAGACTAGTTAATTATGTTGTATTTCTTTGTTTGTTAAGACATTGTAACACTGTTAATCAATAAAACGAAACTTCAATTGCCATGGATTTGAAACAATTAATTCTGTTACAACACTCCCCGACATTTCCGCCACGTTTTGTATGTTCTACGTGGTCGGGGTGTGACAACTACGCGCCAAAAACATCCTATAAGAGAGACATCTCTGCACAATCAACTGATCACAAACCAAAAACAAACGCCATATTTCCTATAAACCATTCACTTTAAAACGCCAAAAAATAATAGTTAAAAAAGCCAAAGATGCAGAACCTCGATTCTTCTATATTGAGTATTAATCTTAATGAAGTTTCACTGAATGGATTCTTCTCTGAGGTGGGTATCTCTATAAGTTTTTGCTGAATGAGATGGACAAATATTCAAGAAAAAGAGACTGATGACACTGATATGTCATCATGTCACTTTTTTCTTGATGGATATATTGATAGCATGAAGGGATCAATACATTAGAGCGGGCGTTGGTCTTCAACATGTCATCAAATAAGTATATATCAATCCACAATAAAGGATGCCACAAAAAATAAGCATCTTCTAAAGACGGGCGTTATGTAGGAAAAGAAGGATCTACATAAGGTATTCAAAAACAGGTTCAAAACGCCAAAAAAGTTAAAGTAGAAGAGGCTGATGACAGTGAAGATTTGGATGAGAAATTAGATTATAATTTTTATTTTTTTTTCATTTCTATTGTTTGTTATCTAAATCTCTGTTGTTTATTATCCAATTCTCTACTAATAAAAAGAAATTGAGTATAAAATGCCAAAAACTACAAACACCAAAACGCCAGATAGTGTGAAAACTAAGAGAGTGGATGCTAGCAAAGCACGATATTGCTATATAAAACGCCAAAAACGCCAAACAAAGTATTACTGAAAAAATCAACACTAATTGACAGATGAAATTGAACGAAATAGTAATTGTTAAACAGTAAAATGAAGAGACGGTATCATTATTGCCAATCATTTATTATATTAAGGGTATGTTTGGCAAAAGTAGCTGGTGGCTGGAAGCTGGTAGCTGGTGGCTGGAAGCTGATGGCTGGTAGCTAGTAGCTGTAGCTTTTTAGATATATTTGGTGTTTGCAAGAGTAGCTAGAGCTTTTAATAAAATGTATAAAATAACCAAAATGAACATAACTAAAAATTTAAAAAGTTTGTGCATTAAAAAGTTCATTATCTTTACAGGTTAAAATAGTCATTTTTTCTCTAAAAGCTTGTAGCTCCTTCTAAACGCTACTAGCAGGAGCGTTCAACCAAAAGCTTCAAACTCCTAACCTAAAAGCTTCGAGCTCCTTCAACCAAACAAGGTTTTTTTTAGTAGGAACTTTTTCTTAAAACCTTAAAGTTAGAAGCTCCTAAACCATCATAAAAGCTTCATACCAAACATACCCTAAAAGCCACTACATGGAAAATTGAATTTATTTATCTTTTCAAAACGCCATAATTGTCTGTCACATTATAGGCCTGTATCCTACATGGCACAACACTTGTTATAATAAAATCAAAAAAATTACTGATGTTTTTAACATTAAAGGCCTGCATCCTGATCTAAAAAAAATAAAAACGGCAAAACAATACTTAAAATGCCAAAATATTTACTATGATCCTGATCTAAAAACAATAAAAACGCCGCGTATTTATTAAACGCCAAAAAATGGAAAGATGAAGTGACACGCGTTTAAAAAAAGAAATATGAAAGGACAAAAAAGCCCCTCCACCCTTCTCTAAGCGGCGTGACACGTGTTAGGCCAGGAAGCGTTCTCACCGCTCTCACACTTTTGAGCGTTTTCTCCTGATCCCGTTTATATATATATAGGGTAGGGATCCTAAGAGAAATCCACCCTATTTGAGAAACTTGAGAAGCAATCTGGACCACACATTTTCCCTAAGCAAAAAAAAGGTGAAAAATGCAAAAAAAAAAAAAAAAAAATGGAAAAATCGCAGCTTTTTCTTTAAGGATTAAATTATTTTTATTTTTATTTTTTTTAAATTTTTTTTGGATTTATACACATGTGTATATTGTTAATCTTTTAACTATACATATATGTATGAGTTAAATGCCATTTTAGTCCTTGTGGTTTGGGCCATTTTGCCAGTTTAGTCCAAAGGTTTCATTTTTAACCTGTGGGTCCAAAAAGGTTTCACAGTTGCCATTTTAGTCCACTGGGTTAACTTCATCTATTTTTTCTGTTAACGAGAAGGTCAATTCAGTCATTTTATATGGCTGAATTGCCCTTTTAGTTAACAAAATTACATACAAAATGACCGAATTGGCCTTCTCGTTAACAGAAAAAATGGATAAAGTTAACCAAGTGGACTAAAATGGCAACTGTGAAACCTTTTTGGACCCACAGGTTAAAAATGAAACCTCTGGACTAAACTGGCAAAATGGCCCAAACCACAGGGACTAAAATGACATTTAACTCTATATGTATATTGTCAATTATACATATATGTATATACATGTTTAAAATTGAAAAAATATGTGTTATAAATCCTAAACCTTAAACCATAAACACTAAAGCTAAACCTTAATACTAAACCCTAAAGCTAAACCCTAATGCTAAACCCTAAAGCTAAACCCTAAAACTAAACCCTAATGCTAAACCCTAAAACTAAACCCTAAAGCTAAACCCTTAATACTAAACCCTAATGCAAACCCTAAAGATAAAGCTAAACCCAAAAGTTAAAGCTAAACCCTAATGTTAAACCCTAAATACTATTGTTAAACCCTAATGCTAAACCCTAATGCTAAACCCTAAAGCTAAACCCTAAACCATAAAGTTAAACCCTAAACCCTAATGCTAAACCCTAAATACTAATGCTAAACCCTAAATAACACTTATTTTTCAATTTTAAACATGTATATACATATATGTATAATTGACAATATACATATATGTATAGTTAAAAGATTAACAATATACACATGTGTAAAAATCCAAAAAAAAAATAAATAAAAAATAAATAAAAAATTAAATCCTTAAAGAAAAAGCTGCGATTTTTCAAAACAAAAAATTGCATTTTTTTATCTTTTTTTTTTCATTTTTTTGCTTAGGGAAAATGTGTGGTCCAGAATGCTTCTCAAGTTTCTTAAATAGCCTACTACTTCTCACATGATCCTTATCCTATATATATATATATATATGGTAGGGATCCTAAGAGAAGTCCACCCTATTTGAGAAACTTGAGAAGCAATCTGGACCACACATTTTTCCTAAGCAAAAAATGCAAAAAAAGTGAAAAAAATGCAATATATATATATATATATATTTGGAAAAATCGCAGCTTTTTCTTTAAGGATTAAATTATTTATTTATTTTAAAAAAAAAATTTGGATTTATACACATGTGTATATTGTTAATCTTTTAACTATACATATATGTATATTGTCAATTATACATATATGTATATACATGTTTAAAATTGAAAAAATATGTGTTATAAATCCTAAACCTTATACCATAAACACTAAAGCTAAACCTTAATGCTAAACCCTGAAGCTAAACCCTAATTCTAAACCCTAATGCTAAACCCTAAAGCTAAACCCTAATTCTAAACCCTAAAGCTAAACCCTAATGCTAAACCCTAATGTTAAACCCTAAAGCTAAAACTAAACCCTAAAGCTAAACCCTTAATGCTAAACCCAAAAGTCAAAACTAAACCTTAATGCTAAAGTTTAAATACTATTGCTAAACCCTAATGCTAAACCCTAAAGCTAAACCCTAAAGCATAAAACTAAACCCTAAACCCTAATGCTAAACCCAAAATATTAATGCTAAACCCTAAATAACACTTATTTTTCAATTTTAAACATGTATATACATATATGTATAATTGACAATATACATATATGTATAGTTAAAAGATTAACAATATACATATATGTATAGTTAAAAGATTAACAATATATACATGTGTATAAATCTCAAAAAAAAAATTAAAAAAAAAAACAAAAATAATAAAAAATTAAATCCTTAAAGAAAAAGCTACGATTTTTCCAAAAAAAAAAAAAGTTTGCATTTTTTTACTTGTTTTTGCATTTTTTTTGCTTAGGGAAAATGTGTGATTCAGAATGCTTCTTAAGTTTCTAAAATAGCCTACTACTTCTCACATGATCCTTATCCTATATATATATATATATAAATATATATATATACGGGTAAGATCAAATAAAAAGTTTATTTTGCCTAAGTAGGATGAGAAGGAATCTTAACCATTCATTTTTCAAATCAATGGTTAAGATGAAAGTGTAGGAGAAATGAGGAGTGCAAAGGTATCTTGGGAAAATCCTATTTATGGACTTTCTCTCTCCACATACAAGACACATGCACATTCCACACTCATTTTTTAAGTGTTCATAACTTTTTTATACGACATTGTTTTTTCATAAAAATTTCACCGTAAATTCGAGCGTTTTTTTATCTTTAATTTGAGTACCATATTGCTATATAAAATATGAAGATTAAAAAAACCCACTAAAATGTGTTGTATTTCTATGTTGTATAACATTTTTTTGTGCTGGATTTTTGTACTATATTTTTGTGCTAAATTTTTTGTGCTGAATTTTTTTGTCTTAAATTTTTTTTTCTCAATTTTTTGTGCTGGATTTCTTTGTACTATTTTTTTTTGCTGAATTTTTTCGTGCTATATTTTTTTGTACTAGATTTTTTTGTGCTATTTTTTTGTACTAGATTTTTTGTGCTATATTTTTTTGTACTAGATTTTTTTTTGTATTTTTAAAAAACAAAATTGGTGCCACATGTAATTTTCACTCCTATTTATAAGGACCAAAATGCCATTCATTCATACTTATTAGGAGTACCACACAGGGGCGGACTTAAGAGTTGCCCAAGGTGGGCGGGCGCACCCCCGGGAAAAAAAAAATTTAGTGTTAAGTTCCGTCGAAAATCCCGTCCGCACCCCTTGAAATTTTTCGTCCGCACCCCTTGGAATTTTTTTGTCCGCACCCCTTAGGTAAAAAATGTTATCCATTTATATTTTAAATTTTTTTTTAGTAAACTCTTATTTTTTTTTTTAAAACACTACCTAAATTATATATCTTTTAATACCTAAATAACTAAACTCAAATACTCAATACCTTTAACTAGCACACTACTAAGTCTTAGCCCAATAAACAAACCCAACAAATCAACAATATTTCAAACTAAAATAAAATAAACAAACCCAAAACCCTTACATAGTCTCTCCCGCTCTATATCATCCATGCACGCACGCCAGCGATCAGAACATCAGCGACAACAGCAGCCGCATACCACCGTAATCAGCCATCATACCACCGCCGATCGAACACGGGTAATTTTCTTTGTTATTTTTGATGATTTTTGGTTGATTTTTTGGTGGGGTGGGACGGAACCGGTAGCCACCGGAAGTGATTTTTTGATGGCAGGAGACATGTGCTTCTTGTTAGTTATATTTTGTTAGTGATGATGGTGATATTTTGTCTTTTTTGTGGTGGGTTATATACGATCATGTTTGGGTTTTTTTTTTAATGGTGTATATGATGTTTAGATGATTTTTAGTGTGATTTACATTATGATTTCTAGTGTTTGAATACTTGATACATTATGTAACATGTAATGGAGCCATGAACTTATAGATCAATTTGTTTGTGATAGCCGATGGGAACCATGAGTAGGGACGTTATGGCGCAATTTCTCAAGAGGAAAGTTGATACATCTTCCGAATTCGTTGATGTGGATACTCTTCCTTCGGATGCTTATAATCGCAAGCCGATTAAATCATATAACGTGAATCAACGAGATGCGATTAGAAGGGCATATCTACTAAGAGCAGTGTTGTAAGAATCGCTAGGCGCTAGTCGGGCGGTAGGGTACCGACTAGCGATTAATCGGGATTAGTCGGAATTAATCGGATTGAGATTTTTATATGTAATTTTTAGTTACATATATACACACACATTTGTATATGTAGTTTTTTGAAATAGACATGTTTTAACCCCTCATTAACTCATTTTTTAGTAATTGGAAGGAATTTGTATGGTTTGGTTAAAATTTGGCCGGCATCTAGCCAAAATTTGGCTAGAATAGGACCGCCATTGACTGCCTAGCTATTAATCGCCCATTAATCGGTGAACCTCCGATTAGTGATTAATCGGCGACTAATCGAAGACTAGTCGGGATTTTTACAACCATGACTAAGAGGACCATATCAACCATTTAGTTTGATGTTCTTTTGTTTTACATGACCCGACCCGACTCGAACCGACACGATACAAACCAATTTTTTTACTTATATACTTTGGGGCCTAAAATTTTTAAAAATGTTCCGCACCCCCATGAAAAAATTCCTAGGTCCGCCACTGGTACCACATGTCATCATCACAATCCTTCTTAGGCTACTTAGGCAAAATCCACTTTTTAGTGGATCCTTCCCCTATATATATATATATATTATTGAGGAAAATGAAAGCTATGTCCTCATTTGTGGGTAAATCTTTGATGAGAACGTAGATAGGGATTCTGGATGGTGGAGACAGTCTCCGTTAGGGGGGAAGACAAATAACAGATAACGGCGGAGGTTGACAGTTGATTGATTGTTGATGGTGATGCCACCAAATCATCATCACATAGTCATAGTGGGCTTGGCCGGAGGAGCCGCTATTATACTCCAACCGACCATTTTACTAAATACATTATAATATATAATATATTAAACATATTTTTAGTATTTACAAATTGAGGTTTCACTAAATTAATTTGCTTACATTAGTTTTATGTGGATTATTAAACGGGCGAAAATGTCGGATATGTCGTGGGACTCTTGGGGTAGATTTGATTCATTAAAGATGGGATAGTGTTCGGGTTTTTTTTCGGATGTATGTTTGTTTTCTGTTTTTCGGATTGTATTTTTCGGACTGTTCCCCGGGTTGTTTGTGGCTAGCTACTTGCTAGCATACTTAATAAAAGTTTGTTTTGCTGTTCAAAAAAAAAAAAAGCTACTACTAGTGTAATGCAGAGAAAAGATATTATCATGTATCTTTATTTTCATTTTTATTTTAAAAGAAATCATGGAAAGCTATTAATTTTCTTTGTTTTTCGTTACTTGGAAAGAAGTTTATTTTTCTATCAGAAAAGTGTGATTATATGTGATCATTCTAACTTATATTTTTTTTTTCCATAATTGCTCAATGATGACAATTAATAACTTACATGTTTTTCTATAAGACTGGAGGGTGTGGGTGTCGTCCCCAACCCGTCCACCTCCGTCGCCGCACCGGCCCCCAAATCTCACCCCCTCCCCCCACCGGTGTCGTCCAAATCGTCGCACATGAGACGGTGAGGACGCTCACAAAACACAAATCCCCCTCTCTCACACACCTATACATACAACATATACATATATATTTTAGGGCCATCCCCCATTTCCCGACCTTCATCCTCTTTGCCCCATCCTCACACCTGATCTACGTGGCGCTTACGTGGCGGATCATCCTCCAAGGATGGACCTCTACCATACCGCATAGCCTAATTGCTCAACTATTAGGCTAAAGGGTGTCAGGGTGTGGGTGGCATAGGTTGGGTCATTAATGTCATATAAGACTATTAATGGATTGCTACACCACCCCCTTGTTTCATCCACCATGGTTGACATTGATTAAACCATGACAACCATGGGTCTTCTTTCCTTTTTCAATATTTTCTTTTCATTTTTACAAAAATAAATTAAAATAAGAAAGTAGTGGTTTGGGTCATAATCACACCCTTAGGGTAGTGGTTTTAGTTGATAGATTAGAAGTGAGTGACATGCCGCTGATGTGGAAGGTCATGGTGACTATGGAGGTTATGACCACAGCCTATAGCCTAACAAATAATTATTAAACGTATCAAACCAACCAAAATTAGGACTTTCAAAATAACAACTTGTTCTAAATTTTCTCACATAGCAAACAAGCTGAGCTCAATCTAAAGTAACTTCACTTGTTGACTCATTTAAGCCAAGCCTTAATGTTAATCTCACTTAATCTTTATAAGTTATAATCAGATTCCATTTACAAACAAACCCATATGAGCCCACTAATAGCATCCACAACAATAAACGTAGTCCAAAATCCAGATTACCTAATTAACATGTCATATCATTTCAAACTCAACTCTTCCCACAACAATAAATTATTCCAAACATCCGTCTCATCACCTACTTTTCCTTTTATTTAACTTTTTATAATATATATAATCTATTTTACAATATATTTACTTACTTAATTATATTATTTATAATTAAGTAAAATATTAATAAATATATAAAAGTAAAATTCATAACAATTTAATTAGTTTAATTTTTACAACGGCTCTTTTTCAACCGATTATTTTTGCAACAACTAGTTTTTCAAATGACTACTTTTGTAACGATTGGTTATTACTGGTTATAAATTCAATTCGTATTACAAGCAAAATGTGCACTTTTCAACTGATAATTCACTACAAAGAATTATAAAAAAAAAATGGCAAGAAACAGATGGGCCGAAGAAGAAGAGATGACTTTGGTCAACCCTTGGATGGACTTATGCGGCAACAGACGAGTAGTCAGATCAATTAGAGAACCCTCATTTGAAGGATTCCGTCAACGTGTTAGAGAAACCAATCGCAGTCAATTCGAACGACACTTTGTCAATGTTTCATATAATAGTTCGAGGAGGTTCGCACATTTCATGCATACTTCAACCACGTGATGGCTCAAGGTGACGGCATAACAGATACATAAGTGATTGCCCAGGCCCATCAAGAATACAAAAACATACAGAATAAAAGATTTTTGCACATGGCAGCCTGGCAAGTAATAAGAAACCATCCTCGTATGCAACCCGCTCCCCCTCCGGATGTCGACTCCGACTGTTCAGGGGTTGACGATTAGGTTTAATTATCTTGTCGTGTTTAGGTTTAATTGTGTTGTTTGTTTAGGTTTAATTATGTGGTTTGTGTAATGTTTTTAATTTTTATATTTTTTATGTTTAATTTCATTTGGTATAATTTTTTTTTATTAAAAAACCTAAGAAATCTTTTTTTTTTACAATAACAAGAATACTTTTTTTTATTAATTAAAAACTCCCCATCATGTGGGGCCCACTACAACCGAAATGGACCAGTCCTCTGGAGAGGGCCAAACCCTCAACAAACCAACCTAGTGTCCTAGTCAATCTCCTCTAACGGTCTCGTCCGGTGTGGTCCGATGAGTAGACTAAAGCCCATCTGGGTCAGGCCCAAATTCAGTTTTATTAAGCCCAACTTGCGCTAGGACTGTAGGACAGGTTACAATCATATATTTACAAGGCACAAGACCTATTTAAGCCTATATTCTTTTTTTTTTTTTTTTTTTTTTGCGTTTTAATATTTTTGTTAAAATACAACTTCTAAACTTTAAGTCTTTAACCATAGTATAACATCTAATCAAATAAGAATTTCAAAAAAAAAATCAATACTCTACAACACTTTTTGTTTATTAAACTAAACGCTAATTATCTATATATTAATAAATTATCTATATATTAATAAACAAACCCAATGAATAGTATTTTTATTACTATAATAATAACTAGTAATTATAAAACACCATGATCTTTTTTTTGATGTAAGTGTGAAAATCAAAAAGCTATAAGAAAAGTGTGAAACCCAAACTTTTTTTGATGTAACATTTGGGTTGTGTTTCAACAATTTCTAAAAAAACTAAAAAGTCAATACTCTACAACACTACTTTGTTTATTAAAACTATACGCCACATTTTTGTTCCAAAAGACATGACATGATAGTAAGACGTCTCCGCTTTATCTAAGAGATGGAGGATTTAAATCGTGCAATGTACAAGTTATGATGTATTTATCTTAAAATGTTTAGGAGTTTCTTTGAAAAATAAAAAAGCAATAGGATGACAACTCCTTGAGAACGATTGTGGCCACATAAACTTAAAGAGTGCGACATAACAATCTCTAAAATCACATCTAAAAGTCCATCCACTACACATCCATGTTATATACCCCCATATAACTCCCATTTCACCTTTTTTGTCATTTGTCATATAACCCCCTCTAGAGGGGAGAGGGGGTTATTGTGCCTTATGACTACGGGTGACCTTAGGCTGCTCGGTGTAGGGCTCGTCCCCGAGGTGTCCAGGTGCGGCGACGGGCCGAAACACCGCTCCCCGGGTCGTCCGCGTCGCAAACGTCCAGGCCAAGGTGGGCCACTTCTTTATACTAACACACACACACACATATATAGGGGATAGATCATGAGAAAACTAAAAAACTAACTAAAAAAACCTAAAAAACATACCAAAATTCTTTTTTTAATAAAAATTGCTATATTTTATGTATAAAAAAATTTCAAAAAAAAAAAAAAAACTTGTACTGCACATGTGCATTAATACGAAAAAACCTAAATCCAACTCCCACCAAAAGCCTAAATCCACATGTGCAGAGAAAAAAAGTTTTTTTTACATAAAAAGTAGCAACTTTTTTTGTAAAAAATGTTATAAAAATTAATTTGGTATGTTTTTTAGTCTTTTTTAATTAATTTTTTAGTTTTCTTATTTATATGTAGTTTTCTCATGATCCTCTCCCTATATCATCCTCACACCCGCTTACGTGGACGCATACATGACAAATCATCCTTTGAGGACTACCCTCATTCACACCCCATAGCCTTAGTTCCTCAAAGATACCAGAGAACTAAGAAATCTTACGATATAATCATGGATTGTCCATAACGAGTAGGGACGCTATGACCACTCGTGTCCTAAAACATGTATATGCTTTCAAACAGAAACAAGTGTAAGTTATGAAGCATTACACAAATAAAACTTTCATAAACCTCAAACCAAGTTGAAGCGTGCATGAAACTTTTAGTATACAGAGATCTTATTAACCAGGTCTATCTATTGAAGTATAACGAGCATGGTCAAAAAGGGCGCGGATTACAGAAACAATCATTAATAAAAATAGACCTCGATTTCTTCGTTTTACGGGGCCCGAAGAGTAAAGTTACAATATTTGTATCGTCGTTACTTTTTACCAGTCATACCCGCAACCACCTGCAGCGATCCAATATTAGCTGATTGATATTTTTTAATCCAAGGGGATTAGGGAGTGTGTTAAATGACCAGACAAACAAATTAAAACCTCAGATAACATAAAAACAAAAAGATATGTTACTCACATCGCTTAATACAGGTGGAGGAACTTGCTTGGTTGATTCAAAGGAATCCAGCATAGGGCGCACGAACGCAGGAAGAAACAGCCCTAAAATTCAAAGTCAAAGTTAGGTTTATGACAAGATTATTATTATTATTATAAACTGCTGACAAGATTAGGCTTATAAGACTATTACGTATACTTCTACTGTGAACGAATAATTTACTTCATCTTACATGAAACTTTTAACACTAAAACATAGAACCATTAGAAATGTGGCAAAAGTGTGAAACTTGAAAGAACGATTTCAGCATTTGCAGGACCTTGGTTTAAAAAGGCGCACGAGGCGCTCTGGAAAAAGCATCAAGGGAAAAAATACGTGCCTCAAGGAGTTATGGGTCGAAGTTGGTGGGTGTGTAAGTGTGTTGGAAGTTTATATGTGAACATACCTAGAGAAGAACTTGGTAAAGTTTTACTTAATAAATATGCTGATATGTAAAACAGATGAGAAAAACACAACTTTCTGGTTATTGTACATGGACCTAAATGCTCCGCGTTTTTAAACCAAGTTCAAGATTAAGACAATCTTATAGTATAAGAAACAAAAGCAAAGCTGGCTTCCAAATTTGAGGAGTCTAAGTGTCGTAATGCTATAGTTTAGGCTGTTTAGTTTCAGTTACATGGCATAATAAGATAAATACAAAGCACAATAAAAACTTAAGCTGTTCATAAGCTCTCTAAATTGCTCATCTAGTATCCCACAGCAGGGGCGTAGCATTTAAGGGGCAGGGAGGGGCGACCGACCCCCCAAACTTTTCGCTCAGTAGTGTTGTACATGTAGTTTTCGTATAGAATTTTTTTGGAATATACGTTTTCGACCCCCCGGTTCTATAGAAATTTTTGGGTATATACGTTTTCGAAACCCCCCCCCCCCCCCCCGACGAAAACTTCAAGCTTCGCCACTGTCCCACAGGACTGCTTGAGGACATTTTCGCCCCCTTTGGTGCAGTTTTCAACTTTTCATTAGTATTTCTGAAACCGGTTCTTCCAAAATCATCAGGGCCGGACCTATAGTACAAGTAATCTAGGCTTCGGCCTAGGGCCTCCACTTAAAAGAAAATTTGTATGCTAACTATAAAAATAGCGTAAACTTTTTATTTTAGATTTGTTTGAGTTCTTATACAAGTAAACCACTTCGTGTTATAGCTGTGTTAGCTTTTTGTTCAGTTCCAAACATGGATAAAGGAGTATCGTTTATAATAATCAAAGAAAGAAAAAAAGGCCCCAAAATTTCATTTCGCCTTGCTAGTTAGGCCGGATAGGCTAAACTAGTAGTCCCGGGTAGGTGCTTGCTTAGGGCCTCTAAAAAAAGTTGGAACGCACTTAAGAAAAACTAAAAGCAGTAGTTAACTAATAAATTCATCATATATTCATCCATACATCTAATCCCCTGTCTGAATCGAACTAAAGGGAATATGAATCTGAAGATATTATCAACATCCAAGAAGGGAAAGAAAAGCAGAGATTACCGAAGCCACCGATGAGGCAAGAAGCAGCGACAATGGGTTCTTGTACCACGAACATCCTCAGCTTCTGCATAACTGTCATCTTCTCTTCTCCTCCGCCAACGTATCTTGTTAAGGGTTTCTTTGTTTGACCTTTCTTGACTACCACGCTCCTTTCTTCTTTTACTTTGACATCCCCCCTTCCAGCCCAGTTGGGTAATCCCATGTGGTTTAGTTGGGCCGGTCTGTGGTTCGACTCTCGGCTGCGGCATTTTGGGGGAAGTCCCAATGATGGATCGTTTCTTACCGAGGCATGGTTCGATCATGAGGGCAACCCGGTTTTACCCAGCTGTTACCCCGGCGAGTCTCTCGTGTGGGGGCAGTATGGTTTCCGGGCGAAGGTCAGCTTACGAGACGGCCGGGGCCCAATCGAACATCGCGTCCGGAGGGCGGAGCTGACGGGGGATTGTCATCGACAAGAACCCGGTGACCTATAGGTCATGTACATAGAAAGTCACCCTTAAAAAAAAGTAGACTGTAATTTTCATAGAAAAACAAAATATTACTATACCTTTTATAAAAAAAATTATAATTAAAATGTTAGGGGTAAAACTGTAATTTGTCAGGATCAATGAGCGGGTGCTAGACAGCTGCCGCACATGAATAGAAATTTCATTGAGCAACCAATTAAAACAAAATACTACCATAGTTTTGCTATAAAAAAAATAAACTAAAACGGTAACAAGACTGTAATTGTGAACGTGGGGCATGATCGTAATTGTGAACTAGGGATAAAATCGTAATTTTTTAAAAGCTTAAACGATAGCAAGAATGTAATTTAAACTGGGGGCAATTCGTAATCCTTTAACTGAGGGCAAAATCGTAATTTTAACTGGGCCAATATGAAAGTGCCAAACAACTGTCTGACATTATTCTTCACCGTGTATTTTGTATATATAGTATAATATAATATAATTAACGAATGTTACTTAATTAGTTAAAAGTTAGACAAGAAAATCGTTTCATGTTAGTAAAATAGTCTACATCATGATTACATAAATAAAAATTGGTTGTATAACATTTGCATATGTGATGATTTGGAAAGAAAGGATTTCACGCAAGAAAAAAAAAACACTAGTAGAACTAGAAGTTGTATTTTCTCTATGCAATTTTATTATTTATTTAACAGATACGTGTATTTTAACAAATTTACGAATTTATTATACCCATATCAACATACAAATTTGTGCAATGCCATGTACCCAACTTGAGCTAAATGGCTTTTTTATTAACTCTTATACTTAATGATCATCAAACTATATTTTATCAAGATATCTTTTTAGTTTACTTTTTTAAAAAGCCATCTTTAAATATATTACAATAATCACATATTCATAAAATGTTTGGACAAATATAAGATATACACAATTTTGTCTACTATGTCTAACAAAGATACACAAGTGTGCAACCACTCGAACCATGGTAAATTAGAGTTTATGAAGTGGCATCGAGAAGAAGAGCTCAGGACATTATTGCGAGTGTTTACCATAAGGAGAAGGCGGTGTTCCTTCACCTCCCCTCACCTTTGTTTCTCCGTTCTCTCACACACGCAAAACTCCACTCAGTGACTACCCCCTCCCCCTTCATTTCCGTCACCTCCATGTAAAACAAGTTGATTGGGTGTTTCATGTTTTTCCGATGATAGTGACATGGTGGATTTTGTATGCCCTTACAACTTGCGATTTTAACAATAAACAGTAAACTTTGTAACAAATAATTGAATTGGCAAGTGTAAATGTTGGGGACAAACAAAAGGTTACTACAAGACCAGCATTTTTAACATGTAAGGTATAACAATATATTTGTGTTTTCCTTTAAATTATCAACTAACTAGGTTATGTTCACGTGTGTTACACGGGTTGAACCATAAAATATTATAAAAGTCACAGCTTTATAAATAAACAAAATATAAATAAATTACATTAACTACAAGTTAATATTTGATATATTAATGTTGTTTTGCTTATTCTAACAAGCTAATTAGATTGTATTTTTGCACCAAATAACATATGAAACTGGAAATTCTCATCACAGTCGATGAGCAAATAAAACTGGTTAAATTTATCACAGTCAATGACACCCAAGATGAAACATAAAATAGTAATAGCAAGTCTAGATGTAGCCATGGCTACTGTTGAATTTGGCATTATGCTATGAAAACAATTACGTGTGTCAAAAATAACATGTATCTAGAAACCCTTTATGTTATCGATGACAACAACAGAAACAAAGAAATCGGATACATGAACTTTACAATCTCACAACTAACACTCACTGATCATCAACACGATGATCAGACCTCACTTATACAGGACCGAAACAAATCAGATCTTAAAACAAGAACTGACCAACAAACCCTAAGAGAGAAGTGCAGAGAAGACAACTATGTGAGAGAAGGTAAACTCAAAAAATATCTCGAATGATCTAGTGCCAATCAACTGAAGTGAAGGCCTTCTTATATAAGCACACATGAAGACCACCTGACCCGCAACAGCATCAGCCCACAGCCCACATCAACAGCCCATAAGCAAGTCCAGTCACTTAGCAGCAGCAGCCCAGTACATGTTAACAAAACAAAAAAAAATAAAAGTGAATAAGCGAATGTTATGTTATAATAATATTCGTTATGTTTTCAACACCCCCCCCCCCTCACTTTTATTATTAAAGACATCCAATAGATTTAACCATTGACAAACTAATTTATGCTGACTAACCAGAAGCCCTTTTGTAAAAATATCAGCGACCTGTTTTTCAGTGTTAATACCAATAGCTGAAATACAGCCTGCTTGAATTTTTTCACGAAGAAAAAATAAATCCAACTCAAAATGCTTAGTTCTGTCATGAAAGACAGGATTAGCAGCAATTGATAACGCAGCACTATTATCACAGAATACAGAGACTGGAAGCTTATTTTAATTTGCAACTCACTAAGCAAATTTATTAACCACAAAACTTCACATGTTGCAGTACACATGGTTCGGTATTCAGCTTCGGCTGTAGACCGAGAAACAGTGGACTGCTTTTTACTCTTCCAAGTAACTAACGAAGTACCTAGAAAGACACAAAAACCCGTGACAGACTTCCTAGAAACCAAACATTTACCCCAATCTGAATCAGCATATGCAGTCAGTTCAAACTTAGAACATTTACCAAAAAAGATACCTTTACTTTTAACTTTATAAGGACCCCATACATCCAAATGAACAAGTTCTCCTATTTGTTTACTTTTATGTTCACTTAAAGGAAATGGTTCCCTATGCTGTTTAGAGTTATGACATGTTTCACACGGATCATCTTTATCAACCTCTTTTAAACTAAGATCACCTTTTAACACTTTTAAAACCATTTCAGATGGATGACCCAATCTAGCATGCCATAAACTACTCACAGACTTACTACTGGAACTAACACAATCAAACACAGATGACTCACCACAAAAATACAAACCCTCATGCTGACTACCAATCGCCAGGTTTTTCTTTGTTAATGAATCCTGGAGATAACAAGAATGTTCATCAAATGACACAACAACTTTATTATCTCTAGCTAACTTATTTACAGATATCAAGTTTACACAGTAATCAGGTACAACTGTCACGGCCCGTGGCCCCGGTTTGACCAGGTCCAGAGTCGCGAGGCAGGAACTCCGATGGTATCTAATTTAGTGACAGCGGAAGTCTTTTTAAACAGGATCGATTAATATTAAAACTACTCGTTTATATATAATATAGGGATAAATCCCATAATTTACAAATAAGTGATTTCACTGGGAAATCCTTTATTTCTCAAAACATGTTTCTTTATTTATTTACATTGAGCCACTTTCTAAGCTTGTAGTGCTCCACGGCACTTTTCCTTTGCTCACAACAGATCACCTGAAATATGTTTGAAAAAGGTTTTGTCAGCAGGGAAATACTGAGTGAATCATTCAGTTTTACTAAAACGACTCATTTTGTTATAATTCACAGTATTAAGAGATTACAATGTTTCTGATATCAAACCAACTACCCACAGTATTTGTCACTCGAATCTTTACGGTGACTGTGGTCATATCACCATTGGCTGCCCCAATGAATGACGAATATCACTAATTTTAGGTTCGCCCACCTAAAGTGATAACAACTGTAGTAATGTGCACAATACCCCACATACCGGCTGTAACTTGGTGATTACATAAACTTAATCACTGTAATTATAACCTTTGAAAATAATTTGGAGTATTGTAAAACATTTGATAAAAAAAGAATGACTCACATTGTAGATTTAACGAGCAGAGTATAAGCCTACTGATTAGCCTTGATTAACCTAATTTAAATAATAATGCACACACAAACAGGTTAGTAACTAATACAGCAGTTACGACAATTCACGAGATTAAATCCTCACAACGATTTATTAGTGCAATACTTAACAATTTAGCGGATTCACAACGAATGACAGAGTAGAGTCCGAATTCGAACAGCACTCAAACATTCAAGTCGAAATCACATTGAATAACAAAGTATAAACTCAATTTGAGCGGCACTTAAACAATCGTTGGATAATTATAATCGATCGGACGTTGAATCGTAATAGCGATTGAGTTATTACCCTGATTGCGGCAGCACTTCGTGATTAGTGTGTGTTAATTGTGTAAACAGAACGTAATTCAACGATCAATTCGAAGTTTGAACGTCGCACAGAAGCCAGAAGCAAGTCCCAACGTTCTCTATTTATAGGTGAAATTTGGTCAGGCTTACGGACCGTAAGACTCAACCTTTACGGTCCGTAAAGGTCAGGGAATATTTATAGGTCTGCCACCTTAGGGACTAGCTTAGCTGACTTGACACTGCCTACCCTTACGGTCCGTAAGGCTCAACCCTTACGGTCCGTAAAGGGACACGTAATCACTTATAGGGTTGCTGAATGTGGGACTAGGTCTGCTGAGTTATAACTTTCGAAATTTCAAATTTTGACAACGAAAATTAAGGATAATCGTTAACTAGGGTATACCCCCTTGTGTTTTAGGGGCCCTAATCCTGATTCTGAAAATTCAGAAAATTTTAGGGTTTGTGCAGAATCACTTAGGTTTCTCAATTAGGGTTTCCTATTGGAAAAATTAAAATATTAATTAAGACTTTTGATGAGAATTGTTACAACAACAAACACATCAAACAGAGTGACTTTATCATTCAGTTTTATGTCTCCAATTTTAGTAACCAAAGCACTTGTCCCATTAGGATGATTCACTTTAATATTATATTCTGAAACATCAACTATATTAAACATATTTCTATCACTCATGACCATGTGTTGGTTAGCACCAGAATCACAAATCCAACCAATGCTCTTCAAAGACTTAGTAAAATCTGCAAAGCAATAAACAGGCTTATTAAAACTAGTAGAACAAAACACACTAGAACTACCTGTCATATTACAGCTAATGGACCCTTCATGTGACACCTGTGTCACTTCAACCATCAAACAAATACCAAGCCAATGAAATATTGTATTTCATACTTGGGATCTGTATAAATATGTGTATCTTTTGCACATATCAACTCTTGTTCGATTTCAAGCTCTAAATCGCTTTCTGGAAGATTATACGCGCACTGATGCGTAAATATAACCAGTTTAATTCAACAAACACTCTGGAATAGTGACATAGGCTTAACATACCCTAAATAACCTTTACATAACTTAGAAATAAGTATTGAAGGCTTTGGTATGGCAAAAACAAGTTAATTCGTCTACAGGGACTAAATTTGACAAACTGCGAAAGTATGCCAATCTGAACTGTAACGAACACTCCGGAACAAGACCATAAGTTAAACACACCTTAAATATCCTTTATATAGCTTAGAAATAGGCTTTGAGGGGTTCGGTGTGCTAAAATAAACTTTTGGGTCATTCAGGGACTAAAAGTGTCAAAAAGTGCACAAGTTTGCACTTTCGCGCATAACTTACGTTCTGAATACATCCAGGCATCCAAAAATTTATGTAATCACTAAAATATTTTATTTTAGTGTTTGGCATAAGAAAAATCCATTCGTCACGCCATTTAGATCGTTTCTCGCGCTTATGCACATTCCGTCGTAATTAACCGAACATCGCGATCGTACGACCAAACGAACCAACCTCCGACATATTTTTTAGCATGTTTCATGCCCACAATGTTTAGGCATCCTTGTGGAGCCTTGAAAATGATTTAACGAGCCTTAAACATGTCGGAAATGGCCTGAATACGCAACGGGGACTGAAAGATAAACATTTGAAAGTGTTTGCTGATCAGGGGACCCCTAGCGCGACGCCTAGCCCCCCTAGCGTCACGCTAGGCCCCTTCTGATCAGAAAAGGTCATTTTTAACATAAGTTAGCAGCCCCTAACACTTCCCAAAGGTCAAGTGCCACATGTTAAACTCTTATGGTGGCCAAATTCAGTAACCACAACATTCCAACAAGTGTAGGGATGTGATCATTCCCTCTTCTCCAAGAAACGATCCTAACGGTGAACCGAAAACTATAAATACCCATCACCTGTTCACTCATTTCTCACAAGAATCTGATCTTATGTGCTCTAAGTGGGAACCTTTGTTTCATACCTGAGCTATTTTGATCTAGATTAGCATTCGGGGACCCTTCGTAAGTGTTCCTTCATTCTTTTATTGCTTTTCGAGTCCGAAAGTCAAACTTTGTTTGACTTTCTGCATTGACCAGTTTATGGTCGATGCGAAGTTCGTTTGAACTTCATAACGTGAGCGTGATCACGATGGTTATAGTCCTTATTGACTATACCTACTGATTACCACGTTATCTAGGCTCAGTGACAAGCCGTAGTTTCGGTCAGAATACGTATTCTTGCGTATTTTGTAACCAAACTACTCTTAGGTATCACAACCGTTTGTTGTGATACCAAACCTGTTTTCTAAACTTAGTTAAGCATGTTTTAACATGCTTAGCTCGTCACTTTTAGTTTAGTGCTTATATAGGGTCGTAAGGTAAGCGATCTAAACAATCGCTTATACTTTCGAACCCGACCATTTGGTCGATCATTAGGATCCGACCAAACACATTAGGTGACCATAGTATATAGGGAATAACCTTCCGAGGTTATACCTTATGGTCGCTGCGTTTAAGTAGTTGTATGATAGGTAGTTTATATGCCTTAGGTAAATTACCAAAATGCCCTTTTTATGCATAATTGAGGTTTAAAGATATGTAACGTAACTTTTGACATCTAAACTGATTTGACAACAATATTAGACATGTTAAGGCATATTCTACTTGTCGTAGGACTAGTTAGGCGGTCCGATTACGCGAACGACACGTTAAAGTAGCATAAGCTTCCTAAACGGGTCGTAATGGGTCGTAAGCACTTATGTTAGGTTTCATTTAGTATGTAGGCTTTCTTAAACCATATGACACGAGTCTCTACACTCGTTTGGTTTACGAACCCTCATTCTATCCGATCTTCCGACTTAGGTCCGGTTTATTAATGTAGTTACCTATATTAGGTGCCGTTTGATATTCCGCGATCTCTAGCATTGCTTGGTGGTTATCTTAGGACTTCTGAGCAATCTCAAGTGAGTACATAGACCCCTCTTTTACTGTTTTCCAAACTGTTTTGGGGTGAAACACATGTGCCTACTTGTTACATTCATGCTTTCCCGTTTTCACATCATATACCTGCTATGTTCGTTAGTACATTATAGTACATGATTTCATTACATTTTATGCTATGTATGTCCATTGTGTGCATACTTAGTACATTGTTTTACATTACAATTTGTTGCATATGCTCATCCAGTATATGAACACATTATATTACATTTTGAACCGTTTATAACTATTTGACTATGTGAACCGTTTGTGCCTGTGAACCGTTTATATCTGTGAACTGTTTGTATCTGTGAACCGTTTGTATCTGTGAACCGTTTGTATCTGTGAACCGTTTGTATCTGTGAACCGTTTGTATCTGTGAACCGTGTGAACCGTATTTGACCATACATAAACATTTCTACAATTGTTAAACATTACTTTAGTGGTTTGGTTTGATTAAGTGATTAAGTAACGATGCGTGTGTAATATGAGACAAGCATGGTGGATACGCCGCTGGTACTTCCTATATATAAGTGTTTGTATGGTATTACATATCGTAGCGTTATTTGAATCATTTCTGTTGAGACATATAACATTTTATACAAATAACATACTTTTCACAATACATTGTTTTACAAGAACTTAACTTATACAAACTCATTTTACAATGGTTATTCAGTTAACCATACATTTTTTCTCTTATTTATACATATCATCTGATCTTATCGTTTTTCAAATGATTTACAAAACAAAGCAAATTACAAGGTTCATGACTAAACATTTTCTCAAACATAAGTCATGAAACCTATTTTCACAAAACCTATGTATCTCACAGGCATTTTTATGCTGACGTACCTATTTTCACATGTGTTTTTCAGGAGCTGTTGCATAAGATGATCAAGATACACATAGGCAGACTTGGGCTTTAGTGACAATAAAAGATGCAAGACTAGTTAATTATGTTGTATTTCTTTGTTTGTTAAGACATTGTAACACTTTTAATCAATAAAACGAAACTTCAATTGCCATGGATTTGAAACAATTAATTCTGTTACAACACTCCCCGATGTTTCCGCCACGTTTTATATGTTCTACGTAGTCGGGGTGTGACAGAAAAGTTGGTATCAGAGCCAATGGTTATAGAGAATTAGGTTATTAGTAATGCTTTGACCTAGTCTATAACCTTCTTAGGACCCTAACGCGAGTTTACTTGCGTTTAGTCATAAAACAATACCGTCACCTATCCTTAGGCGACTACCACAACAAGAACATAAATTTCAAAACCGCTTTGAAAACTAATCATCTGTTCTAGGATGATTGATTACAAGGTTTTGAACCCTCTATTGTAAGGTTTTGAACCCTCTGTTACATGGTTTTGAACCCCTTTGAGTTTTCAAAATCTCGTCAAGGTTTTGGGTTTTAAATAATGTGAACACGTGCAAACTGGAAGGGTGAATGCCTGTATTCTGGGTTTTCTGTCTAGGCAAGCACTTCGTATACATCTCATCAGACGCGAGACCAGTTGTGCTTACCTGGGAATTCTTGGGATGAGTGTTCACTTATAGGCGAGCATGTCTTCGCGATACATTATTTTTGACCCATTTACATTGATTAGTCACTGTGTGTCGTTTGTTTACATTGTGGTAACAAACAAATGACCACTACCCTTGCTTTCATCATATTTGTTTCATCTTATTCTTTTCGTCTAATTCTCTCACTCGTTTCCTTTCATGTTTCCTCTTTTAGAATGCCTCCTCGACGTGAAAACCAGATAGCGACTGCCGAACTGGCAGAAATCATTGCGCAGCAAATGGCTGCTCAATTCCCAAACCTCTTTGCTCAATGGAATCAAGCCAACAACAACAACAATGGTCCATGCAATTTCAAGAGTTTTAACTCGGCGAAACCACTCAAGTTTAGTGGTTCTGAGGGAGCGACTGGGCTTCTTCAATGGTTCGAGAGCATTGAGAATACTTTCCGCCATGTGCAGTGTCCTGACAATCGCAAGGTCGAGTTTGCTTCGAGTGTGTTCCAGAAGAGAGCCCTTACTTGGTGGAACGGGGTTATGAGAGATCGTGGTGCAGAAGTTGCTCTAGCACAGACATGGGCTGAACTTAGGGCCCTTATGATGAAGGAATTCTGTCCTCGTCACGAGATCAGGGCCTTGGAAAGGGAATTCGACAATCTTGAGCAAGACAGCGGTGAGCATCGAGCCTACACGGACCGTTATGAGGAGTTAAGTCTGTTATGCCCAAACATGGTCACGCCTTTGGATAAGGCAATCGAAAAGTACATTGATGGCCTCCCTGACTCAATACAAGACATTGTGACTGGCAGCAACCCTACTACAGTTAGACAGGCCATTGAGCTATCTGCAACCTTGACTGAATCAAAGATCAGGAAAGGTAAACTTTTCCGAAAAGGTGACAAGAATCCGGTCGAGGAATCGAAACCAATCGAGGAATCAAAGACCATGGATGAACAGACTGGATCCCCTAAAAAGTCAAAGAAGCGAAAGGCTTCTCAGAACTTCGCCATGGTTACTCACAATGATCAAGCCGTCCCCAACCAACCAGCTCAACCCCCTGCTAGGAAGCCATACAATGGAACTGCACCCTTATGCAACCAATGTAGCCTCCATCATCATGCCAATGTAAAGTGCCGCAAATGCCAAACTTGTGGGCTTATAGGCCATACAGCAAGAGTCTGCCCAGCTGCAGCTGCACCAAACCAAGCTGGCAACAATCCTGCTCAAGGTCATTTTCTACCAGGTTCTTGCTTCAACTGTGGCGAGATGGGTCATTTCCAAAGAAATTGCCCAAAGCTTGCTAATGCAAATCCAGCACAGGGATGAGCATCTGACTGACTAGAAGACAACATCGTTTAGAAATGATCATGTCTTATGTATTATTTTCTTTTGTTGTCAAGGTCCAAGAAACAGTTGTTATCGTTGTTTATAAATAAATCTTTTATTTACATTGCAATGTATTTATGTGGTTGTATGTATAAACAACATATCTCTTACAATACCGACAATCAAGGAACCGTATTCCTTGAAGGACAGACTACCCCCAAACTTTCTTCCACTTTATGATCTCTTGCGTTTCCACGAAATTCCTAAGTACCCGTTTATTCTAAAGAAACGAAGTACAAGGCGTAAGTTGCAACACTGGACGAATACCCAAAGTACCACTATAAATCCTTAATAGGGTACCTAAGGGTATTTCCGTAAATCCTAAAATTGCTGTGTTCCTTAAATTCGACTATTACGTTTCTTTGAAAACAAAATCGAATTTTTTTGGGAGATCTTCCTATCTCTTCAGATAGATCCCAGAGGACAGTGAAGTTCATCGACTAGTTTCCATATCCGTTCTCAATCGATAACAAATTAATAACAAATTAATAACTAAGTTAAACAACTATGTGATTATATGCTTATGAACATTACAAGACAAATTGTGCGGACTGTGCAAGGAATTACGTAATTATGGATGCATACATAATTATGGAATTTAGTGCACAGAAATCACAGCGAGCCTTGTCATGTGCCTAGAAGTTAACTCTTTTCATTTCCATTTCTGAGGAAGCACCCGTTGAAAATGACTCCGTTTGTTCATTTTCGTTTCTGAAGATTAACCGTTGAGGAAATGAATATCCGTTTGTCTATCCTTTTCATTTCCATTTCTGAGGAAGCACCCGTTGAAAATAACTCCGTTTATTCATTTTCGTTTCTGAAGATTGTCCGTTGAGGAAATGAATATCCGTTTGTCTATCATTTTCATTTCCATTTCTGATGAAGCACCTGTTGAAAATGACTCCGTTTGTTCATTTTCGTTTCTGAAGATTTGTCCGTTGAGGAAATGAATATCCGCTTGTTTCTCCTTTTCATTTCCATTTATGATGAAGCACCCGTTGAAAATGACTCCGTTTGTTCATTTTCGTTTCTGAAGATTTGTCCGTTGAGGAAATGAATATCCACTGGTTTCTCCTTTTCATTTCCATTTCTGATGAAGCACCCGTTGAAAATGACTCCGTAAGTTCATTTTACGTTTCTGAAGATTGCCCGTTGAGGAAGTGAATCCCCGTTTGTTTCTTCTTTTCATTTCCATTTCTGATGAAGCACCCGTTGAAAATGACTCCGTAAATTCATTTTACGTTTCTGAAGATTGCCCGTTGAGGAAATGAATCCCCGTTTGTTATTCCTTCATTTCCGCTTCGGAAGAATACTTGTGAGGAAAATGACTCCGTCTGTTCATTTTCGTTCTAAAGAATGGCCGTTAAGGAAATGACAGGATTATGCCTTACACATCTCTGGTGGTTATTTGACACAAAGTCACAAATAGACTCCTACGAATAAATTTCGGGACGAAATTTCCTAAAGTAGGGGAGACTGTGACACCTGTGTCACTTCAACCATCAAACAAATACCAAGCCAATGAAATATTGTATTTCATACTTGGGATCTGTATAAATATGTGTATCTTTTGCACATATCAACTCTTGTTCGATTTCAAGCTCTAAATCGCTTTCTGGAAGATTATACGCGCACTGATGCGTAAATATAACCAGTTTAATTCAACAAACACTCTGGAATAGTGACATAGGCTTAACATACCCTAAATAACCTTTACATAACTTAGAAATAAGTATTGAAGGCTTTGGTATGGCAAAAACAAGTTAATTCGTCTACAGGGACTAAATTTGACAAACTGCGAAAGTATGCCAATCTGAACTGTAACGAACACTCCGGAACAAGACCATAAGTTAAACACACCTTAAATATCCTTTATATAGCTTATAAATAGGCTTTTAGGGGTTCGGTGTGCTAAAATAAACTTTTGGGTCATTCAGGGACTAAAAATGTCAAAAAGTGCACAAGTTTGCACTTTCGCGCATAACTTACGTTCTGAATACATCCGGGCATCCAAAAATTTATGTAAGCACTAAAATATTTTATTTTAGTGTTTGGCATAAGAAAAATCCATTCGTCACGCCATTTAGATCGTTTCTCGCGCTTATGCACATTCCGTCGTAATTAACCGAACATCGCGATCGTACGACCAAACGAACCAACCTCCGACATATTTTTTAGCATGTTTCATGCCCACAATGTTTAGGCATCCTTGTGGAGCCTTGAAAATGATTTAACGAGCCTTAAACACGTCGAAAATGGCCTGAATACGCAACGGGGACTGAAAGATAAACATTTGAAAGTGTTTGCTGATCAGGGGACCCCTAGCGCGACGCCTAGCCCCCCTAGCGTCACGCTAGGCCCCTTCTGATCAGCAAAGGTCATTTTTAACATAAGTTAGCAGCCCCTAACACTTCCCAAAGGTTAAGTGCCACATGTTAAACTCTTATGGTGGCCAAATTCAGTAACCACAACATTCCAACAAGTGTAGGGATGTGATCATTCCCTCTTCTCCAAGAAACGATCCTAACGGTGAACCGAAAACTATAAATACCCATCACCTGTTCACTCATTTCTCACAAGAATCTGATCTTATGTGCTCTAAGTTGGAACCTTTGTTTTATACCTGAGCTATTTTGATCTAGATTAGCATTCGGGGACCCTTCGTAAGTGTTCCTTCATTCTTTTATTGCTTTTCGAGTCCGAAAGTCAAACTTTGTTTGACTTTCTGCATTGACCAGTTTATGGTCGATGCGAAGTTCGTTTGAACTTCATAACGTGAGCGTGATCACGATGGTTATAGTCCTTAGTGACTATACCTACTGATTACCACGTTATCTAGGCTCAGTGACGAGCCGTAGTTTCGGTCAGAATACGTATTCTTGCGTATTTTGTAACCAAACTACTTTTAGGTATCACAACCGTTTGTTGTGATACCAAACCTGTTTTCTAAACTTAGTTAAGCATGTTTTAACATGCTTAGCTCGTCACTTTTAGTTTAGTGCTTATATAGGGTCGTAAGGTAAGCGATCTAAACAATCGCTTATACTTTCGAACCCGACCATTTGGTCGATCATTAGGATCCGACCAAACACATTAGGTGACCATAGTATATAGGGAATAACCTTCCGAGGTTATACCTTATGGTCGCTGCGTTTAAGTAGTTGTATGATAGGTAGTTTATATGCCTTAGGTAAATTACCAAAATGCCCTTTTTATGCATAATTGAGGTTTAAGCATATGTAACGTAACTTTTGACATCTAAACTGATTTGACAACAATATTAGACATGTTAAGGCATATTCTACTTGTCGTAGGACTAGTTAGGCGGTCCGAACGCGTTTTACGCGAACGACACGTTAAAGTAGCATAAGCTTCCTAAACGGGTCGTAATGGGTCGTAAGCACTTATGTTAGGTTTCATTTAGTATGTAGGCTTTGTTAAACCATATGACACGAGTCTCTACACTCGTTTGGTTTACGAACCCTCATTCTATCCGATCTTCCGACTTAGGTCCGGTTTATTAATGTAGTTACCTATATTAGGTGTCGTTTGATATTCCGCGATCTCTAGCATTGCTTGGTGGTTATCTTAGGACTTCTGAGCAATCTCAAGTGTGTACATAGACCCCTCTTTTACTGTTTTCCAAACTGTTTTGGGGTGAAACACATGTGCCTACTTGTTACATTCATGCTTTCCCGTTTTCACATCATATACCTGCTATGTTCGTTAGTACATTATAGTACATGATTTCATTACATTTTATGCTATGTATGTCCATTGTGTGCATACTTAGTACATTGTTTTACATTACAATTTGTTGCATATGCTCATCCAGTATATGAACACATTATATTACATTTTGAACCGTTTATAACTATTTGACTATGTGAACCGTTTGTGCCTGTGAACCGTTTATATCTGTGAACTGTTTGTATCTGTGAACCGTTTGTATCTATGAACCGTTTGTATCTGTGAACCGTGTGAACCGTATTTGACCATACATAAACATTTCTACAATTGTTAAACAATACTTTAGTGGTTTGGTTTGATTAAGTGATTAAGTAACGATGCGTGTGTAATATGATACAAGCATGGTGGATACGCCGCTGGTACTTCCTATATATAAGTGTTTGTATGGTATTACATATCGTAGCGTTATTTGAATCATTTCTGTTGAGACATATAACATTTTATACAAATAACATACTTTTCACAATACATTGTTTTACAAGAACTTAACTTATACAAACTCATTTTACAATGGTTATTCAGTTAACCATACATTTTTTTCTCTTATTTATACATATCATCTGATCTTATCGTTTTTCAAATGATTTACAAAACAAAGCAAATTACAAGGTTCATGACTAAACATTTTCTCAAACATAAGTCATGAAACCTATTTTCACAAAACCTATGTATCTCACAGGCATTTTTATGCTGACGTACCTATTTTCACATGTGTTTTTCAGGAGCTGTTGCATAAGATGATCAAGATACACATAGGCAGACTTGGGCTTTAGTGACAATAAAAGATGCAAGACTAGTTAATTATGTTGTATTTCTTTGTTTGTTAAGACATTGTAACACTTTTAATCAATAAAACGAAACTTCAATTGCCATGGATTTGGAACAATTAATTCTGTTACAACACTCCCCGATGTTTCCGCCACGTTTTGTATGTTCTACGTGGTCGGGGTGTGACACTTCATCCGTCTTTTGACTTAACAAACTAAGCAACTTTGAAACCTGATCAGATGTAAGACTTGCAGCATCAAATTTATTAACATCAGAAGAACTAGTACTAACTGCAATATTACTAACAGCCTATTTTTTTCCTTGGTTAGACCTAGACTTTATCCAGGGAGGATACCCAATCAATTCAAAACACTTATCAATAGAATGACCCAGTTTATTACAATGAGTATACTTTATATTTTGATTAGGAGCCTTTCCAAACTTTTTCTTATTATAAAAAACAGTATTAGTTTTAGAAAAAAAACCCACTGTTGGTTCCTTAGTCAAAGTTATATTTGAATTTCTATGAGACTCTTCCCTGGAAATAATAGAGAAAGCATCTTTCACAGACGGAAGAGGCTCTCTAATCAACAAACTTGTTCTAACAGATTGATAAACATTGTCTAATCCCATAAAAAACTGCATCAATTTAATCAAGTGACTGAAATTATTATACTGAGTAGAAGCATTGCACGTACAAGTAGGAATTTGTAAGATTTGATCTAACTGTTTCCACATTATGTTTAACCTATGATAATACTCAGCCACAGACAAACCATTTTGACTGAACGAATTGATCTTTTGATACAAATAAAAAACAACAGACCCATCTACTTTATCATAGGTATCTCTTAACTCTTTCCAAACATCAGCAGCAGATTTAGAGTATACATGACCTAAGTACAATTCTTCTGAAACAGAATTTAGAATCCAAGTTAAGACCACAGAATTACACCTTTCCCACTGTGTTCCAAGAATTTCATTACCCTCAGGTTTTGCAAATGTTCCATCAATAAACCCAATTTTATTTTTAACTCTCAAAGCAAGTGTCATCGCATTAGCCCATACAGTATAATTTTCAGTTCCTTTCAACTTAACACTAACTACAGTCAAGTTTACTGAATCACTTGCATGCAGATACAACGGATTATCAGGTTCAAGTTTACTAATTAGTGTTTCACCAGCCATCAGAACAGAAAATCACAACCAACAAGTACACGAAATAACAGTCAAGATTATACTACACACACAGATTCTAAACAGTCAAATTGTTCCAGGGGCCAGATGGTAGGTTCTTCACTCAGAAGGTGCCTACCCAAGTCTTAGAACAGAGACTGGACCACTACAATAGTAAACAGAATCAAAGACCAGAAATCAACTAAGAATCCAAAAAAAACACAGAATATACAGGCAACAAGTATTCACAGAAACACACAATAATGCAACAGAGTGTACCCTCTCTGTGTCCCAATCAACACACCGGCCCGACTAGTCTGGCAAACAAATATGCCTATAATGCAAGAAAAGAAAAACAGAAAGTAACAAGGAGCAATCTCACCAAATTTGCAAACCCTAGCAAGGGTTTCTCCGATCACGATTAGAATTCTAATCGCAACAGCAGCTTCCTAAAACTTTCAACACCTTGCAATAGCTTTGAATGTCAAGACCTGACAATCACCGTGAAGTGCTTCTCGAATCAGCAAACCCTAGGTCCACCACGATTCCAAGAAACCCTAACCGCTCACGTAATCGACCAAGAATGATACAGATCAACAAAATCCCCAAATCTCCGAAACCCTAATTTCCGGAACCTGAAGGAACAATCAGCGGAAGCAAACAACAAACCCAGAGCATCTAAGATGGCTCTGATACCATGTCAAAAATAACATGTATCTAGAAACCCTTTATGTTATCGATGAACAACAACAGAAACAAAGAAATCGGATACAAGAACTTTACAATCTCACAACTAACACTCACTGATCATCAACACGATGATCAGACCTCACTTATATAGGACCGAAACAAATCAGATCTTAAAACAAGAACTGACCAACAAACCCTAAGAGAGAAGTGCAGAGAAGACAACTATGTGAGAGAAGGTAAACTCAAAAAATATCTCGAATGATCTAGTGCCAATCAACTGAAGTGAAGGCCTTCTTATATAAGCACACATGAAGACCACCTGACCGGTAACAGCAACAGCCCACAGCCCACATCAACAGCCCATAAGCAAGTCCAGTCACTTAGCAGCAGCAGCCCAGTACATGTTAACAAAAAAAAAAAAAAAAAAAAAGTGAATAAGCGAATGTTATGTTATAATAATATTCGTTATGTTTTCAACAACGTGAAACAAAATAATCAAAACTCAATTAACTAAAATAAGAAGCGTTAAGAGTTTGTTAGATCAATTATGTTTTCTTAAATTCTTTTACGTCACTCAAATGATGTTCTTTACCTGTTTTCCCACCCACCAATTTTTTCTTGACCCACAACCTTGAAGCAAAAGTATCACATAATTAGCCTCAAAATATATTACGTAAAACTCTAGAAGTTGATTAAAAATAAAACTAATCTTAAGATAAGTTCATGACAATACCTTGTTGGATCTTCTGACTGTCATATCCAACCAATTTAATAAACTTGCAGTTTCTGTGTTAAACATGTTTTGATAAACGGGTTGTGTTCAGGGCGACCTATTTAATCCTTAAGCTAAAGCGCTAAATAGGTCGACCAACCAAACTATTTAACCTATGTTCTACAATTAGTCGACCCAATTAGTACCTCTACAACTTTATTACTACCTGTTAACCAACATTTAGATGAAGGGGTTATATGGATCATGTATAGTTTACATGATTTTAAATGCATATGGGCTACAAATATATATATATATATATATATATATATATATATATATATATATATATATATATATATATAATATGAGGGTTTTAATAAGAACGCTAAACATTGTGAGAATGAATAAACACCATGAGAACTTGGCCAAAAACAATTCAAATTCAAATTTCTTTTTATACTTATCATTATTATCCAAATACAATGTTAGAAATTAAATTTATATGTTTAAATTTACGTGAATTCGTAAATAAAGAAATTTTACACATGTGTAAGTTTGCCATTTACACATGTGTAAAAAATCTAACAAATGTGATTTTAAGAGGAGAAAAGAATTATTTGATTTGTATTTTTTTTTTGATGTTGTATTTTAATTTCAATGAGGGTTGTATTAAAGAAATGGTTTTGACTGGTGTTCTCATTCGTTGTCACGGTTCTCGTAATATTTAGCGTTCTCAAGATAATCCTCTCTCTCTCTATATATATATATATTAGGGGAGGGTTCATTGGGGAACACTAAAAAAGTGAGGAACGGGGGAACACTTTTAAAAATTATACTTAACATGTTAAAAAAAATATTTTTCTAAATTTTTTTCGGCGTTTTTTCTTATAAATACAAGTAGAAACATTTTCGATAAAAAAAAATCAAAAACTAAAAATATAAAAAAATGTTTAAAAAACAGTTATATCTTATAGAATTAACTTAACATGTTAAAAATATTTTTTTTTTAAACTTTTTCAGCGCTTTTCTTTATAAAAAGGAGGAGAAACTAGTCGAGTAAAAAAAAATTTCTAAAAATTTTTTTTTTTAGCCTTTTTTTAATTGTTTTTTTTAATATTTTTAGTTTTTGATTTTTTTATTAAAAATGCTTCTACAAGTATATATAAGGAGAAGCGCTGAAAAAGATGTTTAAAAAATTTATTTTTAACATGTTAAGTTAAATTTTTAAGAGTGTTCCCCGGTTCACCACTTTTTTAGTGTTCCCCAATGAACCTCACACTATATATATGTGTGTGTGTGTATGTAATTAACCTAGGTTGGATCCTTAAGCCAAATGAGTTTTACTGATAATTTCACTATCATGCCTACGGGCGGGTGGGTTACTGGGTTTTCCCCAAAATTAGTGGTGGACTTGGGTTACTCTCGTAGTACTCCGTTCCAGTATATGTCACAAGAGTGCTCGTGATTGATTCTGTTGACCGTTAAAAAAAAGAAATAAATAAATAATTTGTAAAGAAAAAAGTAAAAATGGAAGATTTTTGAGAGGCATGGATGGAGTAATTAATAATCATTAGTATATCACAGCGCATCTTCTTTGAAATTCCTAAAAGATTTGTATTGAGTTCATTCATTCATTGATTCATGTTCTTTACCATTCTTGGATTAATATTAGCTCCACTACCAAACCCCTGCCTGATCCGTTAAAAAGGGGGAAACTTCTTCTAGGGTTTTCGATCATCATATATGGCGCAGAATCAAGGTGGCTTCTTTTCATCGATCGCTTCTAGTTTCTCCAGTTTCAAGAATCAAGTTAACGGGTAATTGCCCTAATTTCAAATTCATCATCCTAAAAATCCTAAATTGACATCATGATTCTGTTCATTTTTCAAGAGTTTAAACTTCTTGACTTTGTGGGTATAATTTTATTTTGAAAAGTTTGAACCTTTGCTATTTGATGCTGCTTTATGAAATCTGATAAATTATACTTGCTTGGTTTATTTAGCAAAAAATAGTTAAACCATAGTTTTTATCTATTGAGCAAAATGGACTGGTTTTATAGTTATATGAAGTAAGATGTTATTAAGCTGCTGTTAAAAATTCTACATCCACTAGTTATAGAATGTAATATACTAATATGTATCAATGTAAGATTTTAGTATATCCATATATGGTGGATTATACGCCCCGCTTGCGGTATGCTCATATAATGTATATATGTGTGGGCGCTCGGGGGCAAAAGTGAAAGTGCTCTAATTTTAACGTTATTTTACTAATTTCGTGAAAATAATGTTAAAAGAGGGGATGGTTAATCATGCATCATGTGGTGGCGTTGATAGCCGAAAGACAAGGGGTACATGCACTAATCGGCGTTTGTCTCAATTGCAGAGTGTTATGTGCCTTATGTAGTTATGTCCAAGGCTTGATACAAAACTACTATCGAGCCGTGGGTCTCACTGGAAGCAGCCTCTCTATTCCTACGGGGTAGAGGTAAGGCTGTCTACATCTTACCCTCCTCAGACCCTACCTTAGCTTTGCTATTGGTGGGATATACTGAGTATGATGATGATGATATATGGTGGATTACAAATATATTGATTCTATATACCCTTGGTTTTAAAAAGCGATGAGGTCTAAAACCGAAGCGCAAAGGCGGCGGGCTTTTTGTACCTGAGGCGCAAGCTAATTATCTATATATTTTATATATCCCATAGGTTTTTAGCTTTCCCTACCCAAAATATATAAGTAAGGTTTCTGTATTATTTTAGCTGCATGTACAAGCCAAAAAACCAAAGTTACAACAGTTAGATGCATAAAAACGCCTCGGTTACGAGAGGCGCGCGCCTCAGGACAAAAAAGCCAAGAAAAATCCCATGAGTTTACTCTAGGCGCTGAGCGAAAAAAGCCCCAGGGTGTGCGCCTTGTTGCGCCTCGCGCTTAAGCGCGCCTGAGGCGCATCTTTTAAAACCAAGAATATACCGCATGTGTTTGTCCGAGTATTTTATGTTTATCATGGTTAAGTTTTAAATGGAGAGAAGTTGCACGTACAATAACCTGGATAAGATTTCGATTGAAAAAGTTACTTACTTTTTTAACTTTAGCAATGTTGTTTTGGACCTTAAACTTGTCACTAGCAGAAAAACGTCACTTGATTCGCTTGTTAGTGGCTTTAGTTACACAAGATTGATATAATTTCTATCGTGTTCGTGTCTGGTTCAGTCTATCCTATTCAGCAGTATTAATATTAATCATTTTGTAATGGTTTGGTTCCTGTGTATAACGTTACAAGTTCATTCCATGCTGTGAACTGTTCATGTTTATATGTATCAATGCTTGTCTAATGTTCAGTTTGCCCTCTCTAGCAAGGTACGAGTAAAGCAAGATAATTTGTTAAAAACAAATAGGTCACATGTTGGTAATTGTTTTGATATAAGTATATAACCGTATTGACTATTTTCTTGTTTAGCTTGCTTGGCTATGAGGGGCTTGAAGTTATCAATCCCGAGGGAGGCACGGAAGATGCTGAGGTGGAAGCACAAAGAGGCAGATGGAAGCAAGAGGTGCAGTAAATTGTTTACCCTTAATTACTTTCACGATCCCACCTTTTTACTTCGATTTTGGGTACTCATAAGTTTACTGTTTTGTTTTGTCATAGGCTCATGCACAAATCTCAATTTACAGTATATGAAAAGATAGAAATTAGCTTATACGATATATGAAAAACGACAGCTTTTGCGTATATAATTATGCTATAATCTCACCACTAATATGTTATTTCTTTCACTTTTTTTTTTCCAGGAGCGTGACAGTTACTGGAGGTCTATGCAGAAGTATGTGGGAGCCGATATTACATCAATGGTGACACTACCAGTACTCATTTTCGAGCCCATGACAATGCTGCAGAAAATGGCAGAGGTTTGTCCAACTTCACTAATATGTTGACTATTCGTTGCTTGTATACATATGTATCTTCATATTGAGACACTGTTAAATTTTTTTTGTTGCAGTTGATGGAATATTCCCATCTTCTAGAGCTAGCAGATGAATGCGAGGATCCATACATGCGATTAGTATATACAGGTCTAAATAGTTTCCTACTATTTATCCCATTGGGGAACACTAAAAAAGTGGGGAACAGTGGGGAACCGACTCAAACGAACTCCGATTGGACTCATTCCAGCGGCGTTGGAACTGGCTCGTCGAACCCTAATTAGGATCTTTTAACCCTAAACCCTAAATCTTAACCCCTAAACCCTAAATATATTAGGGTTTAGCTTTATGGTTTAGTTTTAGGGTTTAGGGTTTAGCTTTAGGGTTTAGCTTTAGGTTTAGCCTTTAGGGTTTAGCTTTTAGGGTTTATAGTTTAGATTTTACGGTTTAGCTTAGGTTTTAGCCTTATTTTTTAGCTTTAGGGTTTAGAGTTTAGGAGTTAGGATTTAGGGTTTAGAGATCTTAGTTAGGGTTCGACGAGCCGGTTCCAACGCCGCTGGAATGAGTCCAATCGGAGTTCGTTTGAGTCGGTTCCCCGCTGTTCCCCACTTTTTTAGTGTTCCCCAATGAACCTTCCCCTACATCAGGATACATTATATATATTTCTAAAACCATGAAAAAATAAAGTTATTGGCTGTTTTCCATTACAGCGTCCTGGTTTATATCGGTCTATTATGCTTTGCAACGAACCTGGAAGCCATTTAATCCAATTCTCGGTGAAACCTATGAGATGGTCAATCATTGTGGCATCACATTTATCGCAGAACAGGTATACTTTAAATTATATAAGTCTCTTTTTTCTGCGGATGAATTTAATTAATTTGCTGTATAATATCAAGAAGTGACTAATTTTCTAATAATTAATATTAATCAGGTTAGTCATCACCCTCCCATAAGTGCTGCACATGCGGAAAACGAGCATTTTGTGTATGATATTACTTCGAAGGTGAAGACCAAGTTTCTTGGTAACTCTCTTGATGTGTATCCTCTCGGAAGGTAATTAGCTCTAACTCGGTTTCTGGTTTGTGATTAGAGTAATTTATTGATTTAAGCTCAACTAGTTTTTTTGTCCGCCGCGCGTTGCGGCGAGTCAAAACGTAGACTAACTCGAATTTATACCGTCAAATCAAAACATATTATATGTGATCTGACTCATACGTAGGAAACATGCAAAATAAAGCACGAAAGCATACACCAAATTTACGCTGAAACGTAGACAAAATCGAATTTATACAAAGAAGTATACCAAATTTATGTCGAAATGTAGACAAGCTCGAATTTGTACTGACTATGTAGCGCGATTATGTATAGTTCTTCGGTATATAAACTGATCTTGTCAATTTAGTTTTAACAGTTGTGATTTTATTTCCATATTTTTTTTTAAAATGCGGTAGTAAAATTTTATTAAAATGCTCTTTGCTACTAAATTGTTCTACGATGTTGCTTGCAGAACTCGTTTGAAGCTAAAGAAAAGTGGAGTGATCCTAGATTTAGTTCCCCCACCCACAAAAGTTAACAACTTAATATTCGGAAGAACGTGGATTGATTCCCCGGGGGAGATGATTTTGACCAATTTGACCACAGGAGATAAAGTTGTCCTGTATTTTCAACCCTGTGGTTGGTTTGGGTGCGTACCCAAAAATTTATACGTCTATATATTTTAATACTGATATCTAATTTGCGTACTTGAAACGTTGTGCAGTGCTGGTCGTTATGAAGTGGATGGATATGTATATAACTCAGATGAAGAACCTAAGATATTAATGACGGGAAAATGGAATGAATCTATGAGCTATCAACCTTGTGATTTGGAAGGAGAACCCCTTCCAAACACTGAACTTAAAGAAGTAAGCTTTCGGTTTTCACTATTATAAATAGAAATAAGAGTAAAATGCAATTTTCATCCCTGAGGTTTGGCCAGTTTTGCGTCTTTCGTCCAAAGATTTGTTTTTCCGCATCTGGCTCCAAATGGTTTGAAATCTTGCCATTTTCATCCGGCTCGTTAACTCCATTCTTATTTCTCCGTTAAGTCAATAGTAGTTCCATCTTTTTTGTTAACTTAAAGGGCAATTCGGTTTTTTTTTTCACTTTATGTAAAACGACCAAATACTCCTGAAAAAGACCGAATACCCCTGAAACAGACCGAATTGCCCTTTCAGTTAACAAAAAGGACGGAAATACCGCTGACTTAACGCAGAAAAATGGATGGAGTTAACTAGCCGGATGAAAATGGCAAGATTTCAAACCTTTTGGAGCCAAACGCGGAAAAACAAACCGTTGGGCAAAAGTCGCAAAACTGGCCAAACCTCTGGGACGAAAATGGCATTTTACTCTAGAAATAAAAACAAAAATTTCCAGTCGAGTTGCGACGAAGGGCATATGTAGGATGTAGATTGCACGTGTTGTTTTCCGTGGGCTAGTTTTGTAGCTATTGTTACCTTTTCTTTTCATATAGAAATACGAAACAGTTTGAAGAATTTAAAGGTGACTTCTTTTTTTTTTTTTTTAAATTTGAAGGTTTGGAGAGTTGCTGAGTCCCCTGCAGATGACAAATTTCAGTACACGCATTTCGCACATAAAGTAAACAGCTTTACAACAGCACCAAAGAAGTTACTTCCGTCAGACTCTCGCTTACGAACAGACAGATATGCACTTGAGATGGGTGACTTGTCGAAAGCTGGTTCAGAAAAGAGCGTGTAACTCTCTCTCCTCACGCACGCGCACATACACGCATTTTAAACTTAACGCCGTTATGTTTTATTTCTTTTGCAGTTTGGAAGAGAAACAGAGGGCTGAGAAACGGATTCGAGAGTCGAAGGGTCAAGAATTCGTCCCGAAGTGGTTTGACCAGACTGACCAAATCACTTCCACACCATGGGGTGAGTTGGAGATTTACAAGTACAACGGGAAGTATAATGAACACCGAGCGGCTGCTGATAGTTCTGCTAGTGTCGAAGAGGTTAACGTCAGTACGACAGAATTCAACCCCTGGCAATTCGGAAATGTTGCGGAAACCAGTTGAAGAAAAAGTTTGATTAATTTGTCACTTGTGTTGGTTTGTCACATGATACTAGTTTAACTTTCACATAAAAGTCTCCATAAGTAGATTCTTTTTTCTTGGTATTTATTTGAATCATACTCTGTTTAAACTGTTGAAAATTTTGATCTTGATTCTCAACTTTAGTTTGCTAGATTGTAATCCAATGTGTTATTAAATGTGTCTCCTATATACGACACGATTTGTTCAAAACGGTTAAATATAAACAGTTCAATAATACAAATGACATGACATGTATCATCCGATTATTGACAAGACATGAGACAACCCAATTAAGACGATAAAAAAGGGAACTCAAGAAAGTGGTCCCTTTCTCCGGAATTTTTGTATCTCTATAGTCATGCCAGAGAAAAATCACTCCTCTAAGGGGGTCGGGGCACCCCCATGACCACCGTGATGAGTGTGAAACATCGCCGAGAATTCGTATTCAAGCAAATGAAGATCTTTTCTTCTATCTTGTTAGGTTGCTTTGCATTTAAGTTGAGTAATGAAGACGAAGACCCAAAATATCGAATCACAGTTAATATTCAGCTCGATGGACCATTGAACATTACACAGGCGGCAATATAATTCTAACAACGATAAAAAAAATCATATAAAAGTTGTGTATATGTATAGCAGGTATATGCGTACTACATGACGGGGTAACACCTTTTATTACAGCACGACTTGTTGACTTTGAAAATCTAAATGTAGAAAGCAGACACTTAACAACGATATACTCCGAAAATAACCGGTTAAAGTAATAACCGGGTAAAGCATTAACCGGTTAAAGTCAAAAAGTCAAATTAACTTGTACAACCGGTTAACCAAACCGGTTATTGAAATTAACCGGTTTGTGCACCTCTAGCCCCGTAGCGCATAATGATATACTATTGGGTTCAAATTTTGGGCGCTTGGGCCTTCATTTAAGCAGATTGGGCCTTCAGTGAATCAATTCTTTTGGGCCTCTTATTCTACATATTATACAACACTTGTAAAAATCATGTCGAACCCTTTGAAAATTTGGGCCTTGGGCCATCGCCCGGCTTGGCCAGCCCAATAGCCACTCTTGTAAAACGACTTGTATATGCTTTTAACTTATCAAAAGACGAGAATGTATGAACACCAACGATAAGTTCACAATTACGTTGAAACAACACATACATGATTAACTTAAACTGTATTAGAATGGCGGCGCAGTTTGTTGCCCGTCTACCTGCTATTCTTATGTAATTTGCCCTGGTGATTGAAATTCAAATGAAAATATTTGGATTAAAAAAAAAAAAAATTAGAATACGAATATGTTAAAAACTTAGAATGATAATAAAGCAATTCTACCTTACCTATGACGATATGAAACCGAATTAAAAAAAAAAACTAAAACAAGCATTCAGGATTACATGAAAGACTAATCAAATCTCATGCAATAAATCTTTGCTAACCTCAAATACCAAATCATGTATAAACAAAACAAGACTGCTTAAAAAAGTGACAAAAGGAAACCATGACTGATTCAGTTCTTGATATTAATTGGTACCCAAAACGGAATACTAAAAATGATGCTTTTAATCGAATAAGCCGATCAAAGGCTCATCATCACTCTCTTCCATTGGTTCTTCCTGTACCATTATAATTTTGAAAACAAACTCAGTTAGTAATAATTGTATTAAACCATACAATAACAAAAAAAAAAAATAGTAATAAGCAATGTTTTAAAAACCGGTTTTTTCTAAAATGGTTCAACCGGTTAAACTGGGCGGTTCTACCAGCTTGTTGCCCGTTTACCTGCCACTTGTTTGTAAATTGTTAGTTTGGCATTTTAATGAAAAAAAAAAAAAAAAATTAGCCAAAAAAAAAAAAAATCCTTAAAATACATGTTCATCTAAAAAATAATCTAATTACATGTAAGATTTATGTAACTGATCATAGATTTTATCTAAAAAACAACTATTTTTCTTGTAATATATTAAGCATTTTAAGATCATTATTATTATTATTACTTATAGTTATATAAACAATATTATATTGGATAAAGTAACAACGATAGAATATTCGAATGGAGAACACTATATTAAATTATTAATTACCGGAAATATGGAACGTCAATATAATTTTAATATCGTATTTTATTAAAATTTAAAAAAAAATAAGATAATGTAATCCAGTAACGGTTTGTACCGGTAGAACCGCCGGTACATAAGACATACCGTCTTCGGGTTTTACGGACCTGTGCCCGGTATCCGGTGTAACCGACAAGTTCATACCGGTATTAAAAACATTGGTAATAACTAATAAGTTCAGAATCGGTTTACCTTCTTTTCCTCCGGAGGAGGCGCGACAGCAGCTGCACCGCCACCAGCGGCAGGAGCAGCAGCCGCCGGAGCACCACCGCCGCCACCACCAACTCCAACATTAAGAATGAGATCCTCTATGTTTTTCTTCTCTGCAAGCTTGGCAAACAAACCCGGCCAGTAAGATTCACAGCTGACATTAGCAGCCTTCAAAAGGGTAGCAATCTTCTCAGCCTGTAGCAACAAATTCACTTTAACAAATTCATACGACTAGGGTGCTAATTTCCGACACGACACAAAATAATCAGATTTTAGGTTGGCATGTCTATCTTGTTAAAACAAACAGTTAGTGCACTTGCATAAGAAATATACATATACAGATATATATACATATATTATATTATATAATTTTTTGTAGTAGAAACTAATTATAACCGTGATGGGGATGCCATCGTCGTTAAGAATCAAACATGCGTAAGAACAAGCAAGCTCTGCGATCGACATGCTTCTCTGTAACCACAAAGAAACAAAATCATCAGATTACAAGTTAAACAAAATACACAATCCGATTAAAAAAAAAATTATGAACGTACCAAAAGTAAAGTTGGTTTTGCTGAAAGGGTTGAATATCAGAGACTTAGGGTTTTGCATGCTTAAATAATAAAGGAAACGTGAGACCCAAGAAAGGCCCACCAACTATGGGCCTCAGTTTTAAATTCATAAAAACTATAATATATCTTTTAAATTCTCACGGGTATTTATTTATGTCATATATATGGCGGTTATAACTACCGTTTGGTGTATCTGGAAAGCTAGGAACGATTTGGTATTTGGTGTTCAAACAGTTAAGGAGGAGCCCGCAAGAGATTTTCTCTGAGATTAAATCTAGGGGTTATGCTTGGGTGAAAAATAGATCTTCTTGTAAATATATCAATTGGAATGAGTGGTGTAAATACCCGATGTATATGTTGTAATCTGGTTGCCCTTTGCCCGTTTGGGTCGGGGGTCTTTTGTTTGTTGGCCTTTTGCCCGTTTGGGTCGGAGGTGTGTTTTTAATGAAGTTTAATTTTCAAAAAAAATATATGTATATGGCGGTTAGTCGGTTACGATTTCTATAGCAGGCACATGGAAGGGTATCTTTAAAATAGAGGTGGATCTGAAACAAGCAAACATTCAAATCAGGTTTTTGATCAGGGGGTCGTGGGTACAGGGGAGAACATTATGTTCTGGCTGGATAGGTGGGCAGGTGAGACTCCGCTTATGGATGCATTCCCTCGATCGCAGAACTAGAAGAAAAATTCAGGGGTATCCTAAAAAAAAACTTTTACCTAGACCCGTCCCTGAGAATTCAATGGCCCCAAAGGGCCTGTGCGACTAATAAAAATGGGCTCTGTAAATTTTCTTTTACTTGAGGTCATCTATGAGAATTTGAAAACCCTTAGGAGCCTTATGCGGCTAGTAATGTTTAAGGGCAGGTAAAATAAAAAAATAACCAAAGTGAAGAAAAAAAAACAAATAAGTAATGTTTACTGTCCAGTAGAACACTATTAGCCGGTAAAAAAATGATGGAATACTAATTAAATTTGACTTCTGACATTTGCATAATAGTACCGCCTTTTCATTTATTGTCCAAATGCCATATTATTATATTAACTTTAAATATAACTTCATCTTCTTCATTCTTTAACAATATGTGCCACCTGCAAGTTCCTTCGCAGAAATTTTCGTTTCCATCAAATGCCAAATTTCATTTCATTTTATTTTCACAAACTTTAAAGGTATTCTAACATTTGTTTAGGGGTATCCTAGATAGATAAAATGGACATTAAAAGAAAAATTATACTTCACCAAGAAAGTTGAGCCGTAGCCCATGCTACGGCTCATTATACATTGGGTCTGCCCCTGCCCTCGATTGTTTGCGTTGGAAAGTAATAAAATGGTCACAATAGCAGAATGTTATAACTGGGTTGGGTTTGGAGGTGGCGACGGGAACCAGTTCTTCAGAAGGAATTGACTGAAGTAAGAGCCTTAGAGGAATTAATTAGGACGGCGCAATTGAGTGATAATGAAGATGGATGGAGGTGGGGTGAAACGGGAGATGAAACTTTCACGGTTAAAGACGTAAAGATTCGATATACTGCAGCAACTCAACAGGTAGGGACATACAAATTTCCGTGGAACAATTGGGCGCCGAGGAAAGTTAACTTGTTTAGTTGGAGGGCAAAAAATGAATCGGATCCCGACGATTGATAATCTTATAAAGCGGAATATCCAAGTCGACTCAGAGAGGTGCAAGATGTGTGGGGATCTGGGGGAATCAGTGGACCATCTTTTCATCTTGTGTCCGGTGGCGAATATCATCTGGATGCAGGTTAGTGAATGGTGCAAAATTGATCCCGTATTTGCTTTTTCATATAGGGATCTTATGGAGATTCATAGATCAATCACGGAGGTAAAATCAAAGAAGAAAATTGTCCAGGCCATAATCCTTATTTCGTGTTGGTCGATATGGAAAATGAGGAATGAAGTTACATTCAGTCAGAAGACTCAATATTAGCACATACAAAACTAATACAAACATGTTTGAAATTAGCACAAAGTTATCAAAGTTATTTGTGAGATTTTACCAAGTATGGGTGTTGTACTTTGGTTCATCATAGAGTCAAAACCAAATTTGAATTTTGGTTTTAAATGCGTTATGAATTTGTATTTTTTTAACAAGCGAAACAAAAATCAAACTTTGAATTTTATGCACATGTTCATTTCATAACCAATAACATGGTGAGAACTTCTTTAAGCCTTTAATCCTTTAAAAATAAGCTATTTCTAGATAATATATTTTTTTTTAATTAGCAAACCTTAAGGGGGTGTAACGTAATGAATATCATAATAACCAACATGACTATACAATTTTTGGGCATCTCTTCAAAATGTTCACAACTCTATTACAACTTATCGCCTGCATATATATTGAATTTATAAACCAAAAACACAAGGGAAGAAATGAGAATGCACACATACATGGGTCAACTTTCATAGTCATATACCTCTTTAAGATGCTAACTTTTTTGAAGCATCAACTTTTTTACTTGAACAGATAACATATCATGCTCGTGTCTCATTTTTTCTAGTAACGTCTCAACGATGAGCATCTCCTCTTTAAGATGGTCCATTTGTTTGTTTAGCAACGTAACCGTCTCTGCCCTTCTGTCTATCCGAGCCTTGCTAATCCAAGCCGTGTCTGAAACTACTTGGACGGTTTGTGGTCGCATTAACAGCACAACAATGCTTATCTGCACATACCAAAAGCAAAATCAACATCTTAGTAACCAAGTAGAAGTGTTAAACTAACATATGTAGAAGTAAAACGTACCTGCATTAGAAGGATGACGACAACCAGGAGGATAACGGAGGACAGGACCTGATTCTGAGACTTAAACGATGAAAACATTTTTGATACAGAATCTCTGAAAAAGGAGACCGCAGTGGCAGAACCGCTTGAAGATCCGTTGTTGACAGGGTTCAGGTTCACTTCCTGGGTCTGTGGAACGGTTTGTGTCATTGTCATGCCCCTATTCTGACATGGCGGTTCTAATTGGTCCGGGGTCCGTACTGGTGCTTCTACATTTACCTCAGGGGTTAGGTTGTTGGCTGAAAAGAAGCACCAATGAATTATAAAATAATAAAGTAATAAATCACACTGAATATCATTATATCAATATCATGCAAGTGTAGCATTAGTTAAAGACTTAAAGGTACCTTGTTTAGCAACAGTCTTCTGTTTTAGTAAGGCATGCGCCTGAGAAAATAAAATATAGAAAACTCATAACTAAAACTATCAGATATTTGAGATTTTTTTTACTTGTAAAATTAGATCATAGAGGATTAAGAAGATACAAGTTCTATCCAGGCTGCAAAAGTATCCCGGCACTCTTCAATCGTAGCCGTCACTATCTTCCCTGAAAATTATAATGAAACATAAATTAATCTAGTGTTTCTTGAATTGTCCTCTCAGTTTATGTAGCATTAATGATGACATATAACACACTAGATAGGAAGCTACTATATGAAAATATGAATCTTTAATTTCATGACTTCTGTTTTGTTTTGTTCACTGAACCGAAACAAGATACGGTCAAGTAAATAAGCAAGCTTACCTCTCCACATGGTTTTCTTGGAGAATGCCACAGTCACATATACCCTTAATGTGCAGCTATTACTTGAATCCGCGACCACATCCCATAACCCCTGTAAACATATAAATTTAAAGAATAATCACATTATACATGAGGGAGCACACGGTTTTCTGCAAGTAAAAGATAACATATTACAAACTAAGGCTCTATTGCTCTATATTGGAGTATTTATTAGAGAACACGCAAAAGTCGCAATACAAGGAATTCCACTACAAAAATACTATGCAGGTGTCAAGCATGTGTCAAGGAAATTACTAAACAATATTCAAAACGTTAAATAGATCGAATAAATGAAAAGCATACCTTGACAGAAAAGTAGTCCCCATAGGGAACATCATTGATCACTTGTGATGTCTTCACAACCAAATGACTGTCACAAATTGAAGTTAGAAACAAATTAAAATTGAAACAAAACTGTAAATAAATGTGTCACAAGAGTACTTAACAGGGGAATCACGCTTATAAAAATTGCAGTCTACCTGTTTCTGTAAACTCGAAAATTTTGTACTTCACTGCAAGTACCAAATCTAGCACCTAAACGGAAAAAAAAAAAAAAAAAAAAAAAAAAAAAAAAAAAAAAAAACATTAACACCGAAACAGCAAAAGCTAAACAACGGTTAACAAAGACAAGATAATTACACATACTACTGTGACAACACGTACCAAAATATATTTTGATTGGATGCTGGAATGATACTTCACGAGCATAACCAAGTTGTTCATGTGGTTTCCATGATGTGCACTTAAGATCTAGAAAGCGAAAAGATGTAAGTTTATTTTTGAACTTGAAGTGGGTCATAAGTTATTATCAGTTTCATGATATATAACCCCAGGCACCTTTATCTCCACATTTGTTGTGATATGATTCGAGAAAAGGGAGAGCGTCATCTGAGAAAAAGAAACTAAAGAACTCATCCACCTTCATCTGCATAAGAGATAATATAATCAGAAAGTTTATAGTGCATGCAGATATGAGAAAATGTAGTCCTGTTAAAACAAATAACACTACCGGAAATGTAGATTCAGCAGCCAGTGTATACTCCTGTGGGACTGCACGTGTAAAACAAATTACGTTGAGAAGGATTAATAAATAAACTAAGACCTATGAGTGAAATATTTTCATACTTGATCTGTGTAAATGTCAAAAGTGTTTGAAGACTCGTGGGTTAAGGTTATTTAGTCAGCATACCAAATTTTGTATTTTGATTCTTGTTATTAGTTTTCAATAATAACACGAGTGAACGATTAGAAAACCAAAAGTGAAGTATTATACTTCTAGGAGTAAAATGCCATTGTCCCTGAGGTCCTGAGGTTTGTCCAGCTTTGCAACTTTCGTCTAAATGTTTGTTTCATCCGACTCGTTAACTCCATCTATTTTTCTCCGTTAAGTCAGGGGTATTTTCGTCTTTCTTAGCTTAAAGAGCAATACGGGCTTTTTCTCTTTACGCACAAGCATTTAGCATAATGTACAAGTATTGCCCTTTAAGTGAAAAAGACCGAATTGCCCTTTAAGTTAGCAAAAGACAGAAATACCCCTGACTTAACGGAGAAAAATAGACGGAGTTAACTGATGGGAATCAACTATGAGAGGGAAGTGAGTTATCGGTATTCTTCAGGAGCTAAAGTGTAATATAGGGGGTAGTATAAGTAATAGAGAATAAGGTGTGTTAGAGAGAGGATGGAGTTTGTTAGTTCATTAGGGCTCCTGCTTGTGCATTGAGAGAGGGCTAGGCCCTGGATTATCTCTGTAATTGTTCCTTTACGTATTCAGCAATACAATCGTTCTGTCCTTTGTTTCTATTATCTTCTCTATATTCAATTCATCACAATCTTCACATCTCAGATCTCTATCATTAACGGGCCGGATAAAAACGGCAAGATTTCAAACCTTTTAGATCCAGATGCGAAAAAACAAACCTTTGGACGGAAGTCACAAAACTGGACAAACCTCAGGGACGAAAATGGCATTTTAACTCTACTTCTAAACACTGATTGTTAACAAGTGTAACTCATAAATCATCCAAAAATGACTAACCTTCAGGTGCATCAGCATCCTCAATCTCCCATGCTAACGATTTTCCAGAAGATGAACAATCAGTATTTTGAACAAGGACAGCATCATCGTCCACTGCATCTTGCACTCCTGAAGACGTCACCGCCACTTCAGTTTCAGTGCCGGGTGTACCATTGGGATCTTCTGTGAAGTCACTCGTGTTTCTGTTTCACATAAGGTCAGCATGCAACTATTAAATGGGAAGTAAACTTGTTTCAATTCAAGAACATACCTGTTTGCAGTTTCCAAATCGTCTCCTGACGGTCTGGCTTCATTTGAATCTTCAACTACAACAATTTCAGGCTCTTCATCAATCAACTCAGATCTTGAGTCCTGCAATCAATCAATATATGAAAAAAGTAACAGATGTGGTTATCAATTAATCACCCATTGTAAGTTAAGATGTAAGAACCTGCTGATCAGAAATAGCTTTACTTCCATTTCCATGTTCCACCCAACCATCATTAATAAGCTTAAAGGCTTCATCACGCGATAAGAACGATGTAAAGAAGTACTGCAGAAAAAAAGCAAGTTAAGAACCTAAGATGTCAACACATGACGTATATCATGTTAAATTCACATAAGTAGTATTTATTTAATTACTAAACAATAGAGAACGCTCAGCTATAAATAATACCTTTTTTTCTGAAGCTATTAGTTCTATGGCTGTAGGGAATATTCCTGCAGTCTTTGCTCTTTTTAATGAGGTAATTTCCCTAAAAGATATTACTTTCTGCATGTGAACAACCACCATTCCAAATTGATTAACATCATGATACACAGGGGAAACAGATAACTGACCTACTTAATTTATATACCCAAATTAGTTAACTTGTGTGCAAAAAGCTTATACAAGTTGGTTATACTAGAGATGTAGAAGTAGTACCTTTGTCTCGAATCCAAATAGGTTTGAGTAAAAGCATACGTGATGAACAAACAGGTACATATGACCCTACAGCATATCAAGGAAGAATAATCAGAAACCAAAAAAATTGTGCACACTCAATTACAAAAAGTAAACGAGGGAACTCAATAAACGTAATAAACTGCAGAATGATGATCAAGATAAGAATAATATTCAGAAACTCAACATTAAACATAAACAGAACCAAACAAACCTGAAGGATGAAACTCTCTTGCAATGCACAATTAAAATCTTGAATAAGGACCTAATATACAGAAAAACAGAAGTTAAAGATAGATAGGGAAAAAAATATGCATGTAGAATTTGAGAAATAAATAAGAGAAAGTGAATCTAATACAAAAAAAATTACAAGATAGTCCAACAGGTAGAAAAGACATTCTTTAACCAATACATCATTGCCTCCAAGCCTAACACGGCTAAACTAATATTTGAAACTAACAAGGGTAAAATATATTGGAATTCACTATCTGCAACACATACAGCCTCTGCACAAGCAAATCATATACCAACTGAACTACAGCCCTAAAAATAAGTAACCAACAAACAAGAGACCTCTTAGGTACAACCAATTTAGACTGCAATTTGCAATATCACTGAACATACAAATACTACAACTACCAGATTAAATCAATCGATGTGGCATAAAACTTCTCAAATTTTTTTATGATTGGGGAGGTTAATGACATCTAAAAATACATTATTTAAAATATTTACTGAAACTATAAAGTCGAATGATAAAACTAACTAGCATCATACAGTTAGGATTATCATTTATCAATGCATCATGTAACAACCACAACAAATAGCATGATCAAATCACCAAGAACCCTAACATAAGTCCCATCCTACCTAAACAATAATATTTACCGCAAGACGATAGTATAAGGTCAAAGATCAAATTAAGTAGCATCATACAGTTAGAACTATCAATGCATCATGTAACAACCACGATAGATAGCACGATCAAATCACCAAGAAGGCAAGAACCCTATCATAACTTCCATCCTAGCTGATTAATAATATTTACCGAAAGTATAAGGTCAAACGATAAAACTAAGTAGCATCATACAGTTTGGATTATCAATGCATCATGTAACAACCACAGCTGATAGCACGATCAAATCACCAAGAACCCTAACATAAGTTTCATCCTACTTGAGTAACTAAATGTTGAGTAGCTAAACGTTGCGATATATGTAAATTCGAAAGCCCTAAAGTCAAAACATGATCAAATACCAATCCAAATAAGATAGAATCAAAGAAAATTAACTGTTCTTATTCATATGTGCTCTCTATTTCTTCTAAAAATTGTAAATAACAGTTTCTAATAAAAGGTAAGATAATTACTTCTTCAGGAGGAAGATGAAACAGCTGTCGATACTCTTCGCTCCTCAATGACGGCTGAAACACATCAACAAACAAATTATACAAAACAGTCGAGTTTCAAAAATCACAACAAGTCAAACAGTCAACATGATCCACAACTTTCGATTCAAATTCCGTTACGAAACGTAACCGCACCTGAAACAAATCAATAAACAAATCAACAAACAAATCAAACAAAAACATTCCGTTTCAAAACTCACAATCAGTCAAACAGTCAACACGATCTACAACTTCCGATCCAAAAACCGTAACAAAACATAACCGCACCTGAAATTCAAGCTGTACAGATGATTTGCGTGGGAAATCAGAATATTCAACCGGATCTGACACTCCGACGGACGACGAACCTACCGTCGACGGAGATTCGTCGGCGGTTGAAGCGTCGGATGAGTTTGTTGCCGGTGATTTGTCCATAGATTGTGACGGAGGTGCTATGTTGTCGGTGGCCACTGCCATAGAGAGGAAGTTACGACGGAGGAAGTGCCGTGACGTCAGCACCGGCGGTGATGATGACTGGTTGAGTAGTTGACGGAAAACGGAAGTGTATCAGTGTGGTGGAGAAGGTAAGGTACAAGTTATTTCCAGTTGTGGATTGTTAGATGCAGAGTAATGTACAAGTTATTATTCCAGATTTACAATTTACTGAAGCGTTACGTTTTGGTTAATATTACTAAAACAAGAAGAAGATAATGTTTGGAATCTTTTTATATTATTTATCTTGTTCAATATATATATAGGACAAAGCTAGACAGAAAACCCTATTTGCATAGAAAACTCTGGAAACTCAAATCTCCACCCATTTTTACCCAACCTCCCGACATTTTTTTTTTGAAAAAAATAACACATGTAATATACATGTTTTAAAGTGTTTTGGGCCAAAAAAAACAAAAAAGCGCCGAAGGGATTTTTAAAAAAAAAATAAACAAATTTCAGTGCCTAACATGTGTTAGGCACAAAAGACAGAAAATGCTGAATTTTTTTTTTTAAAAACATCCTTTCGGCGCTTTTTTGATTTTTTTAGCCCAAAACTCTTAAAAACATGTATATTACATGTGTTAATTTTTTCAAAAAAAAAAAATGTCGGGAGGTTGGGTTTTCTAGGGTTTTCTATATAGATAGGGTTTTCTATATAGCCCTACCCTATATATATATATATATATTTTATTTATAAAACTATGTTTATATTATTTTAAATTTTTATCTATGTGATTCTAGATTAATCTAAGTATATTAAAATGGAAATTTTTTCGTATAACTATAGTGACTAGTGTGAGACTAGTGAGATTTCACTTTATGTACCTAACTTTCAGAAATCACCCATATCAATATTATTCTTGTTGTTTATTCAACCATTATGATTTTGGTTATGAAATGAAATAAATGTACATAAAAAAAAAAATCGATTAAGCTTATGTATAACTACGTGTTTACTGTTTTTTATGGAATAAACATAAATAAGTTAGGAATTTAACTTCTTAATAATAGTAAGAATAGAAAGTGAAATTTAAATGGTAATTTACTTTTAATCTAATTTAAATTTGTTTATTTTAATTTGAGTTAAATGTCATTTTAGTCCCTGTGGTTTGGACCATTTTCCCAGTTTAGTCCAAAGGTTTCATTTTTCGCATGTGGGTGCAAAAATGTTTCATTGTTGCCATTTTAGTCCACTGGGTTAACTTTATCCATTATTTTTGTTAACGAGAAGGGTGATTCGGTCATTTTATATGGCTGAATTGCCTTTTTAGTTAAAAGAAATACATATAAAAATACCGAATTGCCCTTCTGGTTAACAGAAAAAATTGATGAAGTTAACCCAGTGGACTAAAATGGCAACGGTGAAACCTTTTTAGACCCAGAGGAGAAAAATAAAACATTTGGACTAAACTAACAAAATGGGCCAAACCACATGGCCTAAAATGGCATTTAACTCTTTTAATTTTTTAAAAATTGATGTCATTTACTAAGGTGGGGTTGGTGAGTCACATCACATCGTTCGAAACATAAATAGTGCTTGACTTTGTTGCGAAGATTTGAATAATTTGTTGATTTTTTTTTTATTTAAGCATCTAATATGTGTCGGTAAGAGGTATCGCGACTTAAAAATATCAACTTCTTATGAGTCAGAGCTTTATACACTTTCTCTCCTGGCCCACTCATAATTCTTAAAACCGATTTTCTCTCGGCTCTCGTTTTTTCACTCACATACTTCGGGTTTAGCGTTCATACACAAGCACTCCTCCCTTAAAAAGCATCCCTACCTAATGGTGAAAAACACCAAAAATTGCTTCCATTATCTTCAAAACCGATAAAACCATACCATTGTGGATGGTCTTATAGGTTCATAAATTTATGTGTCTATCTGTAAAAGCAATATACAAGGCTATATATAGAGAATACCTAACCCTCATATTAACTCTAATACAAATCTCCATGAAGCTTCTTTTTAACACTAGTAAAATGATATGATAGTTGAATGATTTGGTAAAATGGAAGAGATGGTGTGTTTATATGAAGGAGTAATTAAAAAAAACACAATTTTTTACTACTCGTTGTGGCCAACGGCCAAATTTTAACATCCAATTAAAGAACGCCACGTCGACCAAGAAATTAACTCAACGCCGGTGGAAATGTTCAAGCCCAATCCACAACGCCGTGGAAAACGCCGATGACGGTGTGGTGTGGTGTGGTGTGTGTGGCGTGGAAAGACATAAACGTCACAGATCCACACCCACATCGTATGGTCTTAGAGGTGTTAAGGTGTATGTAATATATAAAATAAAAATGATGCTTAGTTTGTTAATAAATCGTGTATGATAAAAGCTTCAACATTTCGAAGTTCGAACATTAGTTTAGCCCAAATTTAAAGTTGATTATTGGGCCTAAGCGATGTGTATAGCAGGCCCAATTGCATAATCCTTTTTGTTATTTAGGCTTCTAGTGTTTGGAATTTAAAACAAGTTTAATACCATAATGGCCGACCTATTTTTTCTTTTAATGGAAATAATCACTCTATGGGCTGTGGGGGCGTGGGTTGAGGCAGTGGAGGGGGTTTAACGTTGGCTACACCACCCCGGATTGGTGTTGCGTTTGGCGTGGAGATTTTGCCTGGCGTGAGGCGCTTTCTATAAGTTTTGGGGAGGGGGGGGGGGGGTGACATAAAAAAAAAAAGGTTTTCACACGTACATGCATTTCTATAAGTTTATGGAGTTTAACATAACAGAAAGGTTGAGAAATTTTTATTCGGGTTCTTTAAACGTGTCTAGGAACTAATATAGAGTAACTTTGTTTTTTTTAATAAAAGCTAAGAAAATATGTTGTTTTTTATTCCCTTGCAAAAAACTATCATATAATGATTATAATATTATTATATTATAAAACAATTATATAACATTTTAATTAATCAATCATCTAACATTTTAATAAAGCGATAAGAATCCGTGTTTCTTTGTGTTAGGATGATGTCCAAATTTCATTCTCTAAGCTAGGATAGGATAGATAGTGTGATTTTAATATTCGTGATGTAATTTTGTAAGTTATTTTGTTTAGATGTTGTAGCTCCTTACTAGTCCGTTTCTATATTTATAATAGAAGTTTTGTCTTAAAAAAATGTGTTTTAAGTAGGTATGGCAATGGGGTGGGTATAACTAATCCCAACCCCATACCCGGTTACAAAAAAACCTGTCCCATACCCTGCCCAAAACCTGTCAGATATGGGACGGGTAATACCCGTCGGGTACGGGGCATACCTGTAGGTATTGGGTACACCCGTTATTTGGTTAAAAAATACCCGTTGGGGTTTCAAGTATCTGGAGCACCTACGGGTATCGGGTATACCCGTTATGATTATATCTTTTACCGAAACATATAATAAGTTTCATATATATTTATCATAAGATGTTTCAAATAAGTAAATAAATAAAATAAATGGTTTTAAAAATGTGTTTTAACTTTTAAGTTGGGAATTAAATAAATGGTTTAATGAGAAAAAAAAAAGTGTAACATATTTTGTAGCAAAACCCAGAAAGTGTGGATGGAATCATGAGGAACCTAACCTAACCATTGGAACCAACGTCTCGCCTTTTTAGTTGGTTTCATAAATCATAACCCCTCACTTTCATAAGCCTTCTGGTTTTGCCTTTAAAAAGGCTGTTATTGGTCCCAACCAATCAATTAAATAATTATTCCCTTCTTACCTATGTAATTGTTGCATGTAACATGTTTCGTTCAAAAATACCATCCCAAGTTATAAGACCGTGGGGTATTGTGGGGCGTGGGTTGGGGGCATGGTGGGGCGTGGGTTGGGGGCATAGTGTGACACGTGGAGTATGGGACACCCAAGACCAAAAGCCAATTTCAAAGGGGTATGGTGGGGCGTGGCTGGGGTGGCGTGGCCAAGCCACATCATACTGAGGTTCCGCCATGGCTAGTGCTCTTGGCCAATGAGGTTCTGCCATGTCATGTGGGTAGCCCCGCCCAACGCCCGGGCTGAATCCCACGCCAAAGGGGCCACGCCGAAACCAAAGCTCACCCGATGTGGTGACTTGGGCGTTTGTACCCAACCCACGCCCCATACCCCATAGTCTAAATGGGTAACAAAAGACAGCATGTTTCGTATTTTGGATTAACACTCGAGATAATAACTTAGGTTGTGTTTGTTTTCCTAAAAAAGATTTGCACAGCCTCTTTTGCCTGCGCTGCGCAGACATTGTCATCTGCAAACTGTTTGTTTTTCCAAAGATGTTTCATTAAAAAACATCTGCGCGAACTCTTCTAGGTATAAACTTGGCTCAACCACTTTTAAGATCTTCTAATGTCTGCAGAGGATTAAACACCACCACCCACCACCATCATCCATGTCACACCCCAACCGATGGCGGAAACATCGGGGCATGGCACTGAGCGAAACAGATTGTCCAGAAGTTTCCATAACAATTATCATTACCAATCAATTTAAAATAACATGTCCCATACCATGTCTCAAAAGGTAAACAAATTGTTACAGACAAAATCTAGGCAAATAGTTATATTCCGACAACTCAGATTTCCAAATAGAGCAATTGTTTATCTGCTTCTAGAGACCCTTGATTCAGTTAGTACAGACAACTATTTGTTGGCCTCTAGAGCCTTATTCTAGCTTCGATTTCCTAGCAGATGTGCATCCTAAGCACCTGTCACATACGTTAAAATAAAGTCAATACATATAATGTAAAGGTGAGCATACAAGTTTGATAATAGCATATAGAGTTCGAATTTGTTTACGCATAACCAGCACGTACACATAGTGAAATGAAGCACGTTAGTTATCGACATAGATCCATCGATACCAATGACTACGAGTTGACTGCCTGAGGCAGTTCGCAATACATGATTACCCCCGTAATCCATGCAAGTAATTGTCCTTAACAACCCCTGCGAACAGGTGCTGAGTCCAAACTATAGTACTATCATTGCTAAGGCAGGTAGACAGCATTCCATGTGTAAACATAACAAACAAGCATTCATAAGCCACGTATAACATGCATTAATGGTTAGCGTTCAAATAGTATTGAGTTGTGTGTTTGATGTGATTTGAATAGTTGTAACGTATGTAACACCCAAAAGTGCATAAAGCAAAAAGGGATCGAGTATACTCACAGCGATGATGGATTGAAGGGAGCGCTTAGAGCGGAATTAGCCTGATTAGAATGATAACATAACGATAAGTGACGCGTAAAACGATGCAAGGTGTAAGTGACTCGGACAGTAGCTCAGTCGGATTGGTAACCCGGTCGAATGACTATTCGAGTGGATTGTTTCTTCCTTTGATGTGTATGTATATGATGGCTTGTCCTTTGAAGTTTTCGTTGTAGCATTTTGAAAACATTGAAGCATCTCTATCCTTCAAGTCGGTCGATCGGACGGTCAGTCGTGCGGATGACAATCCGCTCGGATGGTCATCCGGTCGGACGGCGACTCTAGTGTTGAGGTTACTTAGTGGGGACAAATTCACAGCAGAAGAGTCACTCGGTCGGATGTCCATCCGACCGGGTGGCAACCCTGTTAATGAACATGTTGAAAATTGTTTAAGTTTTTAAAGTCCTAGTATCTCATGATCCGAAGAGTAATCCGGTTGGATGGTAGTCCGATCGGATGACAATTCGTTCAATACTCAAACTTCAGATAAAGTTGATTAAGTGTGGGACCCAAGGTGTGACCCGTTCGGATGGCAATCCGTTCGGGTGGCTTATCCGCTCGGACAGTAGTCCGGTCGGATAGCACTCCGTCCCGGTTGCTCCGTCCGTCTTACACTTGGTCGTTTTGTTTATTTATCGTTTTATCGAGACGTTTTGACAATGTGTTAACCAACAAAATCCCATCTTGACCCAAGTGACCTGATCGACCAGGAATCACCCTAGTTCGGCCAGTTAACCGGTTCAAGACGGTTGTTCTTGTTTAACCCGAAATCGGTGGTCTCGTGAGTAGAATCCAGATCTTGAGCTAGCACAACACTAAGAATGAGCAGGAGACTAGAACAAGGCCCGATTCTATCGGTTTTGAGTGCATTGAGTGTAAAAGAGTTGAAAGAAAGTTAGAAACCATCTTTCAATCCCTTTTTCACCGTGAATGTATTTAGATCTAGGTGAGATCTTTGTTTATTTGTGTGGAAATCGGTTAGATCTAAGTTGTTCTTGGTGGATTGAGGCCAAAACATGAAGTTCTTCAAGAACTCATGATGACGTCATCCTAGAACACCTCAAATCTAGTGATTTCACGATTAAAAGTTAAGATTCAAAAGATAGGAATGTGTAGGAGTGCGTGTAGATCAAGAAAGTACAAGATTTAGGACGAGATCTTACCGGAATCGAGAGAAATCGAGGAAAATGTGAGGAGAGCGTGCTGGTCGGACAGAGAATTTCCAAAAGTAGAAAGTTTGAGAGTGACATGGGTATTTATAGGATTCCAAAAGGGGAAAGTGTGGGTCGGTCGGATGGCATCCCGTCCGGATGACTATCCGGTCGGATGGCATTTTGGCATCACGACCAAGTGGCAGCCCGGTCGGATGGTCGGATGGCACTTGGTTCGTGTGTTCGACGCGACGATTTTTGCTGATTCGATTTCGATTGCGAGCGATGCGAATACGATGGAGTTTCCTATTCAAATTACTTTTAATCCCAACTATTCATATCTAACGCTGTCTCTTCTCCACTAATTATCATACCATTTCAATTGTGATTCGAGTTCGATGTCGATTGAGTTCGATTGCATTTCGAGTTTCGATTGTTTTCCACAACATAACATAAATAAACGTGCACAAGTAACACATAAGGCACACACACACGTATAAACACTATTCCAAATTCGTATTTCGAGTTTCGATTCGATTCGATGTCGATTTGATTAGCATAGTTTGGTTATCGTTTAGTTAACTTTATCGCATTGTTACTTCCTATAGTTCACAGTCGTAAGTCGATTAGGTAGCGAATAACATACGTCGATTGTTGTAATTATTGACACTTACTCCACATAATACAACTAAAATAAACATATAGAAGAAATCTACTGCAAGTCAAGTTGCGAAATCGGTCGTTAACTTTGACATTGACTTTGACTTTTGAAAACACGGGGTGTTACAATCCACCACCACCGTCCACCACCCACCACCGTCCAACACCACTGTCCACCACCACCACCACTGTCCGTACACCACCACCTATTTATTTTAGAAGTCTGCATACATTAAAAAACAAACGGTCTTCTTCTATAGAAGTCTGCAGATGTGATCCGCATACTGCAGACATTTTACCTCTTAAAAAACAAACTGCACCATAACGTGTACTAATTTTCAAACACATATATAAATGTAAAATGTAAAATGTGTTTGATGTAATGTGATATACACATTTGGTGATCTAACTGTGTGGTTTTAAAGAAGAGTTTACTAGTGACGAATGGCACGGGTATTTTATGAGATCTAGTTTCAATCCTACTTTTTCATCGTTTCTTCCTAAATGAAATGAATATATAAGTTGAACTAGAAAAACAGGGAATATAAAATAAGGGTCATGCTAGCTGCACACGCCCAATATTATTTTCACACCCCAAAGCGCCGCGCTATGGCCAAAGCGCGGCGCTTCGATCGACAAAACGTGCTTCGATTGACGTTTGAAACATTCGATACTGTTTGACAGACATAAAGCTAATCATGATGTTTTGTCGTTAACCCTAAGCGCCGCGCTGTGGCCATAGCGCGGCGCTTCGACCCCAAATTTCACCCTTTTTCCCCTTTTAAAAGCAACCTGTGAACATACATTTCGATCACACACTGTCTTCGATATATATTTCTTTCCACATTTCAGATCCGTTGTGTTTCTTCTCAAAATAACGCGCGGTTTTGCTGTATTAGTTACATCTCTTGAAAAAACGATGTCGTGGTTAAACAACTATATTTTCGGTCAATATTCTGACGAGACAGTTGTTCCTGATTCTTACGAGGGGACCGCTATTTCTGACTCGTATGAGAAACCGGTCTCGTCCAACTTGAGGGAGGCAGAGGTTGTATCTGGCATTCATTATCGTGATAACACGGTGACGCTGGATTTGAATACCCCTGTGGAGGACCCTTACGCACAACAAGGTTATTCGAATTTCGGTTACGGTGGCGAGTACAGCTTTGTACAGCAGGAGTGTGGTCCAAACGACAGTTACGGTTGTCAACAGAGCTTACAAGGTTATTCGAATTTCGGTTACGGTGGCGAGCACAACTTTGAACATCAAGTATATTCGGACCTCGGTGACGATGGTGAGCCGGGGGATGTGTCTGTTGACGAGGAAGGGTGTTACCCGGTTACGTTTTCGTTTGATACGACGCAGACCTTTTCGTCACGTAAAGAGTTGGTGCGTTGGGTACAAGACACGGCAAAAGACAACGGTTACCTCATTGTGACTAAGAGGTCGAATAAAAGAGGAGAGAATTACAAGATTTGGTTTCAATGTACTTTTGGTGGGGAGCATAAGAGTATAGCTACACAGAGGAAAACGGGTAGCAAGAAAATAGGCTGCCCGTTCGAGATGATCGGGTTTTCGGAATCATCCGGAAGTGTTTGGAGGATCGAGGTGACGAAGGCGAAGCATAACCACACTCCTATTGAAAACTTAGAGGGTCACGCGTATGCGAGAAGGCTTTCTTCGGAGGATACAAAACTGGTTAAGGAGCTGGCAGAGCAAGACATTCCCAACCAAAGTATCTGGCGAACGCTGACAAAAAACAATCCGGCTAGAAAGCTTATTCCGAAAGATATACACAACGCTGTTCAGAAGATCAACGCCGAAAAAAATGTCGGTAAGTCTCCGATGCAAAAACTTGAAAGCATTCTTCTCGAAAAAAATTACACTTATTACATGCGCACGAATGAGATATCAAACGAAGTTGAAGATGTCTTCTTTGTTCACGAAAGATCATTCAAGATGTGGTGTGCCTTCCCGCATGTGCTAATTATTGACGCCACCTACAAAACGAACATGTACAACCTGCCATTTGTTCAGGTCGTAGGCATGACGTCGACAAACAAATCGTTTACGGCTGCTTGTGCGGTAATTTCCGCTGAGAAGTCAGAGAACTACCTATGGGTGTTGCAGAGGATCAAGTCTATGCTGGTAGGATGTATGGAACCGCGCGTGATTTTAACAGACAGGGATTTTGCGCTAATGAACGCGTGTGAACAAATTTTTCCAAAAGCGCATAAGTATCTTTGTCGGTTCCATATTCAACAAAATATTAATAAGAACAGCAAGAAGAAATTCTCTGACAAGGATTGGAAAGAATTCGTACGTAGTTTTTGGTTATTGTGCGAGTCTACGACCGAGGAAATATACAGGTATAACTTGGAAAACCTTGAAGCACAGCTGAAAGAAGATGACCGTGAACGTAGGTATTTCTTACATAATTATGTTCAAATTTTATATAATAACAAAAACTGACTATTTACGTTTTTTTTAATTTTAGAGGTTTTTGATTATATGAAGAAATCCTGGTTGGATCCGTACCGTGAAAAGTTTGTATCATGTTGGATTAACAAAACTATCAACTTTCACCAAACTACGACCAACAGGGTTGAGGGCATGCATGCAACACTAAAAAGTCACTTTCTAAGTCATCGCAACACTCTGGATAAACTTGTACTGTATGTTGATCATGTTGTTGATAGACAATACACCGATATTAGTACAAGCTTTGAAACAAGCCTCCGAAAAGTGATGACGCACCACAAGAAGCAGCCCATGCTTGCATATATTCTCAGAAAGGTTTCAATATATGCTATTGAGCTTTTGAGTAGGGAACTAAAACGTAAGGAAGACGGGTTGAGAGCCTACGGTGCAAGCTGTGGTTGCCAACTTTTTACCAGCTGTGGTTTGCCATGTGCCTGTCGTTTGGAAAAGTTGGAAAATCATGGTAATTAATATCTTTGACCTTTCTCGTTATGATTCTGCCACCTAATTTGTTTTCATCCACAGGTCAGCAACTCCGGATCACACACATAGACGTGTTCTGGAAGAAGCTTAACTTCAAGCCTGCAAAGAAAAACGTAGAGGATATCGATGTAGACGCGGAATTTGAAAAATTGAAACAAAAGATCGATCCAACACCCCCTCAAGTGAAAAGGAGCTTCTTTGAAAAGTTTCAGCAAATCCTCAATCCAGGGAACAATAACAAAAAACCTCCTGCTGTTCTGAAGAAAACTCGTGGTCGCCCAACATTGAAAACGCAGGAAGAAAGAAAGGTTGAAGCCGCTAGAAAAAGCTCGTACATTCCGTCGGAAGAAACTTGGGTCGAGGCCTCAGATGATCTTCCCCGTCACAGCTCGTACATATCACTCGAAGATTCTAGAAGACAAAAGAATACCAAACCGATCAACCTGCACCCTGATTTCCCGATGATCAAGCTCGGTCCTAAGACGGATATAGCGATCCGCCACTACGCATCTCAGATTCCCGAAGTGATCCATCCATACATCGTTAGAATAAAGGACGTGAAACCAGATGGTCATTGTGGGTTTCGATCGGTGGCTGTTGGGTTAGGAGTGAAACAGAATTCATATTTGATGATCCGGAAACAACTTATAAAGGAGTTACGTAGGAACGAATCGCTTTGGAGGCAGTTTTTCGATCCGGAAAACATAGGACATTATGATGCGCTGCTTAGACGGATCAATTTCAAGGGGGTGGGACGAGCAGATATCGAAAATTACATGACGATGCCTGAGACGGGGTTTCTTATTGCCCAACGATACGGTGTGATTGTTCACAGCTTCGACATGCGTGGGAGCTGTACAATTTTCCCTCTGCTGGGCGGGCCAAACGAAGCTGAGGAACCTCACCTGGTGGTTGCGGTTGTGTTCGTCGACCATGGGCATTTCATACATGTAGAGCTTAGAGGTTGTTATCCAATGCCTCCCCCAAACCCACTCTGGACAGCACACAGAACAGATCGGGCAGCAGCCTGGCATACATTGTACCGGGATCAGATCAACGCGTACGAAATGCTTATGTATCGTGCCCCTGACCTTAATGTAACCCCATATGTTCACGATGTAGGTTAAATGTGTTTAATAATAATCACGTTTGTGCTTGTTCAATATATGCGTTACATCACGTTAAAAACCGAATGTCACCTGCGCGACCCAATCAGATTCAATACGCACTTGTACGACCCAAAATGACAATATACATCATAATACTACAATTAATGAAAAAATACGTCATGTTCATGTACGGTAGGCGGCTGATACACATAACACCTCTCACAGGAGTACTTGTGCTTTCAAACCAAAATGATACGATATAACGGAATAAGACATCACACGTAACCGATTTGATCCGGAACTTGCAATATAGTTCATATATAATAAAAAATGATGTATAATGGAAAAAACGTAAAATTTAGACTATTATCGACGCGTTTGTGAATTAAAAACAATTTAAAAAAAATAAAAAAAGGCACGAAACGCCCCGCTTTGACCTAAGCGACCCGCTTTGACCTCAAAGCGCCGCGCTATGGCCAAAGCGGGGCGCTTCGACCCCTCGCTATAGCTGAAGCGGAGGGCCTTCTCCCCCATTTCAAACCAAACACCCAAACACACACAACCAGTGCGATTTACACACACTAGACCGGATCGAACATCATTTCACCCGTTTCACCCGCTAAAAGGTACGATCGAACTTCATTTCATGTTTTGGTTCAAGTTATGTGTGTATTATTGTTTGATTTTTGTTTGATTTGGGCTGGGGATCGATCCGGTCCGCTGTTCTTCATCACGAAGAACCAAAGCGCCGCGCCGAGGCCAAAGCGCGGCGCCTTGGTTCATGTTTTTTTTTTTTTTTTATTAATAATATTTGTTTATTATTTATAATTAATATTATTTGTTTATTATTTAAATTGTTTAAATAATATAATTTATTTATTATTTATAATTAATATTATTTGTTTATTATTTAAATTGTTTAAATAATATAATTTATTTATTATTTATATTTAATATTATTTGTTTATTATTTAAATTGTTTAAATAATATAATTTATTTATTATTTATATTTAATATTATTTGTTTATTATTTAAATTGTTTAAATAATATAATTTATTTATTATTTATATTTAATATTATTTTTTTATTTCAACGTGCAGAGATGGATTCCTCCGATGATGAGATTGAGCATATGGAGGCTGAGGGAGTGGTGGGAGATGAGGGAGAGCAGCCGGCATGTCCGTACCTGCAGTTTCCGGCGGGGTCACGGGCGAGGAGGAGATGCGCGAGGTTGCGCGGCATCCCCATTGGGGAGCATGTAGGGATAGACTGGGGCCTGCTGGACACCGTGGGAGAGGCCGCGCGGGCGCGTGAGATAGTTGGACTAGATACTCCTTGGTCGCGCCTATTTGAGTTAGCGATGGAGGACTCGTATCCTGAGGTTACGTGGGAGTTTCTTTCCACGTTTACATACGCGCCGCATCCGGCGGATTACGTCGAGGACCCGGATTTTCCAGTCCACGAGGTTACATTCCGTCTCGCCGGTCAGGAGTTTCAGATGAGTGTGCGGCAGTTTGTTGTGCATACAGGTTTGTTTAAATAATATTATTTATTATTTTATATTTAATATCATTTGTTTATTTAATGTTATTTGTTTATTTAATATTATTTGTTTATTATTATTATTTATTTATTTAATGTTATTTGTTTATTTAATATCATTTGTTTATTTAATATTATTTGTTTATACAGGTTTGTACACAGAGGCCGAGCTTGATACTGATTTATATACGCAGGCGGTTACGATGATGGACAGGCAGACGCTTATCAGTTTCTGGAGGTCCATTTCCACTAGACCCTTTGGGAAATCCTGGCAAAAGGCCACCTCCATTAGAGACCCCTTGTTCCGATACTTGCAGCATGTTATCGCGGCAACTATCGTGCCGCGGGGTGCCAGCAGGGAGAAGGTCAACCTCGGTGACCTTTTCTTTCTATACTGCCTACTGCGGGGCCAGCCCTGCAATCTAGCAGCCTGCCTGGCAGATTACTTTGCCACCGCATACCACCGGCAGCTCCGCGGGTGGGTGCACACTGGCTCATTCATCACCGCCATCGCTCGCTCGCTCGGGATCGTGCTCGAGGGAGATCCGCTGCTGTCCGATCCGGTCCCGTCTACCAGGTTGGGCCGCGCGTCAGTTTCTAGCATGCAGATCACCCGTCGCTTTGATGTTGGTCTGAGGTTTAGGGGCATGGACGGGCAGATTTGGCAGCCGGAGCCGGTGCCGGAGGTCATCCCGGTTGTTATTGAGTTGAGGCCTGGAGTGTTGGCTCATCCTGCTGAGCAGGCGGCCGCTCGGCAGGCTCAGCTACAGGCTCTGGGACTCGATGAGTTCCCGGGCCAGCCTCAGGCTGAGGCTGAGGCTGAGGCTCAGAGCCTGAGCCTGTATTAGAGGATCCGGCTCAGGAGGAGCATATCGAGGAGATCCTGGTACCACCAGTTCAGCCAGCTCCGGAGCCGCCACAGTACCCGCAGCACGTTTACGCTGACCTGCCTCCGGTAGCGCGTGAGGTGGCTCGGGACTTCGACCGGCGCCTGAGACGCCAGGCCGCACGCCAGGACTGGATCATCGAGACGCTCGTTTCTCTACGAGAGGCCGCTGGGTTGCCTCCACTTCCCCTCCCACCGTCCCCACCGCACGAGGATTAGTACCTTAGTTTGTTTGTATAGTGTTTTGTTATGTATTATGTAGTCAGTTGTACCTTTTTGTTTTGTATGTACAAACTGATATATATTTACATCCCGTTGGTTTTGGATTGTTTACGTTTAATTCTTATGGCTTTCTGTACAATTTATTTAACGTGTTCGTTTAATTTAACAAAATAAACTAGGTTAACAGTTTATAAAGACGCACTTATATTATATACGTTCTATAAAAATAATGACGTAAAAAAACGTAATTATAAAACAACGTATTATAAAACTCAAATACAATTTTTTCCTCCAAAAAAACACTACCAAACTAACCCACATCCCACCTATTTCAAAAAAAAAACAACACAAATTACAGCCAACACTTTTTGTCTTTTTGCACACTCAAAGCGCCCCGCTTTGGCCATAGCGGGGCGCTTTGGACAAGGTCAACAGACAAGGACTGACTTTGTCAGTCCTTGTCTGTTGACCTTGTCCAAAGCGCCCCGCTATGGCCAAAGCGGGGCGCTTCGAGTGTGCAAATAGACTAATGCCGTGTGCGAATAGACCAGGCCATAAAATAAAGGTGGAGTGAAAGAGACAAATCCATTTACTTTAACAGGTCAAAATTCATAAAGGGTGTTTTACAATTTGATTTTGACCCCACATATTTTGTATTAACTCAACTTTATATCCATATTGTACCTTTTTACACATCTAACACCTACATTTGTAGAAAACCACACAAGTCATTTCATTGTTGTACTATTCTTTAATTTCCTTATAAATAAAGTGAAGAAATTAGTTCGACTTCACTCAATTAAATTTTTATAAATACAAGTATTTAATGTCGATGCTTTTTTATATATAAATAGTTTGATCTAAATTATTGACTTAGTCTTTCACTATTGCCACACCTCTAAAATCTTATTTTCACAACACTACATCTATATGACCCGTATAGAATTATACGGGTCGTATAGGAGAATGTTGCACAAAAAAATGACAGAGAATGTTTTTTCGTCTCTATGTATAAGAGCCGTATAACATTATACGACCCGTCGAGAATGTTATACGACCAAAACCTCATATAATGTATATGACACGTATAAAATGTTATACGACCTAATATTTCATCCATCTATACGAGCCGTATAATATTATGCGGCCCAATATTTGTCATGTTAGATTATTCTATAAGGTATGAAGGGTGTGGAAATAAGATTTTGGGGTGTGACTTTATTAACACTCTAAGTTGATGTATATAGAAAAAATAAGATTGTAAACTCATGTTGAAAAATGTTGGTTTTATTATCAATCAAGTTAGTATTTGTTAAGAGGATTCAATATATGTACTAATCAGTAATATTTATTAATTTGTATATTACATTGAACGCTAAGATATTAATAGGGTACAGTTGTTAACCCAAAGTAGTTGTAATTTATTATTTTCAATAAATCTAAGATAAAGTTTGTACTTTTGTAGATCACAACAAATGCCTTGTTGTTTATATCCGATAACACATATGAATTCACATATTTTTATGTATTAGAATATTCGTTAGAAAAAGTAAAAGACAAAGTGTATGCTACTAAAAGTTTGTGTTTCAAGCAGTGACGGATCTAAAAACTTTTTTTACTAGGTTCCTTTTGATAGATTCTCACTAATCCTTATTGTTGTTTGGTATAGAGAATGATCTCTGAATAGGGTTTGAATTGTATTAAGAAAAAATTGTATTGAAGTTGTACAAGAATTGGGTTACATAGAGATGGTGTATATATAGAACACCATATTACACTCTAGCCCCTATACTATCTTTTTTTCCTTCTTTTTCCGACACTCCCCCTCAAGTTGAGTAGTGGGGTCACCAATACTTAACTTGCTCAAACAGCTACTAAAAACGTTTCCGTTCACTGCTTTTGTGAGAATATCTGCGAGTTGTTCTTTTGTTGATATATATGGGAGCTCTATGATTCTTTCCTCCAGTTTTTCCTTGATGAAATGTCGATCCACCTCCACGTGTTTTGTTCGATCATGCTGAACTGGGTTTTCTGAGATTTGTATTGCAGCTGTATTGTCGCACATAATCTTACTGGGTGTCGCCCTTTGGGAGAAACCAATGTCTTCTAGGAGCTTCCTGATCCAAAGAACTTACTTAGCCCTCGAGCTATGCCTCTGAACTCAGCTTCTGCACTCGACAGAGCGACCACCTTCTGTTTCTTACTTCTCCAGGTGACAAGGTTTCCACCAACCAAGGAGAAGTACCCTGACGTTGACCTTCGGTTTCCCTTATCTCCTGCCCAGTCGGCGTCCGTGTACAGCTCAACATTTAAATGTCCACTTGCTTTGAACAACACTCCATGGCCTGCGGTACCCTTTAGATACCTTAGAATTCTCTGAGCAGCTTCCATGTGGGCAACTTGCGGTTGGTGCATAAACTGACTTACCACTCCAACAGCATACGCTATATCAGGGCGAGTATGGGAGAGATAAATTAACTTGCCCACGAGTCGTTGATATCTTTCTTTGTCTGCGAGCTTTCCATCGAGTTCCATGTGAAGATTGTGGTTCACCACCATTGGCGTATCTACTGGTTTACAATCAATCAGCCCAGTTTCCGCCAGGAGATCAAGAACATACTTCTTTTGGCAGATGAAAATCCCCCGTTTAGACCTGAGAACTTCTATTCCAAGGAAATACTTGAGATTCCCAAGGTCTTTCATTTCAAACTTTGAAAACAGATTTCTTTTCAGCTGTGCTATTTCTTCTACATCATCTCCGGTGATAATCATGTCGTCCACATATATGATCAGGCAAGTTACGAGGTCGTTCCTCCTTTTGAGGAACAAGGTATGATCAGCGTTGCTTTGGTGATACCCGTATTCTTTCATGGCCAAGGTGAACTTTCCAAACCATGCCCGATGAGACTGTTTTAGCCCGTATAGAGATGTCTTCAACCTACAAACTTCCCCATCTTTAAAACCCCTTGAAAAACCTGGAGGTGCTTCCATGTAAACTTCTTCAGTTAGGTCTCCATGAAGAAATGCATTTGTAACATCAAATTGATGAAGGGGCCAATCCTTATTAGCTGCCACGGAAAAAAGAACTCTGATGGTATCCATTTTTGCAACCGGAGAAAATGTCTCAGAGTAATCGATCCCATACGTCTGAGTGTACCCTTTGGCTACAAGCCGGGCTTTGTATCTTCCAATAGAGCCATCTGGTTTATATTTAATAGAATACACCCACCGGCATCCAACTGTTTTCTTTCCTTTAGGAAGAATGCACTTCTCCCATGTGTTGTTTTTCATAAGAGCACGCATCTCCACCTCCATTGCTTCTTCCCAGTTCTTCTTACCTTGAGCTTCCTTTACGGAATTAGGTATTTTTTCAGTGTATAGAGAAGTAACAAATGCTTTCGCACTGTTAGATAAGTTCCTGTTGACCGTATTAGCTACAGGATATCTTGAATTTCTGGTCTCCCTCTCTGGGGAATACCGTTTTGGAGGAACCCCTTTATTGGCTCTAGGTGGAATAGAGTATCTTCCGGTAGTCTCTGCTGCACCTGGTTCAACATGTTCAACGACTGGTTCAACCTGTTCAACAACTGGATCACCATGTTCGGTAGTTGTCGGTTCTATGTGTTCCCCTGTTGTCTCATAGTTATAAGACGTAGAACATTCAGGGTTCTCAGTATTTCTTACCTCAGGCATCACGTTGGATGGACTTTCTTCAGTGGTACTGTGCTCTGCGGATTGTGTGTCTGTGTTTGAAGGACTCGCAGTACTGTGATAGTTTTCTGTTGTGACTTTTTCAGATGAGGGAATTTGGGTTAACCAGCTCAGAGTGTCTATACTGTCATTCTCCCCCTGACTACTGAGTTGAGTGTTATAAAAGTATTTTGTTTCAAGAAAGTCAACATTCATTGTGGTGAACATTTGACGAGTTGTTGGATTATAACACCGGTAACCTATTTGATCGATCCCATAGCCGACAAATACACATTTTTCAGCACATGGGCCAAGCTTGTTTCGATTGGTTTTGGGTATATGAACAAATGCGGTACACCCGAAGATTCGGGGTTCAAGTGTAAGAGGATGGGGAATACTGGCAGACTTAGACAGACAATCTAAGGGAGACTTAAATTTAAGAGCTTTTGTGGGAAGCCGATTCAGCAGATACACAGAGGTTGCAACTGCCTCCGGCCAGAAAGATTTAGGGACCTGAGATTCGATCAAAAGGGCTCGAGTCATTTCAAGAATAATACGGTTTTTCCGTTCGGAAACACCGTTTTGTTCGGGGGTATGAGCACAAGAGGTTTGATGAATTAATCCTTTGGTTTTAAAGAATTGTTTCATAGATGTATTGACAAATTCCCCCCATTGTCGGATCGAAGGATTTGGATTTGAGTTTGAAATTGAGTTTGAATCATAGCATAAAATGTGACAAATTTTTCGTAAACTTCGGCTTTGGTTTTTAAAAAATATACCCATGTCATGCGAGTGCAATCATCCACGAATAGTATAAAGTACCGAAGACCCTGCCCCCCCCATCACAGGAGCAGGACCCCACACATCAGAATGGATTAGTGAAAAAGGTGAAGCAACTTTCGTATTGCTAGGTTTGAACGGTTGTCGATGGCTTTTAGCGCGAAGACAGGTTTCACAATCTGTTTTTCCATTTGAAGGGAAAAGTTTTGGAAACAAAAGGTGCGAATAACCACTGGATGGGTGTCCCAAACGTCTATGCCATAGCCAGGCTTCCCGGTTTCCTGTTCCATGTGCCAACATCACAGTACCCTGTTGAGCCACTTCATCCACATAGTACAATCCGTGGCGCTCAGTACCACGTCCGATAATCACACCCGTCCTGATATCCTGTAGGAGGCAGAAAGTAGGATGCATTAGTACCGTGCAATTTAATTCTTTGGTAATATGACTAATTGAGAGCAATTTGTTTGATAATGACGGAACATAGAGGCAATTTGATAATTTCATAGTTGGTGAAATTTCAATTACTCATCCTCCTTTCACTTGCATCGTTCCGTTGTTTGCTGTATGGATTTGAGTTTTTTGAGGTTGGCTCATTGAACGTATGTCCAATGGTTCAAACGTCATGGTGTCAGTAGCACCAGAATCAAATATCCAAGCACTATTTTTCCCATGATTGATTTTCATTTTTTTCAATTTTTTTTTAACTTCGCTGGAAGCCCGTAAACTCGCGTTCAAGACTTATCAAATTCGCCGGTAACCGAACGAGCGACTTAAATCCGCCAACAAAACGACGCCAGAAAATGACGTTCGCTTACCGGCGTATTTATTAAATACGCCGGGCGACTTGAACTCGCGTTCAAGATTTGAGATGAAGCGGAATTGTTGCAGCGATTTTAGGTAAATAAGCAGCGGAATTACGGAGCGGAATAATGCAGCGTAATTGTTGAAAATAAAAAAAAAATAAAAAACCAGATCTGTGCAACGGAATTAGCAGCGGAATTGTTGAAAATTAGGGTTTTGGCTTTTTGTGTGGCGGCTGAACAGAACTGATCGGAACTGAAGGAGGTTGAATCTGGAACGAGTTTGGGTGAAACTTTGAATCTGGAACTCGTTTGGGTGTTCGATTGAAAAAAAAAACGTTTGCTGATCAGAATTGATTGAGGAAAAAAAAACGAAGCAATCAGAAATGGATTGAATCTGGAACGAGTTTCCTGTCTTTTTTCGTCGGAGCGATAGAACTAGGGTTTCCGGCCAACAATGAGTGCGGCGGCGATTGGTTGGTTCGATTTCCAGGGGTTTGAGTTCTGATTGTTTCTGTTTTGAGGTTGGGTTGGCTGATTGGTTGATTGATTGTAGATGATAATCAGAAACACTGCTCTGATACCATGTTGTTTGGTATAGAGAATGATCTCTGAATAGGGTTTGAATTGTATTAAGAAAAAATTGTATTGAAGTTGTACAAGAATTGTGTTACATAGAGATGGTGTATATATAGAACACCATATTACACTCTAGCCCCTATACTATCTTTTTTTCCTTCTTTCCGACACTTATTATATATTTTTTTTTCAAATCATACGAGGTTCGCACTAACTTTTTCAATTTTTTCCAAACCGAATAGGTTTCTAAGAACCCACAAAAATGACCTAGATTCACCCCTGGTTCCAAGTTCTTATCTAGCTAAGTGTACGTGTTTGTATATCTTTAAAGATGCATACGTCGGTCGGTTGGCACACTCACACCATTACACATAAAGTTATAATGACTTGGATATGCAACATCAAAGGCACCACAATAGAATGGCAACATTACAACTACGAAATGTGGTTAATGGCAATGTATATTGGGTTTGAGTAAATATATTTTTAGAATAGAAAACAACTTTGAAACGATATGTTTATTTGTACAATTCCAAATAGTGTCAAGTCAAAGTGAGTCTCAGGGTTAAAATCCCATCACCATCTTCGTCATCATCATTATCAAACAAAACAAAAAATATTGAGAAAAATGTAGTGGGTAGAAGGGACATAAATGGGCCACCATCTAATGGTGACAAATCAATTGCCCCAACTATGCTTTCTTTCTGCCCACCCAATTAACACCCTCATTATGTCCTTTTCTTTGTTAATTCTTGGCAAGAGACATGTGACATTTAAATAAACCAATAAATTTCATATATGTATATATCAGAAGTTTTTAAAGCCAAACATAAGGTTCATATAAATCAAACTTTGAGAGTAATCAAGTTGTTTTCTCAGTTTACTATAAAAGTAGGGATGGTAATTAGTTAGATTGGTAAAGAGTTGGATATATATGTGTCTTCTCAAACTTGAGATTGTCAAATCATGTCTAATATCCGATTACTCATGAAAGAATATGAAATTATAAATGGATGACCTTCTCGCAAGTTCTCTATTTGTCACCAAAATAATATTGTAAGCAACGAGAAAAAAATAACAATATCATAATGGTGGTAGTGGTGTTACAGAGCAACTTATGTGTCATTCACTCGTTTGAGATTGTGGGGGCAAACTTCATCTAGGACGGGGAGCTGCTTTACGAGAGAGTGGGTTATAACACTTTATTGTGAATAGCGCATCAGTTGTGGACCAACGAAATGTCGAGTTGAAAAAATGCACCATTTTACTAGACATAACATGTTTTGGGGTCATATACACATTAAATGACATTCAAACTCCTAAGTTGTTCAAATGAGAGTGTTACACATTAAATGACATTCAAACTCCGGCGATAGTGTAAATTTTGGAAAATTCGACGGTTTTTTCAATTTCGTTACCCCGTTTTATATGAAACGCTGCCCCTATAAGTATTTTATAGATCCACCACCGTGTATGAATGATCTCCTAAAAATTATTGTATGATTGTGAATAATATAATTATGAGCTAGTTGGACAAAAGACCAATATCATGACTATGGTATGAGTGTTGCATCATATAGTTGGTTTCCCTCTAGATGCAACAATACCACTTTACCAAGAAATAAGTTTACGTATTATCGCTTACCAAATACCAATTTGTTGAACATTTAAAAACAATTCATCGTCTTTTAATAATGTAGAGTCAAGATATACTAGAAAGTTTATTTGGGTAGGAAGTTATAAAGTAATCTTGACCATCTATTAAGTAATCAAGGGTTAAGATTAAATGAGTGAGATTGAACAAGAAAAAAAAGGAGCGTGGGTTAGTCTAAGGGTATTCTGGTCCATCCAAGTCAATAGTTTCTCTCTCCTCCAATTCCCTCTCGTTTTTAAAACGTTAATAATTTTTTCATACGACATTATTTTTTATGAGAAAATTTGAGAAATTGTATAGAACTGAACTGTGTTTCTTCAAAAAACTTGAAGAACACGTTGATTTAGTGTGTGGATCATTGATTGATAAAGAAAATCACAATATGATGTAATGATTACAGAGAAAGAAGGTAAAGAAAAGGTTGAAGATGAAGTTTTGAAAAATTGTGGGTTTTGAAGATGCACAGAAAGAAAAGAGTATGAGAGAAGATTATATGAAATTGTCTAAAATGTCATTTTCTATGCTTTTTGTTATTTGTCACATGTCCTCCTACTATTGAGTCGTACACTTCCTACCGAAAACAAACTTCTTATTTGATCATCTCTCTTAAAACGTAATCAAGAAAATTTAAATGAAAAAAAATCTCCTTTGTCTACTTAGTATTCACTACCATATAAACTCTTAGATGATATAAATCTAAAGACTCATTAAGATCACCGATGGATTATAAAACCCATATTTTAAAGAAGAAACTTTAATAACTTTCCTTTCACTTTTGAGAGGATATACAAGGAAAGGAAAGGAAACAAACTAAAAACAATAAAAATAATTAATAACAAAATAACTTTTTAATTTTTAAAAGAGTAAACTGCTAAAATGGTCCCTTTTGATCATTTTTTTTCACTTTAGTCCAAAACTCAAACCTTTTGAATTTTTGTCCCTGTGTTTCAATTTTGTTGTTATTTTCATTTAAAAACAAAATCTGGTCAAATTTTTGCTAAGATCTAGTTTTTTTTGTCCTTTTTTTATAAGAAGGTAAAATGGTTAGATTTTTTTAATTTGTTATATAAAACGTTAAAAGATCATTTTGCCTTTCATTAAAAGGAAGGAAAAAGACAGAAAAACTGGATCTTAACTGAAAAATCTGACCAGATTTTGATTTTTGATGAAAATAGCAACAAATTGAAACCACATGGACTTAAATTCAAAAGGTTTAACTTTTGGACTAATATGGCAAAAGTGACCAAACCTTTAGGACCATTTTGATAGTTTACTCTTTTTAAAATTTACCATTACTAGCTATCTAAACTTACAAATTAATTTTCTCTCTTTTTAAAAGTTACTATCACTAGCTATCTAAACTTACAAATTAATTTTCTTTTTCTCTTCAGTTTATATTAAATATATAAAATCTAATCACTTTCATTTAGGGACCAGAGAATAACAAAACCCTAAGATTACAATACACTGCTAAATAGTGAAAACCCTGTAAATATTTTTTATTTGTAATCAATGAATTAGGACTATTACGATTTCGAATGATATAATTCTCTACACATTTTACAGATTTGATCATTTAACTGTTTCTACAAGTCACTGGTATAAATCGTTCTGCAAACCTTATACGATTTCAAATTACTATATTTATCAACTAGGTTAGAACCCCGTGTATTACACGGGTTGAATAAATATAACTTTATATACTAAGTAATAAAATAGTTACATCTTTTAAAAACTCGTGTTTTGCACGATTTGAATAAACACATGTCTTACACGAATAATGTAATCCGTTAACACATTTAGTCATCAAGATGTGTTTTCTAACAAAATGAACTTTGAGGTACTATTTACTTATTGTAACATATCACTTTAATTTTTATTAGGTTAGAGAGTTGTGTATTACATGGTTTATAACATTTTACTTTTTTATTTATTTATTATTAGGTTAGAAACTTACGTATTACTTGATGTTGGATAATCATCAGAAAAAAAAAAGAAATATTTTAGTAAAAAATATTAAATACACAAGAGATAAGTTGGATATTATGATTTAATATTATTATTTCATTGGAGTGTAAAACGGGATAATGAGATCCTTTATTAAAAATAAGATTCTAATTATACCACATGTATAAAAAAATATATATGTTCTACATGTATTGAATAAATCCTTTTAACGAAACAGCTGATTAGAATAAATATTTTTATTTTAATATGTGATTATCAGTTATCCTTGTCCTTATCATCAAATATAAAAACAATTAAAACTACCAATTAAATAAAATCTTTATCTTTATAAATATTTTAGTTAATTACATAGTTAGTCCCTGTGGTTTGCACAAAGTAACATACTTAGGTACTAATAGTTTAAAATCACATTCTAGGGTATTAACTTTTCATTTTGTAACGTTTGGAGGTATTAACGTTATTTGTAGGTTTAAAATCACATTCTATTAGTACCTAAATATGTTATTTTATGCAAACCATAGGGACTAACTATGTTAATACCCTAGAAGTTAATACATCCAAACGTTACAAAATGAAAAGTTGAGTTAAATGCCATTTTAGTCCCTGTGGTTTGGGCAATTTTGCCAGTTTAGTCCAAAGGTTTCATTTTTAACCCGTGGGTCCAAAAAGGTTTCACAGTTGCCGTTTTAGTCCACTGGGTTAACTTTATCCATTTTTTCTGTTAACGAGAAGGTCAATTCGGTAATTTTGTATGTAATTCTGTTAACTAAAAGGGCAATTCAGCCATATAAAATGACCGAATTGGTCTTCTCGTTAACAGAAAAAATGGGTGGAGTTAACCCAGTGGACTAAAATGGCAACGGTGAAACCTTTTTGGACCCACAGGTTAAAAATGAAACCTTTGGACTAAACTGGCAAAATGGTCCAAACCACAGGGACTAAAATGGCATTTAACTCATGAAAAGTTAATATCATAGAAGGTGATTTTAAATTATTAGTATCTAAGTATGTTATTTTATGTAAACCACAGGGACTAACTATATAATTAACTCTAAATATTTAAAACGTTAATATATTTTTTTTAGATTTTAATAATTAATATATGATTATAATAATTAATATATTATTATCAGTTATCTTTGCCTTTATCATTAAATCTCTTCTATAAATTTTAAATTTAATATTATCAATAATTAACTTTCCATAATAAATATCTAAAAAAATAATTAAGAATGTCTCATAAAGCGCCATGTGTCCCTAACATGGTTTCTTTTATTATATAGTATAGATTTGCATAGGCACTGGTGGGCAATGACAGGAGATCCATGAAAACCTAGGTTGGATCCTTGAGCCAAATGAGTTTTACCGGTAATTTCATCGTCGTGCCTACGGGCAGCTGGGTTACTGGGTTTTCTCCGGAATTGGTGGTGGATTCGGGTTACTCTCGGAGTACTCCGTTTGTCCAGTGGGTGTCCCGAGAGTGTTTGGGATTGATTCTATTGACCGTTAAAAAAAACATTCATATTATTTTTATAAGTTTCAATTTCACCTCTTATACTTTTAATATCATACGCGTTCAACACATTTAACTTTCACTTAATATAATTTTTCTCTAATAAATTGCGCTCATAATCCAAATTTGCCGTTAAAAAAATCTATACAAACCTTTTTAACTTATTATAACTTAACTTTCCTATAATAAAAGTTTATATGTTAGCATTCCTATTCCTACTATTTATAAAGTGCCCATCCACCATGAAAGAACTAAACAGAGAGAAAGAAAAAGCAATAATAAATAAAGCAAACCTCAATAGTCTTATGTTGTCATCGTCATACCACCCTTCCTTCTGCATTTACAGTTTTACCTTTTTGCAGTCTCACACCTATTTACTACTACAACACATCCCCTCTCACTCCATTTCTTACAACAACAACAACAACAAGCTGTTTACCTCAGATCTGTTGGTGAGTTCATCCATTCAGTTTCTGTCTTTTCTTTCTCTTTTCATCTTGCCTTTCAGTTCTAGATCCCTTATAACATGTTTTTAAGCTCCAAAAATGCTTCCATTTGTTCATGTTTTTGAATTTTAAGGTCCAAAAATGCTTCCATTTGTTCATGTTTTTGAAATCCATGATTTCATTTCTTTTTCTACTCTTGTTATTAAAATGAAAGTTACAATTGTTGCCTGTCTACCTGTCATTCTTATGTAATTTTTATGTAGTTTTAAATGATATTTTGTTTAAAAAAAGTCAAATATATAAGCTAGAACCTAAATGCCATTAAACTCATAACCGGTAAACCCGAAACCTGAAACATTTTAGCTGGGTATGAGGACGGGTATTCGGGTATGGGACTGTGATATGAGATTAGTTTTAAAAAAAATTGGGCGGGTATGAGATTAAGTGATATATCTTTTTGTTTACCCGGAAACATATGCCCGTTTACCGGATAATATACCTTATTCTTTTTTTGTTAACTATGTATCTAGTACAAATGTGTTAATCTAAATATCATTTTGTTTGTATAATGATTTGCTGTTAAAAATAACTTAACGGAGTTAAGTTTTTTTTTTCTTTCCAAATTACGAACCGATGTTTTAAGGCTTTTGATCGGAACGAGGATATGAGTTGATTGATGTAAAACTTACCTCGAAACGGGTTGATTTTTTAAACACACGAATTGAAGTACTGTTTTCGTCATTTGGAGCACTGTTTCGAGGTAAGGTTTACATCAATCGACCCGTATCCTCATCCTGATCAAACGGCTGAAAACATCAGTTTGTAATTCGGAAAAAGACTTAAATCTGTTATTTTTTTTAACGGCGGACCATTATACAAACAAGATGAAAAAGCTGGGAGCACTGTCGTGAATAACCTCACTTGGGATTATTATTGACCAAATTGCCATATTTTTTGATGCTCATAGATTTATGAAATTTATATTAGTATTTGGAGAGTAGTATGTATAGAGTATGCAATTGATTAGGATAATTATAGAAAAAATAGAATGGTAAGGACATTTGTTTTTGAAAAACCCAACGGGTATACCCGATACCTGATAGATACCCTCAGGGTTTGGGACACCGTTTTACAATCGGGTATGGGATTGGGATTACCAAAACCCGTCCCAAACACGCCCTGTTGCCATCCCTAAGATTTGAAATTAACTTTTTAAGTTATTTTGTGGCATTTGAAAATTGCAGCATTTTTGTGCAGTGCTGTTGTATGAAGAATGTGTTAATTATACTTGGACTGTAAGAAGAGATGAAAAGGGTTCATGATTCACAAAAGCTTCCTGTTTTGGGGAATATGCCTAACATCATTAAGTTATCGAGTTCGCATTTCGGTTTAGTTAACGAAGACATGAATCATTTAAATCCACAAAATGTGCGAAAATGGAAAGGGAAAAATTCGTTAGGGGACGACGAGGAACTAATGCCGGATGTCATCACGTTAAACGAAAACGATGATTCGTATGACGATATCGGTTCCACTTCTTTTTCAGGGGCTAGCCACCCCCCTGAGCCTGTTGACATGGATCTAATGAGGCCTGTTTGTGTACCAATCGGTCGGACAAACTCCATTACCGGCCCGTTTATAGAAGATCTTTCCATTCGCGTTTCGGGAGTTAAACAAAGCGTATCACAGAACACCGAAAGCTCTCCTGTGTGTCGAGATTCTGACGAAAAAGAGTGCGTTTGGGATGCTTCGTTACCTCCAAGCGGTAATGTGAGTCCACATAGTAGCATTGATAGTACAGGTGTTGTTACATCAATGAGCACAGGCACAAGCACGTACCGTATGAGTGATGGAACACTTAGCGTTGACCGTAGTTACGGTATTACAAAAATACCCCTTCGAGGGGAATCTCTCGAAAGTGGTAAAACGAGCATTAGTCGGGCTAGTGATAGTAGCGGTCTTAGCGACGAGAGTAACTGGAGTAGCTTCACCGGGGGCACCAACAAACCGCACAAAGGGAATGATCCTCGGTGGAAGGCTATTCTCGCAATTAGGTCACGAGACGGGCTTTTGGGTATGAGTCATTTTCGGTTACTTAGACTACTCGGGTGTGGTGACATTGGTAGTGTGTATCAGTCGGAGTTGAGCGGGACCCGATGCAATTTTGCAATGAAAGTGATGGATAAGGCTTCGCTTGCTAGTAGAAATAAGTTGTCCAGGGCTCAGACGGAACGAGATATATTACAACTGCTTGATCACCCGTTCTTGCCGACTTTATACACTCATTTTGAAACTGATAGGTTCTCGTGTTTGGTCATGGAATATTGTCCTGGTGGCGATTTGCATACGTTGAGACAACGCCAACCTGGCAAACATTTTTCGGAATATGCAGCAAGGTAAAATTTCTGTTAAAATTTATGTTACAGGTAACAGCGTTTTAATTTCTTTGTATGAAGCAGGTTTTATGCAGCTGAGGTTCTATTAGCACTCGAGTATCTCCACATGCTTGGAGTCGTATACAGAGATTTGAAACCCGAAAACGTTTTGGTACGTGATGATGGTCACATAATGTTGTCTGACTTTGACCTTTCTTTAAGATGCGCAGTGTCGCCCACTTTAGTTAAGTCATCGACATTAGATTCCGATCCAACCAAGCGAGGCCCGAACAGCGCATTTTGTGTGCAGCCCGCTTGTATGGAGCCTACATCGGTCTGTATCCAACCCGCTTGTTTCCTCCCACGTTTCTTCCCGCAAAAAAGCAAGAAAAAAAGAAGCCCGAAACCCCGGGCTGACCCAACCCCTCTATTCGGTCAACTCCCGGAACTCATTGCTGAGCCGACCGCAGCCCGGTCAATGTCGTTCGTTGGTACTCACGAATACTTAGCTCCCGAAATCATCAAAGGAGAGGGACACGGAAGTGCCGTTGATTGGTGGACGTTCGGGGTATTCTTGCATGAGTTGTTATACGGTCGAACCCCGTTTAAGGGTGCGGGCAACCGAGCCACTTTGTTCAACGTGGTTGGTCAACAGCTACGGTTCCCTGACTCACCGGCTACTAGCTACGCGAGCCGGGATCTGATCCGTGGGTTGCTTGTGAAGGAGCCACAGCATCGGCTCGGTGTTAAAAGGGGAGCTACGGAGATCAAACAACACCCGTTTTTCGAAGGTGTGAATTGGGCTCTGATACGATGTAGTACGCCTCCAGAAGTGCCCAGACCAGTGGAAGCTGAGCTGCCGGGGAAGTTTGGGCCAGCGGGCCCAGTTGCGACGGGTAACAACAGTAAACGAATGGTGGGACCTGGTTCGAAGCCTGGAGGTAAATATCTTGATTTCGAGTTCTTTTAGCTTATTACCTGTAACCTTTATTATTATTGTTTGGTATGTTGTAATCCTTGACTCTATTCAATCTCTATGTGCATTGTTGTGTTATGACCAAGAAAGAAAACACTTTAAAGTTGAAATGGGCTTTGAAAGCAGCCCATGTTTCAAAGTGGGCCTTTTTGCAGAGATCAAATCATCAAACTATATCTTTTTTGGAGCTCACAAACAAAATGTGTTTTTGATCATGTGTAGTACAAACTTTATGTGAAATACATCAAGGAAAAAACACATTACCTATTACATATTCATATACAACACTTGCTGAAACCATTAAGAAAAATCAACATATTTGTTGTTTGCTCTAAAGGGTCCGTCACAAATAGGTCTTACGATTAACATAAGAGAGGTACATCACATCCACCGTACGAGGTTAAGATTTGCTTCGGAACATGTTCTCCAAGAAGGCTAACATCAACTTTTGGCGAACTAGAGAAGGTGAGTTTTTACACACAAAAGTTTACTTTAGACAAAAGGGCATCCAGTTACACTACACTTCACTTGTTGTCCAATATGTTAGGCCCCCATCTTTAAAATATAAAAAAACCAATTTTGTACTCAAGATGACTAAATTTGAGATGACGTGAGCTGAGATGACTCATTTTGTAACCGACCCAAGCTTGGCTCGGCTCGGCTCTTGGCTCAGCTCGTTGGCTCGTTCTTATACTCGTTTAACTTCGAGCTAGAGCTTGAGCCGAGCCGATTGAATTTTGAGTCTGAGCTCAAGCCCACCCTGGCTCGACTCAGCTCTACTCGCTTACAATCCTAATAAGGTTTTAAACTTGCTGAAGCTTTGAAGGAAAAGAAAAAGGTAATTGTGATGTTAACGAGTCAGATGATTATAGTTAGTTTGCTGGATTCTATCAAGTATAATAGATTTTTTTTTACATGAGTTGACATAAGGGTATTAGGGGTGGTCATCACTCTCCATCACTCATTACACACAATCACCATTTAACACCTCATTCCATCATATTCCATCTCTATCACACCTTTTTTTGTGACACGGCGAAACCTCTATATAAATATAGAAAAAACAGCCAGTAGGCGACTGGGACCGACAATTACAAAATTACATCTAGAATGTTGAAATCACACCATCTATCTAATCTAAAGAAAAGAGTTTTCCTTGATGAGTTCCGCCGTTCAGTTAAAATGGGTATGAAGATTATGGAAAGTTTTCTCGTTCCTCGCCTTGCATATCTCCCAAACCGTGGTTAAAAGCACCGCTCCAATAGTCTTTTTCCAATTTGTGACCCTTTCATATCCTTTGCTAAACCGAAAAGCTGTCGATTCGACATCATTCGGGAACGAAATCTTGATCCAGACTAGCATCGTCCATGAGACTAATTTTGCGAAAAGCAGTCCCAAAGTATATGCAAAGGAGCTTCTTCTCTTAGCCCACATCTAGAACAAATAACGTTTCTCGTAAGGATGCCACAATGAGCTAAACCCAATGGTCATCACATTTCTCACTCACTTTTTATTGTTTTTTTAATTAAAATAAAATATATAAGACAAATAAAAAATTGCATTAAACTTAAAAAAAGTAAAATAAAAATAAAACTTCAAAACCTAAAAAAACAAACGTTGCAAAAAATAATAACAATAAACTACCGAATTTGGAATAAAAAACAACCTAAAAGTTTGTTACGTATCAAAGTGAGATCGATAATGAGAAGAAGAAACACAGAGAGAAAGAGGAAAATTCCCAAATCATAGATACTTTCATTACTGATCATCTTGTCATTTAAGTACATTCAATACAATGACTAATTACACTTACAACCCTCTCATTATGATATTATTACAATTACCCCCTTCTACTATTTACTACCTAACATTACTCCCCCCTCAAAAGATTTTTGTCCCCAAAAATCAGAATAAGGAGAACAATTATACGCAACTGTCACACAAATAGAAAAAAAAAAAAGAAAAAAAAAACTAATCAAAAGTATCAAAACAAAATTGTGAAACTCCTTGTGCAACATCATCTGCATGAGAATAAGCAAACAAGGCAACTAGGTGCATCTCACAAGTGTAAAGTCTGATGAATCTTCTAGAGATGCCTTTGATTTGAGCTGCTAGCTGGTCAGATGTAAGTTGATTACCATATAAACTAGTAGTTTACCCGTCCGCTGTCCGGGTATATATGATTAACATCATCCAAACTCACTGCTGTCCGGGTATATATGATTAACATCATCCAAACTCACTGTATATTTTAATATCACAATGACTACTTATCTAACTATTAAGAACATCAATAACTATGTCTATATTTAAAATAATGTTGACTTTTAATTTGATTTCGATTAATAACTACAACTCTTCTTGAATTGTCATACATACTAATTTATAATCTTACATCTAATTCGCACAATTTAAAATATTTAATTAATTATTTGTAATTGATTAACGTAAGAATTGCTAACACCATTAAATGAAGATAAAAGAGATCTATCAATGATACATGTTTACAAAAGTATTAAAAAAAACTATCAACACAACCAAACGTAGATTATATTTATGTCATGAGAATATTATTTAAGAACATCAATAACAGTGTCTACATTTAAGATAATAATGACTTGTAATAAATGATAAACATGCAGGATACATATACAAAAAAAAGCAGATAATGTTATCAAGATTTCACAAGTATATTACAAAAGAGCCAAAAAAACACAATGTATACTATAATATACAATAAATCATAAACATGCAGAATACATATACAAAAAAAAAAAAATTGATGTTATCAGGATCTCCCAAGGATATTACACAAAAGCCAAAAAAACACAATATATACTATTATTTACAATTTCGTTGGCAAAACACAAACCATTGTAAAAAACACAATGACTTATTATCCAACTATTAAGAACATCAATAACCATGTCTATATTTAAGATAATAATGACTTTTTATTCGATTGCGATTAGTAACTACAACTGTTCTTATATTCTTATATATCGAATTGTCATACGTACTAACTTAAAATCTTACATCTAATTCACTCAATTTAAAATTTTTAAGTAACTATTTTTAAATTGATTAACATAGCAATTGCTAACACCATTAAATAAAGATAGATGAGATCTATCAAAGTTAGATCAACATAAACTAAATCAATTACAAATCTCTCTATGGTCGCTCGAAGAAAAGGGAGCATATGAAGAACTAAACAGAAAAGTCTGTATCATCAGTGATAACAATTACAAGCGAACCTGGAGCAGCATCGGATAACTTGATGAAGTCCTCCACTCTCCCCCATCAGATTTCAAGAACAACGCAGAAGAGTTTATCACACAACTGTTGAAACAGGATCAGAAAATCTGCCACAATCCTAGCCGATCTGCAAAACAAAAGAAATAATGAAATCGCGTGGAAGAAGGCGAGAGTCGTTGAAATATTAGGAAGTGTTAATTGTAGTGTATAATATTTTATACATATTTCACTCTTTAATCTTTCTTTATATTTAATTTAATAAAATTAACATCCATTGGATACAAAGTAAACACAATGACAAGAACACATAACATAATGTATAGAAAACCTACCTAAGTTGCAAAACACAACAATTAGACGCAAATAACACAATATATAGAAACAGTTGCAATACCATGGCTAATATTAACACTATCCATACCACCAATATTCAAGTATTTCTTTATTTAATTAAACAAACAATAAAATATAAAAGATAATAAAAGATACGCAATCAACATCATATCTATCACAATCAAAACAACTTCATCATCACCGGCGTTTCATATCTCCTTGAAGATCATCGCCGCCGAAGATTTGATCGACAAAAAGGTAACTTCCGATTGTAAATCTTAACGGTTTAATTTCTATTAGATTTCTAAACCTCTGTTAGATTCTTAATCAGCCACATATGATGGTTACTGGGCGAATAACTTGTTTGTAGACGTCAAATCTGATTTTAGGTTTCAATCATCTTCAACCTCTCATATGTTATGTATAGTTGATATATATCTTATGTATTGCATGTTATGGACATTGTCGAACTAATGTTTACATTATAATGATAATAATATATGAAAAAGTTGCAATCAAACAATGGGGGTGTTTGGGTTAGCTTATTTTGAAGCAACTTATGACCTATTGACTTATAAAAGTTAATAAGTTGTTTTTTGAGTGTTTGGGTTAGCTTATTTTAAAAGGGTTTTGTGTGTTGACAAGCCATTTTTTAGAAGTCACAATTTCTAACTTCTCACTTGTCACTTATATAAGTTAATAAGTTATTTTTAAGAAGGAATCCCAAACACACACGGATGAAAACATATGATTCTGTTATAAATTTTTTTATTTTTGGGGTTCCTTCTCTAAAAGTACTTATTAACTTATATAAGTCATAAGTGAGGAGTTACAAATACTAACTTATCAAAAACAACTTCTCAACACACAAAAATAACTTGAATAAGCTAACCCAAACACTATAAACACAACTTATTAAATTTTATAAGTCAATAAGATATAAGTTGCTCCAAAATAACCTAACCCATGTACGATTACGCTAAAAGAGATATTTTACGAATATATATATTTACTGATATATTGAAACGGTATACAGAAGAGATCTATTGCACATTATGAATTAGGAGTAATATTCTCATGACATAAGATTACATTTTAACACATTGTGTATTAATACTAACAGTTAATATTAAATGTTATATATCACAGGTATACAAAAATGATTACGTCCTGCCTGTGTCTATTTCAAAACCCTAAATCATTGAAACTGGTATGCTGTAATGCCTTCAATAAGTAAGTGTAAACTTCATTACGTAAACTGAAATTAGTAAATGTAACTACAGGCATTACCAATTGAGTTTGTAAAGCTTGTGGGAGGAGATTACTGGAACCGGACAAAGATAACGATAAATCATGAAAGCGGAATAAGCTGTACAACATGGCTGAGAAGTGTAAGAGGTGAAAGTGTTGTCACTGACGGATGGATAAGTATTGTAAAAGGTCTTAAATTGACAAAGAACACCTTATTGGTTTTGAGGATAATCAAAGAAAAATGTCTACAAATACATTGTTTCATAGAAAACGTTTGTGATGAATCGTTCTTGACAGTCAACCGTTACGGAGATTTAAAGATCATAGTAAGTATAGTTATATGTTAGTAGGAATTTGTTTTTTGTTATACTTGTCAGCAAATGGAAAAAAAGAATATATGTTTACAAAATATTTCACAACTTTTCAGGTCATTCCAGAAGCTTATGTGAACAAATTTTACTGTTACTGGCCAGTAAAAGATTCTTATAACATATACGCAGCAGGTCAGTGTTGGAAAGTTGAGACCGAAAAAATAAATGCATGCTACGTTTTTGCTAAAGGGTGTCCGGAGATGTTTGAATACATTAACATAGAAGAAGGTGATATACTGATGTTGATGAAAATAGACAGCGAATCGTTTGACTTGACACTTTATCGTAGCGGAGTTGAGGTTGTTTTTAGAAAGAAGGAGACAACTAAAGACAGCTCAGTTGTTGAAATACCTAAACACACATACTATGAACACTTCAACTCTGTAAGTAATTTAAAGTAAGTTAAAATAGTTTGCTAGTCAATACGACTTATTTACGGATGTTATCGTATAACAGATCTTTACTGATCAAGAAGACTCAATCAACCAATTGATTACTGGGGTAATGAGTTTACATATTTTTACAATACAATATATTGATCCTCAGATGTTAATGAATTTTAAAAATCTTGGATGCAGATGAATGATGAGAAACATGATGTGAATAAGAAAAGTGTTGAAAAAGAAAAGTTGAAGTCTGAAAGAAAGAGTTTTGTAAGTGAAGGAAATAACAACCAGACAAAAGAAGATGTAAGTCTTTGAAACATAATAACGGATAAGTTATTTGTTCATATTATTATACATTCTTAGTTGACGATTGTAGTTTAATTTGCTTTATTGTTACGGGCTGTAATAACAGGTTAAAAAGAAAGGTAAACAGATTGCATCCGATTCTACATCTGAAGAACCTAAACAACTGATATGCTGTACAACTTATGATCATTCTACTGTGTCAGCAACTGGACGACAAACACGTGATCGTTTGGTAAGTTAAGCATAAGTTAACAAAATATTCCACTAAATATTTCTTATACATTAACATATATACTATATATATATATATATATATATATATATATTGAAAGGAAATGCATGTTTGAAATGATAAGGTTAACAAAAACGGGAAAAGAAGTCGGATGGCGTTGAAGACTTGAAGGTAAGCAATGAAGACGAAAAACGTGTTGCACATCAAAATTATGATCAAGAAAGTGGTGCGTATCAATTCAACAGGAAAGCAAATTATCGAATGGTATGTCATTTCTGTTATTTAATGAGAACAATTGACAACACCATTCATGAGGCTAGTTAAACACATAACAATTGAACTTGGTTTGGAACAAAAAACCTTAAAACTGTTGTTTTTTTTCTAAGCAATAAAGTATAACTTTACTTATAACCTTCATAAAATAACTATACTAGATAATAGATACTCCCTCCGTCCCATTTTAAGTGTCCACCTTTTACTTTTCAAGTCTTTGTCTTTCAACTTTGACCGTCGATATTTTTTTGTGTGTTACGTAACACTTGATATAAAATATATGAATGAATTGGATTTTAAATCTACTTTACAATGATATAAATTTTAACAACTACTATATAACATAAACAAAGATATTTACGGTCAAAATTGAAAAAAAAAACTTGAAAAGTCAAAGATGGACACTTAAAATGGAACGGAGGGAGTACTAAATTATGTTTATTCAAAAATTAACAATTGATATTTGTTGCTGCTGACAATTATATCCAACACGGCTAATATACTTCTTAACTCTAACATCAATGCAGCGATTACCTGTAGAAGTTGTAAACAGGGCAAGGCTAACAAAGAAGGTGCATCAGATGAATGTCAGAAACATGGATGGGAAAACAGTTGCGAAGATAGTTAAGCGACAAAAGGACAGAAATGGATTTAGGTATGCGATTGAAGGGTGGCCAAGTTTCATAAAGGAAAATGATATTAGCACGGGTGACAATATGCATTTAACCTATGTAGAATCAGCAAACCTCCTCATGTTGACGCATGTGGATGCAGTCAGCCAAGCTTAACAGTTAACGTTATATGCTAATGATGCAGATGTCTGCGTATATAAACTAATGCCTTTTGTCATCATCATTTGATGGTTTTTGGTTGGACAAGTTGGTACAGTTTATTGGTTTTTTTTGGTTGGTTGGTAGTCTAACCTTGATGACAATTATTAGTATATTAGGGCATGGATGACATATTTTGTTTAGAATTATAATTTGCAAACGGTAGTCGAAGTTCATATTAGTTATAAATTTAGCTGTGTTTTCCTGTATACAACATTAGAAGTCTTATTGGTAATATTTCCATCATCCAAATAAACTGCATATTTTAATATCATAATGACTTCTTATCCAACTATTAAGAACATCAATAAGTGTCTCCATAAATAAGTGTCTCCATATTTAAGATAATAATGACTTTTTTATGCGATTGCGATTAGAAGCTACAACTATTCTTGTATTGTCATACATCGAATTGTCAAACATAGTAAATTAAAATCTTACATCTAATTGGCACAATTTAAAATGAATTAGTTATTTGTAAATTGATAAACGTAGAAATTAATAACACCATTAGATGAACTTAGATAATATATATGAAAGTTAGATGTTTTCAAAGTGTTGAAAGAACTACCGATGACAAACAAACGTTGATTATATTTACTGGCATAAAATATTACACACCAAACATATTATAAACATAATAGAACAATTAAAATAACACATTAATTTCGAATATTGATTCTCCAAATACAAAAAAAATACCAACCACAAAAACAACCACAAACATAATACTATGTATATAACACAATGATAACAACAAACAACTAAATACAAAACCATAACTAAACATGTGGTGAAACTACAGTTTCAATATAGCTTGCACCTACAATGCCTTGTGTAAAGATGATAGGAAAATAACCATGCATCTTCTTTGCCCTTACGTTTATCTGAGCAACATCACCCCATTCGTGTACTATAATTAATTTGTTATTACCATCAATGTAGTGCATAGATGACCCTATCATCAACGGCATAAACACACGGGGTACAAAAGACACCACTTTCGACCAAGTATTATTTTGTAGACGCCACAATTGAACATCTACACTACTCATTCCAATACTAACCAACATATGAAGTTCATCTCGTATAGTCACCAACTGACCTATAGATTCCACACTCAATGTATCTGGGTAACCTACATTTTCTATTACCTTCGACTCAACATCCAAACGAAGAATCGCTGTGTTACCCATACACCAGAATTTGGTCAATATAAAATACAAACTTTTCCTACAAAACGTCCCAACGGACCAACTATAAACAGCAATATCATATGGACTATCAATTAAGAACCTTGGAGTTGACCATGAACCTTCACTAAACGAATAAATATTAACAGTCAACCTGAAATGAGTGCGTTTAATGTGCACAATTTTGTAATCACCAGCAGAGTCAACACAAAACCCAAGACTATCATCATCCATATTGTAAAATCCCTGATAATTAGAATTTCTCAGCATCTTGAACACACGAGTTAGTGGATTCCAAACAACCAAATCACCAGTATTACATAAGCAAACACATACCATGCCATCCAAACTTGCTAAAAAGATCACATTACATGGATGACAATCGAAGGGAATGTGAATATTATTGCCTAAAACACATCTAGGAGATGCAACATCAACATAACGAATCGCACACGATGATTTGTCAAGAGCAATTATTTTCTGGTCACCTAATACTCGCAAGAAACGACAATTATTCTTAGCAAACTCAGGAGTTGAAAGATAGGCTAACCACTAGCCTTGCACCGTATAACCTCCTTTGCCGGAAGTCTTGGAATAATCTTCATCAATATTAACAGAGATGGAAGATCCTTCATATTCACTTACGATTATACTTTAATTAAAAATACTGACGTTGATAGAAAGAGGAAGAAAACACATACGAAAAGCGATTCCTTTGAAAAATGAATACCTACATAGAAACTACCCCAATTAACAGTTGACACAGGTGAGTAAAACCTCCTAAATCTCCGAGTAGTGGTGGTAAACGGTTTTCACACACTATGGGCGATAGGGGGTAAATAAAATTAAATAACAATATATATTAGAAACCGTTTCTAATTTACAGGTAAACATATGCACATACATGGAGATACTTTTTAATCAATCACATACACAAATATACTTTTTATTAATTAATCTTATTTTTATAAATTACTTTGTTAGTTGTCAAACATTGTGTTATTACAATTGTGAAAATAATTACATCGCAGATTTTTTTTGGCATTGGGTTTTATATATTATTTTGTACTTTTTATAAAAATATTGTTTTTTTATGATAATAGGATTATTGAAAAATAATGGACACCACAACTAAAAAATAGGAAGTTAGTTACACAATACAATATATAAAAATAGACACCTACAAAAAAAATCAAATATATGGAAAACAGAAAACCAATAACACTTTAATAAACAAAACATAAAATGACAATATTCCAGCAAAAAAAAAAAAAAAAAACAAAAACAAAAAAATCCAGTAAGAACTATTCCTTAACGGACATATTACAAAGTGGGAAGTTTCTAATTGTCCTTAACTGCACAATATGTAACCACTATTAAAAAAGAATGAGAAAGACAGCAAAAAGTAGGAATTAATTACACAATGTTATATTTAAATATAGTCAACTACAAAAGAAATCAAATATATAAAAAACAGAAAAACAATGACACAATGATGCTCAAAAAACACAATGACTATACTAAAAGAAATCATTCAAATAAAAACTAATCATTAACTGCACCTATTACAACGTGGGAAGTTTCTAATTCTATGTAACTGCACAATGGTAAGGGCTTCCAAGCTGCTCTAAGGGCTTGGTCTCCAAGGGCCCATTGTGTTTTTTTTGTAGACCTTTTTGTTTTTAAACCACAATCACATGTAATCATAATTAAATACGCACAAAGCAAATATTAAAATCATACACTCTCAATGAATATTTAACATGATAATATAAGCACATTAATTCATAAAGATTCAATCTCATTGTGACAAACTATACCACACATAAAAAACAACCACAAACATCAATTACTAACTGATCAAAACAACGAAGAACAAAAAAAGAACTACATAAAATAGCATAACTAAACATTTGGTGAAATGGTAGTTTCAAAATAAACAGATCCATTCACACCTTGAGTAAAGATGATAGGCAAAAAAACATGCATTTCCTCTGCCTCTACAGTTACATCAGTAATATCACCCCATTCTTGAACTATAATGAACTTCTTATTTCTGTTGATATAGTGCACAAACGACCCAATCATCAATGGCATAGAAATAGCAGGTGGACAAAAAAATACTTTTGACCACTTTTCATTTTCAAGTTTCCACAATTCCATATTCACACTATAGAATCCCATACTAACCAACATATGGAGTTGATCTCGAATACTAACCAAGTGACCTGTAGCTTCCACATCCATTGTATCTGGGAATCCAACATCAGAAATTACCATGCTATCAACATCTAAACGAAGTACACATGCGTTACCCACACACCACAACCTAGTCAATACGAAATACAAACAATTTGCACAAAACGTGCCTACAGACCAACTATAGACGTCAACATTAAACAGACTATAGTTTGAGAACATTGGAGTTGACCATGACCCTTCACTGAGAGAATAAATGTTAACAGCCAACATCATATGTGTCCGTTTAATATGCACAATATTGTAATCACCAGAAGACCTGGCGCAAAACCCAAGACTATCCTGATTCGGATTAAAAAAACCCTGTGAATTAGAATTTGATAGCATCTTGAACACACGAGTTAATGGATTCCAAACTACCAATTCACCAGTATTGATTAGGCAAACACATACCATCCCATCCAAACTTGCTAGAAATAAAATATTGCACGGATGAGCGGTGAAGGGAATGTGAACTTTATCACCTAAGAAACATTTAGGGGATTCATTATCCACATAACGAATATCACACAATAACCGGTTAACGGCAATTATCTTATGATCACCTAATCTGCGCATGAAACGACAATGATTCATAGCAAACTCAGGTGTTGAAAGATAGACTAACCAATCTTTACACACAACCTTGCACTGTGTAACAACTTTTGACGGAAGTCTTGGGATTATATTCATCAGTATCAGCAGAGACGGAAGAAACTTCACAATCATTGTCAATGTAGGTTAAATAACAAACACTTTGACAATCAATACAACAAATATGAAAAGAGATTCCTAAGAAGATGAAAGTCCAACAAATATTATCACAAGCAGTAGTTAACACACGTATATTAGAGCTCCTACAATTACGAGTAGTAGGTAGTTATTAAATAGATAACTATCCAGATTTTTTAAATCGGTTAAATTTTTAGTACACATTTACATTAATTTTATTTTTTTTGGCAAATATTCAGTTGAATAATAATTTACATAAATAGTAATAACAACTTTTGATTCAATCGTATTTTTAAGTATAATATGGCAACTTTCTCTTATAAATACATACTCGAAATATTTTGTTTCATTGTATGTGTTGCAAGTACTCTTTGATTGTTAGTCTTCTTTCTGATTTTTCGTGTTTGGGTTAACATGTATCGTCATGGTCCGAATTTTATCATAACTATACTTGATCCGCTATCCCTTCAACAGGTACATACCTTTCCGAATTATTTGTTTAAAGTAACGATTCCTATTGTTTCATCCTTTATTCAAAAGTAATTTGCCTTTTGTTTTTTGGTTTTCAGGCTATACCTATATGTATGAGTAGATTTATATGGATGAATAAGTTAGAATCTTCAATTGTTAGTCTTAAATTTGATGAAACGCATTCATGGTCTGTTGTTATCAAATTAATAAAAGATGTATTCTACTTTACGGACGGATGGTGTGAGGTTTTAAACTACTTCGGCCATGAATCTTTCTTCATGATTTTCAACTATCTTGGTGATCATACTTTCAAGTTCAACCTCTTCTCTCATGATCCAAATAAAGAGTTTGGAAAATCGTTTTGTAAAATTATTCAAAATCCTATACAAAGTCCAACGGTACGTAATTTTCTTATACATTTTATTTTTTATTTTTTGTTATTACGATTTATTAAAAAAACATAATACGCATAAAATTGTAATAATTATTTTTTTACAGGTTCTACCAGATACTTTTATTTCAAAACATTATGATTATCGTTTACCGGATAACATGGTTATACTTAATGTATCCGAGTATCATCAATGGGAAGTCCGTATTAGAAAGATTGGGCCAAATTATTGTATTGCTGATGGTTGGTTTAAATTTATTGAAGATCTAAGGTTAAATCCTGGGGATATTATGTGTTTTCAAAAAAAGGACGTGAATCATATTAATATTATCATATTCAATAAAGATGGTCGTCAAGTTTTGTTAAACAACACTCCTTTGATTGAGCCAGAATATGAACATATTAGCAATGTGGAAGGTTATCGACAAGTTAGTGACGATCCTAGCTATCCTTTTTTTGCAATGACAGTAACTCATCAATTGGTATTATACTATCCTGTTTTATATTAAATTTTTTTTGTTTTTTAGTGTTTTTCATTTAATAACATTTACATATTTTTAACATTTTTACAAAATGTAGATCCTTCCCAAGTTAATTACTGACTTAGCTGGTTTAAATCAGTTTTCTGAAGTAAAGATCAAAGTTGTTAAAGGAAATATTTGGGTTACGAATCTTCGTACACACAACATTGATGGTCAAATAAGGTTTGTCAATCAATTTATTATCTTAGTTATTATTTCTCATTTACCCAATGTGTATAGATCACTAACAAAATTTTTCATATTTTTTCTACCATAGGTACGGTGTTGTTGGATGGAAACATATACTTCAAGCTGAACATATTTCCTTAGGTGACGATTGCTTTTTCAACTGGTCTAAAACGAATTCGAGGCTATTGGTTACGAAACTCCAGCAAGCAGAAGTGTTACAGCAAGAGAGTTTCAGTTTATATTGAAAACCCGAAAAACATATATCTTACATTTACTTTTCGATCCCCCTTTTTTTATGTTTGTAGTACAATGCGTTGGTTTTTTTTAATATTTAAATTCAGATTGCCATGATAATTTCATCCGTACAGTCCGTTTATGATAAGTAACACAAATCTACTTAAAAAGAATGGTATACATAACATACAAACTACTTAAAAAGTACCAAAATAAAAAACACAATGACAAAAAACACAATTGTATAACATATATGATTACACATAACACAGAGACTTCACGTTTACTTTTATTTTTGTTAGGATCTGAGTTTCTTATGATTGACTTTGTTTGGCATAATTGAACAAATGAACGAAAGTAAAATGAGATTAAATGCAGCGGAAGTGGAATCAAACTTTGTAAACACAATCTAAGGGAAAATAGTTTTCGTAAACACATGTTTCTCATTAAAAACCCTGTTTGGGGGGTTTTGATCAAGGTTTTATAAAGGGAAAAAGTGAATGCTGACGTGGCAACAATTACAAAAGTCCACGTGCCAACCCTTGGTGAAGGAATTAACAATGGAAGACAGTTGATTTATGAAACCACTGATGAAGCAAGATCAGTGGTTGCAAACGGTTATACTGGAAACAGTGGGTGATTCTAAGCTATCAGTGGACAGCCATCAGTGGGTTAAAACATTGATTTTGAACAACAGTGATTACCAAGGAAATGAGAGGAGAAGGGTTGACTTTCAGCAGTGGACAATATTAACAGAACAGATGTTTGAACAAAAACAGTGATGTCTGATGGTGAATCAATGAGATATTGAATCTTTTATGATATATTTCAGCTACTTGTCTATCAGTTGGACTTTACAGCAACAACAACAACATCATAATATTCTTCAATCAGTGGTTGAGAAAACATCTGCTGCATGTGTACGGTCAAAACACTAAGCTTATTGCCTAGGAATTGATATCCCCCTGATGTAAGCTTTTCACACTCTTGGTATCTGTACTTGTTTGTGTATGATAAATCTTGACAACCATGCTCCTAGCATATGCTATGTTCTTTGAGTGTGGCACAAGTTTTTCAAACTTGTTGTCACTGAACTGCAGAAGCCCCTCTTACAAGACATCTACCCAACTTTCTGTCTTTTTAGTACCCCAAGGTGCATGACTTGTTGATGAGATGGCAAATGTTTCAGGATTAACCTTTTCAAAGAATCCTTTTTCATTGAAGATATCAAGTGTTTGGTGAAATGAATGACTTGTAAAGGATTGATGTTTTTAAAAGGTGAAGCTGCACATGTAATATATGACACACACACATACACAAAAATAATGACATAAAAACACAATGACAAAAACACAATTGTATAACATATTTGTACACAACCAACACACGTTTGGTTTTTTTTATTTATTTATTTATAAATTATGAAACAATTTAAAAGTTAGTAAAATTAGATAAACCTGGATCTGGGTACACTAAACGGTTAATGGCAGGAATGGTTACATAATGTAGAAACTGCTTGGGGAAACGATGCGAATAACTGAAGAGACACACGTTTACACACAGTTATTACTACACACACAAACCCATTCAGTTAACACGGGAAACATAAACTGATACACGCTTTATTACGCATGAATCAACGAAAAATATTAATAACCTTAGTAATTATAACATAATAATCCAATCGTTTTTTTTTGTTTTTTTGTTTTTTTGAACAGAATAATCCAATCGTTTTACCGCCTATTCAATTCCCTACCCCTGACCACCTATAAAATAAACTAACCCATAAGTCCATAACACATCACCTATCTTTTAACACTAACTCGAAACATCTCTACATTCAACACAACTACAATCATGCCTGGATCACACTACTATTTCGGAGACACAACAGAGGCCAAGAAAATTATAACCACTGCACACTTTGTAGAGGATCAAAAGGATTCAGAAATCTTACGAACACTACAGAGAATGCATAACACCGCCACTGCAGATGTAGAGAGAAACAATACTGACATGAACTACAACGTTCTGCAGTATATTTCGAATGGGCTACAGAACGAAGATCAAATAAAGATTATACAATATCTGGATAAACAGTTACAGATAAAGAAAAACATAGCAGTTTCGTTAGAAGAACTCAAGGATACCTTGTGGGAGTACATGAAGACGAAGAACGAAAGGGTTACTATAATGAATAACTATTAGAAACGTTTAATGATTACTTTTATTTTTTTTGATCGCTCATGTATTTGACCTTCTACAAGTGTATCCTATCTACTTAATGTAATAACATATTTAAATATTGACAATGTCTTATAACAAATTTACCTAATGACTCTATTTTACCATTTTACCAAAAATTTTATTTGTTTTGCTTAGAATTTAGATGTATTACATAAAGTAACATATTACAAAACACATGATCAAGTAACATATAGAAGTATGTATACTAATTGATTGTAAAGTATTAACACAGCTATAGTTAATAAACGTTTATTTTCTTACATAACTTGTGTAAGATTGCTCTACAATATTTAGGTTGATTATTTTACGTGTAAAATATCAATAAATATAAGACAGTAGATGAAACGTATTTGTTAATTTACAAATGCCTGCTGATATTACAAAAGAATTGTATTTAACGTATACCATTGTGTTATTGCCATTGTGTTAATAATAACAATGTGGTTTTGGGAAACATTACCATAAATACTGCATTTTTGTTATATGTTAACTTTGTTAAATATTAATCTAATATAAATTTATCTATTACAAAAGTAATTAACTATTATCTACACACAAATTGACATCTATGAACATTAATAACAGCCTAATACAAATAATAGTCACACAAAATACACCAGTCAAAAGCTTTGAAAGTAAATACAAAAAAAAAAAAACAAAGAAAACAAAACATTTCGCAATCACAAAAACGGCATTACAAGGTACAAACATAAAGTTAACAAATTACTTGAACACACAAACATACTAACTGCATTAAAATAAAATAAAAAACATAAGCATAAACCGTTTATGGAATGTGAACAGACAACGACGGAAACGAACTACTTCTTAACGCGTTTCACCTTCTCCGAATTATTCCTAAGTCTCTTCTTGTAGTTCCCTCCAATTTGTTTAGCAACCATAGAACCACCAACCATTGAATTAGACATATTGTTGACAGCATCTTGCACTCCTATATGACTTTTGTTAGAATCAGTCATTTGATCATTTTGAACAGCACCCTACATGAAACATAGACAACATGAAACACTTCTATGATTTCTAAATTATTAAAATGATATACAAAAAACCAATTACCTCTTTATTGATTTGTCTGGCAGAGCCCTCATATTGCTCAGTACCAACAATACCCTAAATGCAACAAACCAACATGTTACACTAAAAAAATAACCAACGTAATAAGATAAAAATAAAACAATTTATTCACCTTCATCACAGATTGACCAACACTGTCATCATGCTTCTTATCATTACCAATATCATGCCATAACAAAACAACCAATATTACATTCAAAGTACATAAAAAAATAACCAACAAAATAACATAAAAATAAATCGATTTATTCACCTCCATCGTAGATTGACCAAAACTGTCATCATGCTTCTTATCATTACCAATATCCTGCCATAACAAAACAACCAATATTACATTCAAAGTACATAAAAATACACATCCGAATAAAAGAATCATTTACCTGAAGTCTCGCTTTAGTAAGGCAATCATTTACCTCCGTATCAATAATAACCTATATATAACATCAAAATCAATTTCCAGCTAACTAATACTATAAAGTTTAGAGAAAAATACACTTAACCTCTACTTCAGATTGCAAATGGTTGCCAGCTGTCTTGTTATCTCCAATAATCTAAACGTAACATACGAACCATTAATCAAATAACAGTAACAGTAACTTATATTACAAAGTTAATTAAGTCATGAAAATAATTAAAAGTTTGAAACTCACAAAAAACCAAACCACAAACACATATTGAGAATAAAAAACAAAATACATAAAGAGTTACCGATGACTGCGTTGACGGTGTAAGAGAATTATCAATTACTGAGCTAAACACTTCATCAGCCATCTCCCATTCAACATCTTTGATCTTTGCACACATTTCAGTTTCTTCATCAATTTGAAGAACACCAGCTGATGGAGGAGTGGCAGCGTCAACAGATGTAGATATAGACCTAGGCTGTATAAGCACATTGATATCATCTATGAAGTAATGTTACTATTATCAAACAAACCAACTTACTAAGGTAAAGTCACTTAAACCCAAATAAAACAAATCATTTACCTGTACAACACTTTGGCTAAGGCTAGCATCTCGCCCATTACCAACAATAACCTAAGAAAACAAACCAATAATTAAACTAACTCTAATTAACCATATTAAGTAATATTAAAATAATAGTAACAGTAACCTATATTACAAAGTTAATACAGTCATGAAAACAATTAAAAGTTTGAAACTCACAAAAAACCAAACCACAAATACATATTGAAAATAAAAAACAAAAAACATAAAGAGTTACCGATGATTGCTTTGACGGTGTAACAGCATTATCAACTAATGAGCTAAATACTTCATCAGCCATCTCCCATTCAACATCTTTGATCTTTGCACACATTTCGGTTTCCTCATCAATTTGAAGAACACCAGCTGATGGAGGATTGGCAGTGTCAGCAGTTGTAGATATAGACCTAGGCTGTATAAGCGCATTGATATCATCTCCGAGGTATTTAGAAACAGTAAAACGGTTGGAAAATTTAGGCGGTAAATTATAGGGATCGATCTTAATAACAAAAATAACCCTTCGAGAACATAAATTTTCATTCAAATACGATTCTATCCAATTTGGATCATCAACACCCTACAAAAAACATAATAAGCTATCAACACAACTGAACAAACTAATATATACTAATCATGCAAAAAATTCAACAACTAATAATTGTAAAAGGAAATGTAAAATAAACCTCTGACAAAGACTTATTAACTAACTCATCAGCAGATATTTTAAGTAGAGATACTGCAGCTTCATTAAAAACAACACATGTCATCTCATCATTGGTACCATTAGTAACACAAAGTTCCAATTTGTATCTGCAAAACAGAAACGATTAATAAAACGAAAAACAAACAACAAATAAAATATTAAAAAAACTTACACATAATGTGGATTGACAACATCTTCTTCACAGTTCCAACACAAATAGTAACCGTCAACCATTGACGCCTTCTTACGACATTTGTTACACTTAACATATTTCCAATCACTATGCATTTCCACACCACTTATGTTTGCATCAATGTTGAAAATTGTCCCCTGTACATGATTTAAAGTCAAAAACTAATGATTAAAAGTAAAAAAACTAACAAAAAATAATTTATTTGGGTGTATTAGCAATACAATACCTCAGCCACATCTCCTGCTGTAAGAAGGCTGTATATGTTTGCAATACTTGTAATTTGAAAGGTGGCTGCATTGTCTTCAATAATAGTAATTTGAGGAGACTCACTGAAAACAAAAATACAACGTATATAAAACATAAAATAATAATGCATCTAATAAAACATGCCAAATCACATAATTACATAATCCTGTAGGCATCAATTTCAGGTATAGAAAGATTCAAGTAAATTTGAGTCGCCACAGTTGTCATTAAACTTGTAGAACCTAATTCAATACAAACATTTAAACATAAGTTATAAATAATCAAAATTAACAATGCAACATATCCTATACATAACACCATACCCTTGTAAGATCGAACTTTGCAAGATGACAAAATAATAACTACTGTATTTTTTGCAATTCTTCGAATATAACCATCGCTAAACTGATTCACCAAGTGTCCCCATAATGAAACATTCACCTTCATATCACTGAATTATATATATTTAAGAATGAGATAGTAAAAATAAACAATATAGACGAAAGAATTAATATAAACAACACTAACATACTTGGTGTCAGAGATAACAATGTTTCGTACACCAGGATTGCAAGATGAAACAGATTCCAATTGATACTGAACAGAGCCCCATTCCCTAAGAACGTCAATAACATCTACACACACACACACACACATATATATATAACATTAGAAAACTTGAAGAATAAAAAACTAACAGAATAAAATGCATACATACCTGTAAGATATTTGCCATCATTAACACGATCGGCTAACAGATTGAATGGAAGAAAATCAAACACATATCGTCTGAAGACAGACGGATGCGTCGGACAAGTAGTAATACTTGTTGAATACAAGAACTGAATGAAAATATCGCACCGCAATGGACGATACATGGTACTATACTTATGAACAACAAACTTACGAATCCTGTAAACACATCCCTCTTTAAACGCATTCTGAAATAACCTCAGCAAGTTAGATGGAATCTTTGCATGAATAGATGAACCCTGAAAAAACATATACATTTTAAGATTAGATAATTACCAATGTAAAATCAAAAACTAAACAATATTGCATTACAAAGAAATACTTACTTGTGCATAAGATAGAATCATGTCAAACGAAAGGATACGATTTGTTTTAGGGTTGAACGATGTCCAAGCACGCGAGACCAACACATCAACTTGCCAGTTGTTGGTAAAATAAGCACGTAAATCCGAAATACTTGCACGATTCATTTTATAAAGTAATAAGCTGCAAATATATATAAGACTGCAATCAACATCACACATATAATCCATAACACTATAAACAAAGACTACACATATAGACCCATATACATACACACAAGGCTAATAATACTCAACAAAGAAAACATGTTACCTTTGAACAACCTAGTTTGACAACACCAATTACACAATACTATCAGCTGGCGATAATGGCAAATTATAAAAAACTTCCTTGTACACAACATTTTTAGTCATATTGTTAGGACATTTTTCTTTATTATCCACATAGAACTTTAGTCCAGCACGAGATGTTACACGAGATGCAGCGACATATAACTGTCCATGGGAGAACACGGGCTTTACTAAGTAAACACAAACATTATTAAAAGTTTGGCCTTGACTTTTGTTAATAGTCATAGCAAAACAAACTTTTATAGGAAAATGTCGCCGCTTAAATTCAAAAGGCCAAGAAGAATTACTTGGAGTCATATCAATTCTACCAATGAATACTTTCTCTCCAACATGTGGGCCTGTAATAATCGTACATTCAAGAACACGACGACTTATTTGACTTACAACCAACCGCGTCCCATTACACAAGCCACGTTGCATGTTTAGGTTACGCAACAAAATAACAGGTGCACCAACCTTGAGATGTAGTACATGATTCGGAACTCCAGAAAATTTCAAACTGTTAAGAAACTCAGGAGCATACATAGCACGCAATTCTTCAACATTTTGTGTACTCACACATATCTCATCAGCACTAAACAATGTATACATTTCACCTGGTATCTTCTCAAGAACATGTTGGTTAATCGTATCAACTTCATCATTAGTTGGAAAAAGAATGCAACGTTCCTTCAAGTAATCGACATCATTAAATCTGTTCATAATATTATGGAACGTATTTAACACAACGGACTCAAGATGTTTATCAGTTACAGAAATTAACATATCTCTTGGTATATGAATCCATGTATCATCATCTGATCCATCCACAGAAACTGAAGGAAGACAACCAGTCCCCATGTCTAAAAGCCATTTACTAAATTCCTGCATTTGAATAAGATCCCTACCAAAAATACTTGGATCACGTAAACGCATGTTAGTTGTCAAAGAAAACACTTTACATGACCTCCATATATTCGGCGACTTGTTAATCGCTGAAGCAACAATTTCACTCCGTGAACCAAACTGAACAACAGGAAGCATCTGCCGAAAGTCACCACCAAATGCGACAACCTTTCCACCAAATACTTTATGCTCAGCACCAGCCATGCTGTCTCGACACACATCCCTCAATGTTCGATCAACAGCTTCAAATACATGGCGATGTTGTAGAGGTGCTTCATCCCAAATAATAAGTGAAGCATAATTGATTAACTTAGCCAAATCTGAACCAACATCAATGGCACAACAAGAGTCCTTATCAACTTCAATAGGGATGCGAAACCGAGAATGTGCTGTACGCCCACCAGGTAGTAATAAGGAAGCAATACCAAATGACGCAACAGTCAAAACTATCTCATTATTTGATCGAATACGAGCTATAAGGGTCGTCCATAAGAACGTTTTCCCAGTTCCTCCACTACCTAACACAAAAAATAAGCCTCCTTTTCTAGCCTGAACAGCAGAATATATACTATCAAACACTTCCTTTTGTTGACTATTCAACGCAGCGTATTGCTTAATAAAACGTGTCCTTTCCTCATTAGCATCATACATTCTCTCAAATTGAACCAACCTGTTGATAAATCTATCTTCCGAAGTATGGTCAATCTGCGGTAAGGTTGGAAAGGAAGTCAACGACCGGCCACTCTGAATCAACACTTGTTCAATCTCTTTCATAGTATAATTCAATATTTCAGCATCTGAGAAATTCAATGAAATTTTTTTCAAAATTGTTCGATATTTATAAAGAATGTCCTCTGATAGGTATTCATAACAATCAAAAAATAATTGCCGAGGATCACTAACAGTACAAAATAACAAAATTGTAACAAACAATTCACGAAGGCGATCCCCAAATTGCCAATGATAAGCCTGGCGTACAGCATCAACCCATTCAACATCATCACCCAAAAGACTTAATGCTTTACAAGCGGACATATACGTTGGATGTTCCACCCCGTCAACAGTTCGAATCTCTTTAAAACTTCTCGGACCACGCACAACATTTAATAGCATTCTAAGATAATACTTTTCACCCATCGTAGGACTTACATAATATATACGTACAATAGTTTGAAATGAACCTTTACGGGGCTCCCACACTCTTTCCTTCTCATGCCATGTAAACAAAGTTGGGTATTCGGCATACGTCAATGTCCGACCAAACTCATACATTTCATTTGCAGCCATCCATTCAGTAAACTTTGACATTGCAGCTGTTGTTCGTTGTAAAACATCAGAAATTTGCTCATGATCCTTAAAATATACTCTATTACACCCTTCTTCATGAAATGGGAGTCTTTCAACAGCCACTGAACGATAATGCATGTCAAACTCAAATATCTTCCAACACGCCTCTGATGCTGAAATATACCTACAATTCATGTACTGCTCAATCTCATTTTCATGATTTAAAAGTGATGTAAATGTTGTTCTCCCACCTTGACCTTCCAATACTGCAGTAGCACGATCTTGACCTTTGTTAATATAGCTGAAAAGATATTTAACCAACATTCCTTGGTTACACCATTCAACATTGATATGGCAACCATACTTTATAAGCAACGCACGATTATAAGGAACAACATATCCATTATCTAGCATAATATCTTGCCGACCAACACGAACTTTACGTGAGTTATTACGTCGTCGATACGACGGCCACCCATCATTTCTAATAAAAGTTTCGTCACAATAACTCTTCGGAAATCCTTTAGTACATTTGCCATCATTCATACAAGGACTCGAAGGTCTAAGGTTACCACATGGACCATGCATCATATGAGTACCAACATTTAAAAAACCGATTGGGTCACCCGATTCAGAAGGCAGCTCAGCAGATATAAATCTATCAATTTCATCCGGTGAAGAAATTTTATCAGCTTGACTAAGAAACACAAGAATGTGGCAATGTGGCAGACCACGTTTTTGAAACTCTATTGTGTAAAGAACTGCAAAGACAGAAAAAAAAAACACAATGTTTTAACACACATCATAATAACACATTAATCACATGTTAACATACAACCATTGAGAATAAAATTCATTTAACTTACCCACTTTAGGAACACCAAAATGATGCTTTTTCCTTATGTCTTTCATGAGCTCATCAAGTTTGATCTTAAATACCCGTGCAACAATATCAGGTCTTTCAGATACTAAGTGACCCACTGTGTTTTCCTGCAAATGCTGTTGAATTTCATGCCATTTTGGGTTACACGTCATGGTAATAAAAAGATCCGGAATACCAGCCCAACGACAAATTGCCATCGCATTTTGATATTGTTGTATCATATGCCTAGGCCCCCCGGTGAAGGACGCTGGCAACACAACACGTCGACCTATAGAATCATAGTTTGTCTCACCTTCTAATATACGATCATGCAACCCATTATACAACTCCGAACGAATTGTTGTCTGATGAGTCTTGTACCATTGTAAGTCATGTTCAAGCACTTGCGTATATGCATCAACAACAAATGTAAGAAATAACCGGCCAGAACTATGCAATGTTTTACCTTCTCCCATTCTAACCATCAACCGAAAACAATAGTATTCTCTCAATGAAACATTTTTTCTTTTACTTTCAGCACTAATATTACTTAGAGGAATGCCCACATTAAAACCATCTTCTCCATACGGGAAAAGTAATGGATATTGCAACGACATGTAACTGGGATGAAGTTCAGAAATACGTTTCGCATTTGTACTACCACGGTTTTCAACAATAATATCACGGCAATCTGTAGGATTACCATCACCCGGAATCAATGCAACAACTTCATTGACCGTAGGCAAATTAAACTGTCTCGCATCCCTTCTTCGTGTACCAAGCAGTCTAAGTCTAACAGGTTGCTGCGAAAAGTGAGTAAATCTTTCTTTGGCCATCCTAAAGCTCTGAACTAATGGATTGTGCCGATTAAGCATTTTAATTAAATCATTAACTAAACTTCGAATACATGCATCATCATTCCCAGACTGAATACACTTCTCAACTGCTTTTAATCGATTGTCAACCTCATTTTCTGTGTCATAAATATATAGTTGTGCAAATCTTGGCCGTCCATCAATATGCTGAGGTAACAAAGTACCAATCCTATGATGATTATGTCCATTCAACACATATGTATAGGGACCACTTCCATCATTAACATCCGAACAGACTTTACCACCAGTAGAAGTAAACGAAAACATTGAATTTAGAAGCTTGATATTCTCTTTAAACACCTTAGATCGCGGTTCACCATTCAGCCGTAAAAGCCGCCGCAATGGTTCAGGAGCATGCCGAAGTAAAGGTAAAACAACCTTGCCTTTACCACAACAAATAGAGAAAGTTGGATTAGACGGAGCAAGATATTTAGTACTTCTCTCACCATACCACAAGATCACTTTGCAATAAGGACATACATATTCTGTAATTCCACAATCCCAATATGATACATCTCCTATACAAAATAAAACAATCATATAAGAGAAAGTTATATTTATCATTTTAATGAGGCATTCAAACAACTAACAGTCATCAATGAACAATCCATACTTGATGAGTTTTCATCTTGGTAAACACCAGCACAAGATGACCTCCGGTTGTGCATAGATGGCGATGATGCTGAAACAAACTCCGAAGTTAAAGAATGTGATACAAAACGTGCATCACTATTCATTGAATTAGTTCCATGGAATTGATTTGAATTTGGGCCAACTGCAATACACGTAGATACAATCAGATGTGTCCTAAAAACATGAACACGTTTACATTACTTGGCATAAAAAAAAATTAACAATACGTACCATAACAACGTCGTTGAACTGGCATATTTTCAATGTTTGAACCAGCAGGGCGATCTCGTAATCGAGGACGACCACGACGTCTAATATTATGGGATGTTTCATCAGATCGAAATGTCGACATAGATGAAGAAGACAGTGTTGATAATATTTCAGAATCACTTGCAATACCATGGTTAATATTAACACTATCCATACCACCAAGATCTGTATACAAACAACATTCATTTGATACCACTTGATGAATAATGTCAATGTTTTATTCTCCATCTTCTTCCTCTTCATATCTAGTCCTTAAATACCTCAACTACACATACTGATAGCTATTACATACTGGAAGCTCTACACAATACTTACCAATCCATACGTACATAATATCATGGATTATACCAAACAACCAATGCGCACCAGCCTTACACACTATATGCAAGCTCTGACATTTGTTAGAAGAATCAGCAGATAAACCAACAACATGTGAAAATATTTTGTAGTAAACTTCCTGTTATCACTGTATAAACTTGTTTTGCGTATAATGCACTCCAAAATACCATCTCACAACCCATCATTACATAAGCACAAAACACCGTATCCATACTTGATATCACTCCAAGAAAATAGACGACTATTATATAGAAACACTATCGGATCTATATACATACTTAGAACATAACACTGTTTCATGCAGGTAAAGCAAACATCTCGATCATAAATACGCTATTAATTGTCAAGCTATACCCTAATCTATTATTTATACTACATAATTTAAATTAACAAAACACAATAGCAACAAACATAGCTATAAGAAGACATGCAACCAACCATTAATTACATGTAACAACAAAAGAAAGCAATGAAATTAAATATGAATATGAAACACCTATACACACTATGAAAAACAAAATCACACATACATTGCTAAATAGATAGTAGCTCCTTTGATACTTCGTTTCCAACTACAACTTTTCAAAACCTATTGATAAGGGAAACAAAAGAACTGTAGTAAAAAATATTAAGACAACAGTTGGGTTATTAAAAACGGTTATCAAAGTTCAAATAATAATGGGGCAACATAATGGGTAGTTTTTGAACATGCACCATAATTGTAGGAATTATAATTGTCTTTAATTAGATAATATTATATATTTTATACAAAAAAAAAAAGTAAACACGAAACTACCACAAATGAATGCATAACTTAAAATGCTAATTATAATTACAAACATTAGGTGTGTTAACCTAACTTAAGTTTTTTTTAAACAAAACGTGTTTTTATAGAAATGTAATAATATATACTAATATTGTCCTATACCATTTATGTTGTTGATTACATTGTGTTTTATTATGGAAAAGATTGTGCTTATACGAAATCACTATGTTTAGAATAGTACGTTACCCTATTGCAATAGTTCTTATATACTATTTGTAGTTGTATGTATATTTTATACAATATTAAGCTCTAATAAAGCCATTGTGTTTTTTTATTAAAGCTTACTTTTTTTACTGAATTCTGATTATCAATGTAAACTTGTTTAAGTGGAAAAAAAAGCACAAACACAACCCAAACTATATAAATCAAACACTCTTTTCTGTAAAGATGGCCTAACTTTAATTGTAAGAAATACAATAACTGAAACAAAAGCCGCTTTTATACAAACTAAAATACTATCCTACAAAAAAAAAAAAAGAAAAAAAAACCCAGAAATAAGAGACATAGAAAAATAAAAAACAAACATGAGTACTAAAATCGCTCTAGATAATTAATCTTAACTTCCATGCAACACTTCACACTTTCGTTTGAAACCGAATTTCAAAACAGTCATATACAAGACATCCTTCTGTAACTGCCAAACTACCTCATCGACCAACTTTTATTTAAAAGTTAAAACGACGGAAACCAGATATAATTATACAAACGAATGATATAATCAGAGGTTAAAGAATTCAAATATTCCTTTACGATTATATTTATACATACATACATATAATCATATATATATGCACCGCTAACAAACTTGAGCATAAAACATGGATACCCTGCTAACTGAAAATACGTGGAAGATTCATAAATTATGTCACCACACCATTTATTTCGTCAAAAAAAGATGACAACTAACCAACCACGTTTTGTTTTTCTTTTTCTTTTTTTTTTTAATAAATTGAATAAATGAGACACTACATGAGCTATAATCAATAGTTTAAAATAACACATCAAAATTTTAAGCTATGTTCAAACGACGTATAGTGATAAAAATATTTATATCTGCATACATTTTAATGTAATAGTTAAGTTAATCTCATCTTGACTCAAGTCACTAGATGCCTGTTGCAAAAAACACAATTAACATTATCCATAACACAATTCAAGATATTGTTTTGTCTTTTATTAATCAACTAAATAACCGAAATATTATTTTTAGAATATTTTAAATGTAGTATCTTTTTTATGTATTATATGTGTTTTCAAAAACAATGACATGAATTCTAAATTCAGATTGACTTTTTTTCAATAACATGGAACCAAAAATAAAAAACATTGCAAGACTTCCGGTGACAAACACAAAAATGGACCCATGCTGTTTGAAATGTTTCAATGAATTTAATAAAATATGATAAATTTTAAGCTTGGGTTACAATTGTATAATTAATCATAACTTTGAGTTTATGTTTCTAATTTGAACTTATAATAAAATATGATAAACTTTAAGCTTAGGTTACAATTGGATAATTAATCATAACTTTGAGTTTATGTTTATAATTTGAACTTAAAAAAACTTTTGGTTATTTAAAAATTGAATATGAAATCACTATAACTTTTAGGATTTTCAATTAATGTTGTTAGTGATACGATCATTTTGGATGTAGCTTTCTTAATGGTTTAACTTGCAAACCACAATAGAGTTGACTTGATCATTTAACAATCTGTATATATAATGCCAAATCAAAAACACAAAACCTGTATACAATTTGTTACACTACCCGAACCATAAACTACATTACACATCATTAATATATTAAATAATACTACATTAAACATCATCCATATATCAAATAATAAAACATAATATCGAACATTAGAAGATCCTTACACAATAAACCACTATATTAACATTAAATTACTAAAATACTAAAGACATTAACATAAACTATAACCAAACATGATACATCAAAACACAAAGAAGAACAGAAGCTTGATACCTTTAGTAATTTGGAGACACAAGGCTCTCAAAATAGATAGACACTTGTAAGGCAGTCATGTACTTCCAAGGAAAGTAGTACTCAACTTGCATAGTTTTCATATCTAACATATAAATATCCCCACAAGTAGTCATCAACAACATTTCATCAGTAGACTCTACATACTCTACAAACCCGAGGAAACTCGATGGAACAACACCAATACAAGGCAGAACCCATAAGTTAATCCATTCTTCATATCCCAACTTACACAAACCAACTAAATACATATCATATTTATAACGCATAAAAATGTGAAGTTGCCCAGCAATACTGACCAAAGATCCATCAAAACCTCCTCCATAAAAATCACATGGTAATGGAACACTTGAAAATTGCTCTAGGTTAACATCAAAACGTACAATTGACTGCACACAATCACCAGAACATGAATCAACAATGAAATATACACCATCTCCACACAATGTACCTAATGACCATTTTCCACCATGCTTAACAGACAGAATGTCCGTAATTTTCCTCCAGGAATGTAGTCGGGTAGAATAAATATAAACTGCCTCTGTGCCACGTCTTCTTATAACATGTAAAACCTTGTACTCATTTGCAGAATCCACATAGAAAGCAGCAGAATCAGAATCTTTTTTGAAGAAACCATGTGATTCACATGATGGAAAAGTTGTACTTGCCTGTGTAAGAGGATTCCAAATTAAAATTTGAGAAGTCTCTTCCAGGCACACACATAACATTCCATCCAAACTCCCTAATATCATCAATTCATCTGGTCGGGTTTTGAATGGTTTAACAGACATCATTTTAGGACCACAAAAGCCCGTGCATGCATAAAACAATTTTTCAAGAGAACCACAACGATCTAATTTCGCAAGCACCCACTTGGTAGCTGACGGTGACGTACTACGGCAATGAATTAATGGAAACTCTGGTGTGGACAGGATAGACAACCATTTTTTGCACACCAACTTGCAACGACCTATATCTCTTGCAGAAAGTTTTGTAAAAATACCATACATTAATATCTCTACAAGCAACTCCGACATAACAAATATTGATTAACTGCTCACATTAGATCAACACATGTTAGTTAGTCCAATTCACTTTAACATCAAAGTGTAAATCATAGTTATGAAGAATAGAAGGCAAAATAACAAATTGAAGAAAAGATACTTACAAACAGCAACTTTTATTTGCTCAAAGATCTGGAACAATTCTGACTGAAATGTTACCCTATAATCATATAAATAAGAAGATGTGAGAGAGAAACGTCAACCCATAAAAGACTGGAGATAATGGGAGAGAAATGCTTAATAACTAATCACGTAATAAAAGGATTAGTAACCACTAACATAGCAGTTGATTTTTTTTAAACGACAAAACTTCTATATAAATATATAAAAAGGCAACATAGCAGATGATATCTCCAAATTTCTAATACACTTTATCCGGTAAAATAACACAAAACAAAATTTATATCATGTCATATAAAAACGCAATAATATATGTAACCACACAAACAACTCAAAATATCAGGTATTAGTCATACTGCCTTTACATACAACACTACCAAACTTACAAAAACCCATACATTCCACTAAGTTAACTGCAAATACATACCATAAACAATACATAACACTTTTGAATAATGGTGAGAGTACGAACAAAGATGTTCAGTTAATGGCACAGATGTTAGAGATATTTAGACAAGTTAATGAATCAATGGAGTTGAAGCGTTGGTTTTTTACTTTCCTTATAAGTAGTTTTGTTAAGTTTAGTGATAGTTGCTGTTATGGTAAAGTGGTTTGTATTCAATTATTAAGAGTTATTGGTGGTATTTTTATTTGAGTAAAATGCAATTTGCGTCCCTGTGGTATGTCCCAAACATCAGGTTGAGCCCCTAAAAACAATTTTTTTGCATTCTGAGCCCATGTGGTATTCATTTCATAACAGTATGAGTCCCTGCCGTCAGTCTTCCATCAGTTTGACTGTTTGCCAGTTGTGAAAAGTCTATAATACCCCCACCCTTTAATATCTACACTAAGCATTCTCATTCAAACCACCAAAATCTGTGTGGGGGGTTTTTAAAATATAAGAAGTATAAAAAGTGGTTGTGAGTGGAGGAGAGAGAAAATGTTACTGTTCATCTGTATATTTGGGGGGACACTGTTCACCCCCTATACTTTTTTAATATATATTGAAAGTGGTTGTGAGTGGAGGAGAGAGAAAATGTAATATATATTGAAAAGGAGAGAGAAAAAATATTTGTTTTTAGTGGAAATATATTGATATAGGAGTTGTTTTTTAGTGGAATGTATGTATATTTTTAGTGGATTGGATGTGAATGCTAAGGAGACCAGTTTCATTATCATCATCAACAGTCGCTCCCAACTCCCAATATCATCATCATCAACAGCTCTCCTCTCCCAACTCCCAAGATCATCATCATCATCTTCATCAAAGAAATCAACAGATCATCCTCATCATCTTCATCGAACATCGAACAGATCATCTTCATCTTCATCGAACAGATCAGGTTCATCTTCATCCTCATATTGGTCATTCGATGTGTTTATGTGTTTATATTGTGAAAAAACAGAGCGATGATTCTGGGTTTGATTTTGGGTTCCATTCGATGATTTTTGGTTGATTTTGGGTTACATTCGATGATTTGGGTTGATTTTGAAAAAACAGAGGGTTGATTTCATTCGATGTGTTTATGTGTTTATATTGTGAAAAAACAGAGCGTTGATTTTGGGTTCCATTCTATGTTTTGGGTTTGATTTTGGGTTCCGTTCGACGATTTTGGGTTGATTTTGAAAAACAGAGGGTTGATTTTGGGTTCCTCATTTTGAATGTGTTTGAATGTGTTATTTTGATTGAATGTGTTCCTCATTTTGATTCGATGATAACAGTTATTTGGGTATTTTGGATTTGATTTGATGATTTGAATGTGTTATTTGGGGTTAGGGTTTAGGGTTGAATGGATTTTTGGTTTGATTCTTGTGGGTTTAGGGTTGAATGGATTTTTTGGTTTGATTCTTGTTCAAAATGCATCAAAACAGAGTGGTATTTGGGATTAGGGTTTAGGGTAGCAATGTGTTTTGGTTTGAATGTGTTTTGTTTTGTTGTACAGAATGTGTTTTGGTTTGAATGTGTTTAGGGTTTAGGGTATCAACTGAGTATTAAGAACTGATCGGATGTACAGAATGTGTTTTGGTTTGAATGTGTTTAGGGTTTAGGGTATCAACAGAATGTGTTTTGGTTTGTACAGATTCTTGTGGGTTTAGGGTTGAATGGATTTTTGGTTTGATTTTTGTTGTACAGAATGTGTTTTGTTTTGAATGTGTTATTTGCAATGTGTTTTGGTTTTGATTCTTGTGTGTTCATCATATTGATTTTCGGTTTGATTCGAATGTGTTCCTCATTTGAATGTGTTTTGTTGTATTAAGAACTGTTGTATTAAGAACTGATCGGATAAGATTCGAATGTGTTCCTCATTTGAATGTGTTTTGTTGTACAGAATGGCTGCGGATGTAAAGATACGCAAAACACCAACTACGAAGGCGAGAACACTTGACAACCTCCTAGAAGATGCGGTGCACATAAGGAAGTGATTGATATGAATGATTATAACCCCAGTGGAGCTCTTCGATTTTCCTTGAAATTCCAAAGCTCGCTAATTACATATCTACCACTGGGGTTATATTCATTCATATAAATGAATATAACCCAAGTGGCAGATATGTAATTAGATACACTGGGGTTATATTCATTCATATCTGGATCAGCTTCCCGAAGTGCACCTGTCAGTAAAAATCCACAATTGCTTGTGGTCGTATGACGTTTTGTCTCTGTATTGTATGTTACGGTCTTTTGTTATCGAGTCTGTAAGTTCCGTCAACTCTACGAAGTTGGTATGACGTTTTGTCTCTGTATTGTATGTATAAAAAGTTTACATTTAATATACAATTTAGGCTTTAATAATTTGTTATATATAGTATAAATTTAATTATTAGATTTCTTAACAAAAAACCAAGAAAAGAATTTAGGGGCTCAGGTTGATATTTCACTCATACCATAGGGACGCAAAGTGTTATTAATATATGCAAAAAACGGTCTTACCCCTGCCTCTAACAGTCAACCTGACGGCAGGGACTCAAAGTGTTATGAAATGAATACCACAGGGGCTCAGAATGCAAAAAATTGTTTTTAGGGGCTTAAGTTGATGTTTGGGACATACCACAGGGACGCAAATTGCATTTTACTCTTTTTATTTTAATGGAATGTTTTGGTTTGTTTCTTGAAAGTTAGTCTGGATGAATTGTGTTTTTTATTATGGTTGTTTTTTTATTGTGGTCATTTAATCATATATTATTTCAAATATTTAATATCTTCAGTTTAATTTCTTCGAGCGACCATCCGGAGAATTGTAATTGATTTGGTTTATTTTGATGTTAAATTGTGCCTGAATATAGACTTGCACACATGAAAAAAACACAATCTCAAACAGCTGCTCTGTGAAAAGCTGTCCACTGCCATAACCGCTGTTTTGTTCAAACATCTGCTCTGTGAAAAGCTGTCCACTGCTGAAAGTCAACCCCTGTTCTCTCATTTCCTTGGATACCACTGTTGTTCAAAATCAGTGTTTTCATCCACTGATATGCTATCCACTGATAGATAAAATCACCCACTGTTTTCATTATAACCGTTGCAACCACTGATATTGTTGAATCATGTTTGTTCATTTGAATAATTATGCTTTGTTTTTCAGTTTGCTGGGTTGGACAGTGTTGCTCTAATGAGAATGTACATTTAGAAGCAAGTTTATGATGTAGTTTCTGTTATTATTTATGATAATGTGTGTTACTTAGCCGCTCAAGTTGATGTTTCACACTACCACAGGGACGGAAATTGCATTTTTCTCTTAATATAAAGTATTGAAAACATATATAAGTTAAAAACTGGAAAAGGCCCCACATTTTGAGTTCATTTTAGCCCTCCAATAATAAAAAACACAAAAAAACAAAAACACAATAAATAAAAACCAATAAATAAATAAAACACAATAAAAAAAAACACAATAATAACCACTCCTTAACATTAGGGGTTATACCTGCTAAAATTTATTCAAATAATTAACTGCCAAGTTACACATCACATATTATCATACTACTTATGTAATTACAAGAAATCAACAATTTATAATACACAACATACAACTTACTCTAAGAAGTTGATAACCATATATATAACAAAGAACATAAGCAACTAAAATACCATACAAAAATAAAATATCTTCTAACATTACCAAAGTATATTACAATACAAATGAAAAGAGCACATTCTTTACACACCAACTTATAACGGCCTACGTCTCTTGCAGTAAGATTTGGCAATATCTCAAACATAAGTCAATCGGAATCTCCAGCATGGTAACACTTTCCTACAATGTACATCCCAGGCTAACCACACCATGATACTATCCGCTTTAGCCAAGACGTTCCAACATCTCCTCACTGATTTAAAACGCGTCATGATGTTGAATGTATGAAGACCCTTACAACGAAGCCTTCATTCCCCTTCACAACCAATGTGGGATGTTACAAATCACACTCCTTACAGGTCCCAACATCCTCGATGGCACACCAGACCAATCCCTAGCACTAATACCATCTGTAACAGCCCAACATAACCACACTATCATAATGTCCACTTTGGCTAGGTCAAAACAAATCAATACCAAATCAAGGTTCTTTAAAGAAACAAAACATTTATATATTATAATTTAAAACAATGTTATGCATCATTGTTTGTACTTTATGCTTATAGGGTGACTTTTTGCGATGGTTGGTTGCACCTATAGTTTAGGATTGCATATATGTATTGTACCTTATGTTTTATGAGTTTAAAAAATGCTTGGTTGTATGATCATACGACATTATATTTTATTATTATCTTTATTTTTATTATTATTTATTTCATCTTTTATGCGTTTAAAAAATTTTTGGTTGTAGATTCATAGGACATATATGTATTGTACCCTATGTTTTATGAGTTTAAGAAATGTTTGGTTGTAGGTTCATATGATATTATATTTAATTATGATGCTTCGTAGCTTGATTTAAAAAACATGTAATATACATGATTTTGGGTAATCCCAACATTGTTGTGCAAACTTTTACTACACAGATTATGTGGTACTTTATATATTAAATATGGACAATAAATAGATTGTGCTGGTTTTTTTAAGGCACCAAAGCAATCGATTGAAACATGACGAAACAAATAAGAACAAACATTACGAAAGTTGAAATATAACAAAACGACAAAACAATACATCATTTAAACTAATCACCGCCTCAACGTGTTTAGTTATATATATTTATAACATTCAACACAAAACGGCACCTTAATTGGTGAAGAACAATATATGTCACACGCATAACACACATGATTGGGACAAACAGAAAAACCGTCATCAACATCACAGCCATCAGTGACCTCTACATCACAAACATTATCTACATCTCCAGTTTCGATATCACTATTGACTACACTGACTTGATTATCATCTGCAGACATCAGTTGTTGATCACCCTCGTCACAATCTCCTTCGTAACCCGAAACATTATTACCACCAGAAGCATCAAACGCAGAATGAGATTCAACTTGCATATCCCCTACAGTAAGCCGGAACATCTTTGCATGTTTCTTTCCTTTACAATGAGCATAAAGCTGATTTGCACTTGTACAATATATGTCACATAGAGCACAATGAAAATCCACACAACAATACGATAAATCTTGTAACTGTTGGATTAACACTCGAATGAGTAAACAACAAAATTACAAAGTAAAAACACAAAATGATTAATATTTCAAACACTTATACCTTTGTGGTATGCTTCCTTGACATTACATGATGCCTATATTGTTGTTCATTAAGGCATATGACATTGCAAACAGGGCAGCCAATGATTTCTTCCGGTTTGGCACCATTTGCCACTAACTTATAAACATCTACGTTCATGTTCTTCAAACAACTACAACGAAAATGTAATAGAACACACCTCTATATAGGTAAATATTTAAACGGTTTTAAACTCAATTGGACAGGTAAGTTACTAAGTTATATAAAAACTGTAAATTGGCTAAGGTTAAAAAAATTTCGGAAATCATGAAATTAGTGGATCGAGGTTATACATGACTAAATACAACTCTCATAAACCGATGTTTTAATCAAACAAACTGAAATATTCAAAAAATTCAACCTCAAAGAGTGACTTTTCTCTTCTAATGTGTGAATTTGAAACAACTTTGAATATGTATTTATAATAAAGTTTTAATTTAAACTCAATTGGACAGGTAAGATATATTTACTTGAATAAAAAACTGTAAACTGGCCGAGGTCACAAAATTTTCGGAAATCATAAAATTAGTGCATGGAGGTTATAGACGAGTAAATACATCTCTCATAAACCGATGTTTTATACACAATGAATATGTAAAATCACATCGTTGTTTATCAAATATTTAATTACTCTAACTAAAGCTGTTTAAGTTGAATAACACTATAGCGATGTTTAAACATATACCTGAATTACATTAACGCTGTTTAAATTGAATTACACATCAAAAATATTGATTGTATAACGTTATTTAATCCTACTACTGACATTATCTAATGACTACAACATACAATACATCACTGACTTTTTAATATATCATAGTCTTTCTAATTAAACATTGAGTTATATTTATTAACCTGTTCTTTATTATTATTATTCTTTATTCATCAGAATCAGAAACCACAACTACACTTGAATCCATCATATAAAAAAAAACAATTCATATAAAAAACATACTGCATATAACTAAATTTTAATAAAATAATCTGAAATATCCAAAATACCCATTGGAAAAAACCTAAAAATCATAACAACTGATTTAAATTAATAGAGATATGAGATAAGTTTATTTCTTGCTAACTTTCTCCAAATCCTTGAAATTACTTGGAGTTGAAGACTTATAGACGTCAACTAATTTACGTTTGTTGATTTCATTGGTATCACAACTGGTTTTAGCATCATCAATCTTAACACTTGAAATGTGACTTTTTTTTTTTTGATAAATTCTTTATCGTTTCCCTGAAACAAATGTGAAAATTAAGAAAATAATAATAAAATTAAATATGATGTAAATATAAATGTATAAATACGAATCATGTATTGAAATAAAAAATACCTCAGTAATCTTCATCTTTTCTTTGAGCTCATTAATAATTGACTCATCATCAGTCATGTTTGTGACAAGATACATTTCATCAAAATTAGTCAAATTATAAGTTGTTATCTCAATTTTAAAAGCAAACATCTTTCCAATCAACTTGTCTAAATCAACAGGAAACATTACTTCTTCAACATCCTGTGAATCAGAATATTTTATGATAAAATTAATATAAAAAAATATTTAAATACAATGAGAAAAAAAATATAGGAGAAGTTAAGATTATTTATACATACAGATGATGAGTTTTCTTTAAGCAATTGAACAGCCGACTTGAGAACAACTTTTTCAATGATTTCATCAACCAGAGGATGAAATAATATTAGTTGAACATCATCAGTATTATCTTCCACTTGAACTTTTATTTTGAATCTAGTTAAGTTAAATATAAAAACACATATATACAAAATCCATTATTTTATAAAACATATAAATATTAAAATAGATAGAGAGAGGTAATATTACCTTGGAACTGGATAAATAACACTTTCATCACAATCACGGTTGAAACACACATGAAAATAATGTGACTCCAAACCCACGCAGTCTACAAGATCTGTACCCGCCTCCATTAAACATTTAGGACACTCTACATAGTGCCAACCAAAATCCTTGTCTATAGCCTTAATAGTACCAATTATGATAACAAATTGAGGCTGTTAAATTGAAAAATACAAAAATAATTTAGTTCAACAAAAAAAAAATTGTACCTTTTGAATTATAAAAATTTAAACAAACCTTCATGTTTTGCCAAAGGTCATACACGTTTTTCAACGGAGACTTTATGATAAATTCATCACTTGACATCTACAAAATGAATACAAAACTTTTTAATATACGAATAGCACAAAATAAAAATTGGAAGTAATAAAATAATAGAGAACATGAAGATTAGAGAAAAAAAATATAAAATCATACCTTCTCAGATTCAACCTCAAAGACAGACTTCTCTCTTCTAATGTGTGAATTTGAAACAACTTTGAACATGTATTTATAATACATATTTGATTTAAACTCAATTGGACAGGTAAGTTATATTTACTTGAATAAAAAACTGAAAACTGCCTAAGGTCACAAAATTTTCGGAAAACATGAAATTAGTGGATAGAGGTTTTACATGACTAAATACATCTCTCATAAACCGATGTTTTATACACTATGAATATGTAAAATCACAACGATGTTTATCAAATATTTAATAATTGTAACTATTGCTGTTTAAATTGAATTACACTATAACGATGTTTAAACATATACCTGAATTACAATAAACATGCTTAAATTGAATTACACATCAAAAAAATTGATTGTATGACGTTATTTAATCCAACTATTGACATTATTTAATGACTACAACATACAATACCTCACTGACTTTATAATATATCATAGCCTTTCTATTTAAACATTGTGTTATATATATCAACCTGTTCTTTATTATTATCTATTCATCAGAATTAGAAACCACAACTACACTTGATTCCATTACATAAAAAAAAACACAATTAATACAAAACACATACTGGATATAACTAAATTTTAATCAACAAAAATGGATATAACACAAATTTATACAACAAAAACAGATGTCTGCATACACATCATATTTATACGAAAACTAACCGGCTTGTAGAAACATTATTCGAAACAAAATCACAAATCTAAAAACACAATATACTTGCACAACTTCTTTTTAACACTAAAAATGATAAATAAATCATACCAAAAATATATGAAACACAATTACCTCCTCTTCCTACAAATCTTTTAAGTTTGCTTGTACAAAATGATTTCTTTCTATTTCCTCTAATATGTTCCTTTGCAGATTCCACGTCAACCTCTTGTCTTTTACTTGCTCTAACGGTATCACCTAGTTCATCTTCAGTGTAATTTCTTGAGTTGCTCTAACGGTATCACCTACCACCACCATGAGAACAACTTACTTGTAAATCGCAAGTCAATGTTTGGAGTGGACGCCATTGCAAAAGTATTTCCAAATGATTAAGATTGGTACATAAAACAACAAAAACAATCGCAAATTCTATAACTTCGAGCCCTAACTTTCAGGTAAAACTGAATGTCACCCTTTTCCCTATTTTTAGTTATTATACAGATAATTTAAAAACACTAATATCAAATACCTTTTCACCCCCATACTGAATACCACTCAAACGAATGTTTAGTTTTATTACAAAAAAACCACCTAATAAACCGAACCCATATATAAGAAGCATAAAAAAAAACATAATCATTTATATATAAAGTTATATTTCTTTAAATATAGAAAATACAATTTCCTGAAACTTCATACTTATTCTCATTCATCACTCTATATATAACATACTAAGAACTCCCCCCAAAAAAAGCAACAACTAACAATATCACCAAAACATGATAAAATAATTAGAACAAAAACCAACACATAAATTGTCATTCATCATACTATATATTACTAACTACATACGAAAAGAAAAAAACATACAAAAAACACCAAAACATAGTTCAATACTTGCAACAAAAAACAACACAGAGAAAATTATACACCAACATTTTATACATTAAATAAAACGATAAATTCAAAGTTTCACAACATGAGAACCACGGTGAATTGAAACTTTTGGAACTTTAAGTTTCCGATAGTAACTTTCTAGTGAATCAGCGGTATCATCAACTTCATCTTCAGAATCAGAAAATTGGTCAAAACCAGACTGACCGATAACCTCATCTACATCAGCATCAACAGTCATATCAATAAACTCAATTTCTTCGTGGGAGCTGCTGATCGAAACAACATCATCCCAATTCCAATATAGCAAGTCTCTAGATCGTTTGCGCTGCCTCTCAATCCTTCGTATCTGGGTAAGAGAAATAACTTGTTTCATTATGAGCTAGAAACTATCACATAACAAATTTTACTAAGATTTAAAAAATTACAACTTCAATATATATCACCTCCTCACTGAACTCACGGGAAAGATGGGATTTATAAGGACTAAATGGCCCAACAGAAATTATCTCTACACTACCACTGTCGGCCTGTAATCAAAACAAAATAAAAATACCAAAACAACAAAACAATAATATTAAAATATTACAAATAAACTTTATTTATTGATGATATTACTAAATTACCTGTTCTTGACGATTTAAAGGATTGATAAACGACTGCTGCCGGTCATCACCTAAATGAACAGGATTATTACTTCTTGTAGATGCATTTTTCTCCATCACTTGCTCAATATTTGAAGGATAAATCTAAAAATTCTGTTACAAATTCACAAACCTAAATAGTTTTATACTAACATGTTCTTAATATATAAACTATTCTACAACGGTTTTTAACACACGTTCAAGTATTGTAGCAACTACTATATACACACGTCACATATCAAGATAATGGAACAGTTGATATTTCCAGTTTTATAGGAGAACATGATTTCGAAGGAAATAAAAAACAGTTTAATATAACTTATATAACAAACCGCCAATTGATATCCTAATCAAAATTATAAGGCTACATCCTAAATTGTTACAAATAATATGGGAGAATGGGAAGTGGGTAGTTACTTCCCATAAAGAATTGCTCTTCTCAACAACTGATCCTGTAAACAACTGTTAAGTCAAAACACTGCTGATCCTGTACATAACTGTTAAGTCAAAGCACTGATGAAGCATAAAGAATTTATCAAAAAATTATAGATAAATTATCATTTGTTTTAGCTTGTGGACCACAAGTTAGCTTCATAGAAAAAAAAAATCACACCTACTCGTGTGCCTAGTTCAATTAGCTTTACTCGGCACTCTATGCAATACTTGTGTTACAATCCCAAAGCATGTTACAGGAATAATAGGAGTTAAATAGATCAGGGGTATACCTCTTGACAACATATAATACTTATCTTCATTTACAAAAGTTTTCCCAGCAAAGACTCATTTACCCAAAACTACTACACTCCCATGTCACATATAAAAAAATACAATAGTTGATATAATTAGTTTGAGTAAACTTCCGTTTTGCTCCCTGTGGTTTGGCCACTTTAACGATTTTTCCCAAAACCTTCAAAAATAGCCATTTTCAACCAATAGTTTGCTATGGTTTTTCCATTTTGCTCCCTGCAGGAAGGAAAATGGAAAAACAAACAATTTGGATGGAGTTAGAGGCGGGACCAAAACGAAAGTTTACTCAATAAGTTTGATTCGTTTGAATATAAAAATACAAGTATATTAACAAAAAAACACAAAAGAAAAAATAACACAAAAGAAAAAACACAATGTTATACCATAAAACAAATAACTTTCGTTAAAACACAATCCATTATATCTAAGACAAAATACTTTAGTTGATTTACAACTATAGATTAATTTATTAATTGAGATGTAACCATGTTATATAACTGTTATATAACAAACCGCCAATTGATATCCTAATCAAAATTATAAGGCTACATCCCAAATTGGTACAAATAATATGGGAGAATGGGAAGTGGGTAGATACTTCCTATAAAGAATTGCTCTTTTCAACAACTGCTGATCCTGTAAACAACTGTTAAGTCAAAGCACTGATGAAGCATAAAGAATTTATCTAAAAAATATAATAAATTAGAGAAAAATGCAATTTGCGTCCCTGTGGTATGTCCCAAACACTTTGAATTATTCATAGGAAAAAAAAATCACACCTACTCGTGTGCCTAGTTCAATTAGCTTTAGTCCTATGCAATACTTGTGTTACAATCCCAAAGCATGTTACAAGAATCATAGGAGTTAAATATATCAGGGGTATACCTCTTGTCAACATATAATTCTTCTCTTCATTAACAAAAGTTTTACCAGCAAAGGCTCATTTACCCATAACTACTACACTCCCGTGTCACATATAAAAAAATACAACAGTTGATACAATAAGTTTGAGTAAACTTCCGTTTTGCTCCCTGTGGTTTGGCCACTTTAACGATTTTGCCCGAAACCTTCAAAAATAGCCATTTTCAACCAATAGTTTGCTATGGTTTTTCCATTTTGCTCCATGCAGGAAGGAAAATGGAAAAACAAACAATTTGGATGGAGTTAGAGGCAGGGAGCAAAACGAAAGTTTACTCAATAAGTTTTGATTCATTTGAATATAAAAACACAAGTATATTAACAAAAAAAAAAAACACAAAAGAAAAAACACAATGTTATACCATAAAATAAACAGCTTTCGTTAAAACACAATCCATTATATCTAAAACAAAATACTTTAGTTGATTTACAACTAAAGATTAATTTATTAATTGAAATGCAACCATATTATGACATTGTAATTTGTATGAATGAAAATTCAAATCTTATCAGATGTTGTGTTTTGTATAAAAAAATGTTTTTATTGTTTTTATAAAAATACTGTTTTTGTTTATAGACATTACACTTTTCACAACAACATAGAGCTTATAACATTCATACATAAGCATTAAACCTAAACATTCATTTGACCAGACCACATTCAAACAACAACAGCTACATATAAACAATCAACCTAATATCCAAATGTTTTAAGCAACACGAATACATCACACAGGACAATACAGTTTCATTCGCTCCACACGACTTCCTCGTGCTTGCTCTTTCAACCTATTCCTTTCAATTGCGTCCAGCACAACGTAAGCTTCACTATCATTATACACAAACTCCCTTCGAGCATTAAGATAATGCAACAATATTTTGGTTGCATATTTGCATCTTAATTCATCTAATTGTTCTTTCTGCCCACAATCTACTTCTTTCACAAACCCACATCGCCAACGTCGTAAAGAACTCCCTTCGAATGACTCCATATGCCTCATTAAAAATATACCACAATCAACTTTGTTGTCTACGGTTCTCCACGGCATTTCTAGTCGACTTATCTGAGCTTTGTGCATCTTACGTCCACCCACAACACCTTGACTTAACATAAAATCTGCTACTAAATGCCTCTGCAATATAACGATAATAAATATAAAAAATTATCTTTTACATATGATTGTGTTTTTTAAATGTCAAGGAATGTACCAAATTTTCTGGCCAGCCTCGGTATTTTAAGTCAGATCTATCATCATATAGACTGCTGTTATCAATCACAGCTATTTGGCACTTTTTTAAATGAAAGCATACCAAGTAGAAGTGATCAGATTGCAAAACAGGTATGAATAAAAGATCAACTTCTTTCAACGATGCTACTTGTTCTTCTTTTAAAACTTTAATCATATTTCCAAAAAATTCAGCTTGCATCATCTCATAGCTTGAACCATATGTGCCACCATCCTGTGTATCAGTTATAATAACGTTACTAAAATAAATAAATAAACAATTCACTTATGTTATTTACTTACCAGCATCTGATATGTACAAAACAATCGCTTAATTTTGTCATCAGCCTTAAACTTCTCCTCGTGATTTAAGATTCTAGCCCACACATTAACAACAGCAAAATGGACATACTCGTCATGACTCAATGTTTCTAGCACTATCCTTGTTAGACCTGAATCTGGCTGACCTTCAATTTGAAAAACAACGTCCCTACAATGAATACGAGTTAAAACATCAATCAACTTATAATCATAGTACATTATAATAAAAGAAGTTAAAACACATACATTTCAAATCCTCTGGCAGAGAAAATCCAATCAGAATAAAATTTCTCTACAAATGTCAACTTTTCACTCAATTCCACCACCCGGTTAATGTAAGGTGATCCTGGCACCAAAGTCTCATCTGTAGAATCAACTACATTTTCTTCATCCTTTTCATCTGAATGCACACTTTCCATGTTTTCAACTGAATTTACATTTACACCCGTATTACAATCAGTTTTCGTCTCTTGACTTTGAGTCTTCTTTTCTCCCTTACTCTGTATTTCATTATCATCTTTTGGAGATGAATCTGGATCTCTGCTCATAAAACCTGCATTTTTTGCAAATGAAATCAACGGATCCAATTGAGCTTTAACTTCTTTAACCACCTGATTATCTGCATAGCACGTAAACCCCTCATTCAGCAATGTCTCTACATTCTTCAAAGACTCTTTTGCCTTTTCAATTTCTACAGTCAAATTTCTGACAAAAACCTGTTTCAATATGAACAATAAAAGATGATAAAAACTATATATATATATATATACATATATCATATATTCAGAGTGAAATACTATATGTTTTTGTGTCTTACCGATTCTGCTTCCTCCGTTCGTTCTTCTGCCACGGGAATGTTTGATTCCATGCCAACATCTGCATTCTCATCCCGCCTATTCGAATGTATATTTCGAGTATAACGATCATTGTCTCTACACTCATCATCATCCACTTGCCTTTCATCCTCTCCATGTATATCTTCATGAATCAAATCCTCCTCAACACCAGCACCATCATTGTCTTTGCCCTCGTTAGCATCGACTTGCTGTTCCACATTTTCATGCATGGGTTCACCAGTTGAAGAACATTGACGCACCTCACTTTCATTTGATTTTTTGGTCTTTAATCCTGTTGTAGACTTTGAAGTACCTTTCTTTCTTCTTTTCTCAGACTTCAGTCCTTTATTCTTTATGTCCTCCAGTTTGCATAATGTACACTCTTCAATATATTCTATAACAAACAAACCTTTACGCTTAACACGTACATCATGCAACTTGCTTGTATGATCTGCATAGATAAGCTGTAAACAAAAAAATATTTGTCACTCGGTTTTGTTTGGATAAATGCCACAAATGACAAATTAATATTTTACTTATGATCTTACCGCAAGCAAAAACAGAGGCCCATTAAAAACTTGAGCAGGGTGCCAGCCTTTTCTCGCTCTGTCTAACAAAGTTAACATGTAATCACACCAACCCAGTTCTTTTATGTCGACATCCTTTGTTATTAATGGCAAAAATCTTTGGTTGACAGTGCCACTTTTCGTTCCTTCGCCTAGATGTGTAAACATCAACACCAAAAAGTTAAGAACAAACAACATTCCACAATCATTGCGTTCTCTCTTGCATCGCCTATCTAAATAAGTTTGTGTTTCTTGTATAAGAAACCTGGTGAAGCCTGTTGGGAATTGACTTCTCCACAATTTAACAACAGGACTTTTTATGTTTGGCCTATTGTTCTCTATTATCATTCTTGATCCGTTCGGAATTCCCAATACCTTGTGAACCAATTCTGGACTTAACTTTAATGACTGAGATCCAAGATTTAATATTCTTGTTGAATCATCATAGTTCTTAGCCAACCAAAGTCCCAAGCTGGTAGGAACATGCTGAATCTTCAGATTTAGAATAGGACCAAAACCAATATCTCTTACAACGTTCTTTTGCTTGTCATTAAACTCTAACATCCAATCATATAGAGTGCCTGGTGAACATCTTGGTAAAATCTTCTCACCAGTATATGGGAAAAACATTTGACATTCATGGTGATTTGATTCCTCAGGTTGGTCCTTTCGACGTCTCTTCTTTGGTAAGGTATCATCAACTATTATATAACTTAACGAATTTTAGAAACAAACTACAACTAAGATTTTCATGTTTAAATAAATACCTGGTTTTTTTACTTTTGATACAGCAGGATTAACAAAATCAACATCATCATTATCATCAGCATCACCACAGCCTGCCTGTAAAACTGCAGCAGCATATCAAATAAAATAATAAACTATGAAGGGAAAAAAATGTATATTATATTTAATCATTTTAAATTGATCTATAACATACCTTCACTCTTTCGTTTCACAGCAGCACGAAACAAAGATCCTTCATGTCTCTCCACATTTTATTAGAAACAAAACACAAAAAAAATATTAATTGTAAAACGTTATTTAATCCTACTATTGACATTATCTAATGACTACAACATACAATACAACATTGACTTGTTAATATATCACAGTGTTACAATTTAAACATTGTGTTATATTTATCAACCTGTTTTTTATTATTATCTAGTCATCACAATCAGAAAGCACAACTATACTTGATTTGATGATTTTAAACTTGATACACCCGAGTTTGATTACATTTCTCCAACTTATTCTGCCAATTTTAACAAAATACTATCAAGAAGTATAACATTACAATGTTGTAAAACAACACATAATATTCAACATACAATATAAATACAAAAACACAATCCTATAGCTTACCACATACGTAAAAAAAACACAACATGCACCAAGATACTGCAAATAATCAAGAAACATACGCAAACACAATAATTTCCAAAACCATAATATTAAAAAAAAAGCATAATTAATATAAAAAACATAGTGGATATAACTCGATTTTAACAACAAAAAATGGATATAACACAACTTTATACAACAAAAACAAACATCTACATACACATTATAGTTATACAAAAACTAACCGACTTGTAGAAACAATATTCCAAACAAAATCACAAATCTAAAAACACAATATACTTGTACAACTTCTGTTTAAACATTAAAAATAAAAAAATAAGATATAAACCATAACAAAAATAAATGAAACGTATTTACCTCTGCTTACGAATCTCTTAGATTTGCTTGTACAGAATGACTTCTTTCTATTTCCACTTATATGTTTCTTTGCAATTTCCACTTCAACCTCTTGACGTTTACTTCCTCTAACAGTATCACCTACTCCATCTTCACTGAAATTTCTTGACGATTTCTTACCTATTTAACCAACATACTTATAAAATCAAAACACAATGAAAATAGCAATCAACAACACCATCACAACAACTTACTTGTAAATCACAAGTCAATGTTTGCAGTAGACGCCATTGCAAATGTAGTTCCAAATTATTAAGATTAGTACACAAAGCAACAAACACAATCGCAAATTGTATAACTTCGAGCCCTAAGTTTCCGTTAAAACCGAATGTTCATCGTTTTCCCTTTTCTTGACTATTATACAGATAATCTCAAAACAATAATAAGAAATTACCTTTTTGCCCCCCCCACTGAATACCAGTTAAATGAATATTTAATCTTATTACAAATCTTATTACAAAAAATAGTACCACTTAATAAACCGAACCCAAATATAACATGCATAAAAAAAACATAATTATTTAAATATAGAAAAAAAAATTATTGAAACTTCATTCTTATTCTCATTCATCATCCTATATACAACACACTAAGTACTCACGAAAAATAAGCAATAACTAACAATATCACCAAAACATAATTCACTAATTAGAACAAAAAAACCAAAGAATTTATAGACATCATACCTGTTATTCAAAAGAATGAGATATTGACGTAGGACACCACATCATCGGGAGTGAGGATGGACCTAAGCAGGATGGACCAAGGGGGTGGATGATGGGCTCCCACACTATTTATAAAAACACTTAAGAAAAAATAAACTGATTTGATTTTACAGAGAGAGAGAGAGAGAGAGATAGAGAGGAGAGAGAATAAAGAGAGAGGAGAAAAAAAGAGGCCCGTCAATGACGTCTTTAAGCGACTGAGAAACCAGGACAATCATCAGGGGACGGTGTGGGTGACCGGCGCCGGGGCTCGCCAAGGCAAGGCCGGCCCCCATACCCTCCAGTCTAAGTAACCATATTGATAGAAATCATACATACTGGAGAGGATATAAAGACTACTTTTAATAAGGTATACCTTGTTTTATTTAATCTTCTAATAAATAAAATAACACTTCATCTATTAGTTACACAAAGATTCTTACATATAGGGATTTGGACTGTCGTTTGGCATCAGCTGCCAGCCCATTTTTCCCTCTTATGTTAAACCAGATGAACCCAATGCTCACTCAATGATTGGTGTGAGATGGACCTATTCTTTTATCTCCTTTGAAACCTATATTGCACCTAATAAGGTTGACACTTTCAAGGCCCATGTTATCCGATTTTTAAAGCCAATGGGATTTAGATAGTTCTAGACTATACCTCTTGTTAACATGTAATATTTCTATTCATTATCAAAAATTTTACGCACAAAAGCTCATTTACCCGTAACTACTATATATACTCCCATGTTGCATATAAAAAAATATACAGCTGTTGATGTAATAACTTTTAATGCGTCTGAATATAAAAAACACAATTATATTAACAAAAACAAAAGACACAAAAAAAAAAAAACACACAATGTTATACCATCAAAATCAAAAGCTTTCATTAAAACACAATCCATTCTATCTAAAATAAAATACTTACTATAGTAGATCGTAGTCTCACTATCAGAACATTGTGTTATATGAATCTAGCTATATTTAACATGATATCATGTTCAGAATAAATACAAATAACTGTTGTTAAATTACCACTTTATTACCATTTAATTTATATAATTTTAATTAACGTATTTCTCTTACTTTATATACTATATATTAGTTGTAAGTATATACCAACAACCATTAACAAAAACATCGTAAGAATATATTATCAACAATTTATAAAAGCACAACAACGTACAAAATTACCATAATTTAATATTAAATGGATAAAACAATCTAATGTAACATCATTTTTATCTAAAAAATAGCGATAAAGTCTGGCACGACAAAGTCAAACTCACCACGTCTAAGACACAAATTTCAAAATGATTATCTCAAATTTTCAAACCATAATGCCATCCATTTAATAATTTTTAAATAATAAAGAAAAGAAAAAAATTAACCTAATTTAAATTTGTTAAAAAAATAACCAACACTATTTAAGATCCCTGCAACATATTCATAACATCAAGACTTTCCCCCATTTACATCATCTCTCTCTCACATCATCATTTATTTACTTCTCTTTTTAGTAGTCCCATTCAGAAAACTCTACTTGTACCGCTTATTTCCTTCATTTTAACAGTTACATTTACAAACCCCCTTTTATTCATCGTCATTACAGTTTGACCAATTATTACAGTTCAGGTCAAACTTGAAAATTGTATCATTTGATTCAACCTTAAATTTTTTGGACAAAGTTGGCATCTTTCAAGAATGACAGGGACAAAAATGATAAAAACTTGAAGTTTGGTTTAAATTGGCATAAATGAACAAACTAAAAGGCCGAAAATAAAAATTAACTAAAAACAAATATAACTTTAAAAATTTATACAGGAAATTCCCAAAATATTTCATTAAGAATTATATTATCTTATATCTTATATTATATTATATTATATATATATATATATATATATCTACCATATTTGAAAATAAGTTGGGCTGATGTGGCATCAAATATGGTTTTTGGCTCCAAAACTCCCTTCTCAATCTTTTAACATGGAATGGATCATCCGGACTAAAAACCCGACCCATTATTTCGGATCCTATAAAAGTCTTCTAAATATTTGTTCATCTCTCACACTCCCCACATCTTCTTCACGTTTCCCCACAAAACCTTTGATCATCACCAAATCTACACTGCATATCTCATATCTTCAATCGATCAAATCTTCATTTCCGACACAAGAGAAACATTTCTTCTCTTAAACCTGGTTATCTCCACAATCTTCATCACTTGATTTTTCGCTCCGAGAAGGTATGGTTACCTTATATGTTTGTCTTTCAAGATTCTTATGATTTGGATGATGATCATGGTTTACTTCTAATTATCTTCATCGATTAAGTGAGGATTATCTTCACAATCTGCATCGGTTGATTTTTCCCCGAGAAGCTATGGTTACCGTATATGTTTTTTTTTTGTAAGATTTTGTATCAATTGTATGAAGTTCATGTATTTTATGTCATTATCTTTGTCGTATATGTGAAGATTCTACTCCAATTATAGTTTTTTTGATATTTTGTTCCGTATTTAGGTTTGGTTTTCGTTTATTTTTATTTTTTTTGGATATAGGGATCTGATTTTTTTTTTGTATATTGCACTCTGATTCTCATATTTTGGATGTGTGGTTGAGTGTTTTATGATAGATTAGGTTTCCGATATTTGTTGATTTTATTGCTAGAATGATTTATGATATGGTTTTCTTTGTTTATGACAACCTTGTGTTTACTGGTTTTTTGACCTATACATGCAATGTTTAATGTCAAAAACTATAGCCACTTTTATCCGTCATTAAAGAACATATATCTCTAATACATCATTAACACTCTTGTATTTTTTAAAACCTGTCATGCCCTTACCATTGAATCAAGTATGCCCTTACGAACCCTTAACAATACAAGCCTTAAACATGGATGTATCTTTGTACTACTATTAGTGATAGCTGATAAGATATGTCTTAACCATGGATGTATGGATGAATTACTTTTACTGATAACTGATAACATAGCCACAAACTAAAAGGAATAAACTTTAGATAACTATTGCATACAGTTAGAATTTGTTGAGCTGAACATTTCGAATAATAAGGATATTCATAGACTTGAAAATGATATAAACTTTAAACATTTGATAAAATACAATGTGATATATGACATATCAAGTGACAATGCATAAGGACATCCGTAGCGCTTAACATAGTAGTGCAAAACACATTGACAGTAGTAACACTTGTTTAATTCTCACAACATAATATATCAAAAAAATTAGTTTATAGCATTACATTTTATTAGCTGACTATAACAACTACAACATATATCTTATAAAACGACATGACTTTGCGTGCATTTGGGATTGCAGTCTGCAAATGGCATCATCTTTCTGCGTAGTGTTAAAACAATCATCACGTTCTCGACTGGTACACATCCTATGAGAATACAATTAAATATAAATAATTGTTTACTGGTTTTCTTTATCTTTCACACACTTATATCGTAAATCTTTCAGCCACTACCTCCATCAATTGGGTTCTTTCATGACAAAGAACTACAAAACAAAAGCAAAATTTGTATACAGGCAGATAACGGGCATCATTGGAACGTCAACATCAGGAAAATAAACAGAGTATACTACTTTACAGATGGCTGGAAAAATATTGTTGATGATTTAGGGCTTGATGATGTTTGTTTGATAGTATTTGAAGCTCACAGTGAATGCAAATACAAAATCAAAGCCTTTAAAGATTCACGCCGACTGGGACCATCATTCTGCGATGCAATATCCAAACAAACGGAGAAACACATTGTACACTCTCAACCATGAACTCCCAAAATAACTTAAAACCACAAATGTATTATAATTTACATAACAAATAACTGCATCTCATCTGTCTAATATAATTATTGCAGAGGCTCCCTAAAAACTTTCTCAAAGACAATATGAAAAATAAGCCCCCAAACATGTCAATACAACTATCTGCAGGTGAAGGGCATACATGGGAAATAAAGATAGAGAAAAGAGGAAGACGATACTATTTGACAGATGGATGGATGAATGTTATAAAAGACATGCATCTAAAATTCGGCTACATTCTCGTGTTTGACATAATTCAAAAACCAAAGCTGACGATGACTGTTTTCCATCCTGATGGAAGTGAATTTATAATCCCAAAAAAAGAACCTGTTGAAGAAAAAGAAGCGCACACGCATAACCAAGGATGCCACAACAAAGCACCATCATCTACAGCAGACAACAGCACATTTGAAAAGACTGCCACAGAGAAATTCGTAAGATATCCGATACAATTTTTAACTATAATCACAGTTGACTTATATGCATTGAATTCTAACCAACTATTCCATATACTAACATTGTTTATTATACTACTTGAAAAACAGTTCATCCCAGATGAAGTTGTTAAAAAGAAGAAAATTGCTCAGACACGCACTTTGATAATAAAAAATCAAGAAGGAAGTTGTTATAACCTGGGAGTCAAAAATCATTCACGTAGAGCGCGAAAGGAATACCTGGTGAATGAATGGCCGGAATTTATGGCAGAGAATGATATATCTTATGGAGATAAGTGCACTTTCAAGATCTTAGAAGATGAAGGTATGATATTACTTTCAAACGTTTGCAGGTTAAATTAATTCACCCAGCCAGAAGCAGATTCAGAACCAACTTGACTTCTTTTTGCAACAACTAATATGCAGTATGGTTGGTGGTAGTTTTTTTGTTTAAATTAACCGTCGTTAATCATGAAGGCTTATAACACTTTCCCTAAACTTCAAAAAACAATGTATTTTGTAATGGTAATACCCGTACACAATGATAATCATCGTTGCTCTACTTGCATTGTTGTTTATCATATTGTTTCAAATCGAATATGTCCTTGTAAACAAATAAATAATTTTGTATGAACTAACATGTTAACGTAACATATACCATCTGCTATAGACCACTGTAATAATCACCACAAAATATAGACCACTCAAACATATATCAACTACTATATCCCAATAGCAGTAAAAAACTGCATTTGATGCCAATGGTAGTTTAATATGTAAACATGTCTATAAGTGTGATGGTTTAAAAAATATATATTGGTTTACAAATGTGTCTACTTTTGCATAAAGCATCAAACAAATGATAAGTAATACATATTCAAAACAAATAAAAATAGCCAACCACAATTAATACTACAATGGAGTCCCAAAAATGATCCCAATAACAAAAGAAAAATAAAACTAAATAAAAATGAAACACTTTTTTAAAATAATAAACACAATAAACAGAATTGCTAACAATATAACAACAAATAAAAATACAAGATAATAGTACTACCCAATAGCTGAATCAACAGTCTCTAAAAATAATGCTCCTTTACGACCAAATAATGCTCCTTTAAGCCAACAAAACGAATCAACATGTTGAAGGTATTCAAAATCTTGTACACTCATGTATACTTCAGCAATATTCCCAAATTTGGGGAGCAAAATCAATTTGCCGTTTGCCACATCCGATGCTCCACACCATTCCACAAATGAGAATGTTTCAACATTTGGAAAAGACGACACCTTAGACCATAAATTATCTTGATATTTGAAAAGACTCGCATTAACATTAGGCCAGATTTCAACAACAAACATATGAAGCTTATTGTTAACAGTGAGAAAATGTCCATCATAAACATACAGGTCATTAACTGGGGGAAAAGGGAACCTCTTAAACGATTCAGTAATTACATCAAAACCAATTATATGAATGTCACCCCGTACCCTCACTTGTTTAACAGTGAAATATAAGGTATTGTTCACAAAAGAGCCAACAGACCAAATATAACACCCCGCTGCATATTTTTTCCCAATAAAAAAATCTACATTTCTCCAAGTGTCGAGTCGTCGTGAATAAACACGAGCAAGATCATAATTATGGCGACGTTTAATGTGTAATATTTTAAGATCGGAGGATGTATCAAAATACATACCAGCTGCATCCGATTTCCAATTATATATACGATCAGAGTGCTCATCGAACAAAATTTTGAAACTCATAGTAGTTGGATTCCAAAGCATCATCTGATATGAAGGCCTTTCGTTGCAAACTAATAAAAGCCCACCAACAGTAGAAATAATATGTAACAACAAAGGCCGACTTTTACCAGGGAAACAAATAGTTTTCCTTGAACCAATGTCTACCCGTCCATCCACTATGGTATCAATAAATATTGATAGAGGTTGAATGGTGATTCGTTTCCGACATTTTAAACTACCAATCCGGATAGAATGCAAAGCAGCAAACTGACAACTTGATAACTCATCACGCCATTGTTTACAAACACATTTGAAACGACCGATTGCCTTAACTGGGAGTCTGGATAGTATTTCAGAAACAACAACTTCGATTCCAATGTCTGACATGCTATAACCTACATTAAAAAGATAAAATTATACATAAAGTAAATACACAAATAAGCGTAAGAAACTGCCTTAACTGGGACTCTACTTAGTAAAAGACTTCAATTATTGTAGTAACTCCTAAACTACCACGTCACAAATAAAAAACACAGCACTTGACTTAATAAGTTTTGAATATAAAAACCAACAATATATTAACAAAAAAAAAAAAAAACCCGCCTTACATAGAGTATTATCAAACAACTAAACTGTTAATGAAAAAGACCATTTCATACTCGATAATTGCATATAACCCTTAGTCCAACGTAAATTCAATAGTAATCATTTCACCCAATATTAAATCCTATTATATATAATACTTCTCCTAACTACATCTTTTTTTATCATCTTTTCAACCTTTGTTTATCTTCACTCAACTCACACAATAAAACACACAATGAAGTAGAACAAAAAAAAAAAAATTATAAGAAAAAACACAACATCATACCATAACAAACAATTGGCTTGCGTATAACACAATGCATATGAAAAAAAAAACTATAATTTAGAATATATACACAACTAAAATATATCATGTAAGTTCTCTAGACTATAAAAATAACGGACATTGGAAAAACACAATTTATATATTTATATCTTATATTCTTCTAAACCACTCTACATTAATTACTTGAAAAGACTCAACTGCAAATGAAAAGACCATTTCAATAAATCATCATTGCATCTTAGCTCGGATCCCAATAACAAATCATTACTCTTCTTTAACACAAGTTGTTAATCCTATTATATATAATACCTCCTAACTACATCCTTTTCTAACCTCTTCAACGACTCTCTAACTTCACTCAACTCTTCTCTGTTCTAACTACAATGAATACATCAAACTCCAAAGGTTGGTCTGAACTGTCCCAAGTTAAAAGGGATATCTATGAAGGATTCAAAGGTCAACATGAAGACACAGAAAGAGAGATCAGAGACAGCTTGATTGACATAACACGACTACTTCAACAGCAACTACGGGAAAATAAGAAGATGAAAATGAAGATCATGAGCAACCCACCTTCACATGAACAGTACATTGCTGGATTGCTTCTGTCTGATGAAGAAAGGGAGACAGAGGATCTTCTTGATAAAGCAAACAGCTTAGCTGACCAATACATAGCAAAAACCAACCAAGGAAAGCAAGCTCTTACTAAATTTCTGGCTTATTAGACTGAATGCAAATTAGTTTGATTGATGTGCATGTAGCTGATGGTATGGGGTTTCTTTCCATGATAGTAGGACATCTTCCTTATGTTTTTGCTTTTTGATCTCATACTTAACGACCAACATGATTCCACATCTAATGTATTGACAAATTTTGTTATTATGTGTAGTTTTGTCAATGAATAATGGTTATATTTATGTTCCTCTTATAAGTTTTTCTATATACAACTTAACTAATGTAGCATGTTATTATTAACAACCAATACGTAAACTGAACTTCAGATACTCACACATAAGAAAGCTGAACAGCATCAAAACATACGTGAATAAAAAAAACAAAAGAGAAAGTTTATGTCAAGAAAAAAAAACATTGAACAAACACAAAACATAAAAACCATCGCTCTAAAATGCAACAAACAAAAGAAACTACATCTCACTCATTAAAATGGGTAAACTTAATCTCTTTCTTACCAACATCTTTCACGGTCTCCACAATATTATTACTTGTACTTTCACAGATGCTCGAGTTCGAAATGACATCCAAATTGTAAAGATCAAGCAGTTTACGCTTAGACGTCGTATCTTTACAAACCATTGAACATGTTTTTTTATCAATTGAATCACCATCGCAACTCATCACAAGCGAAATTGGAGTACCATTCTTCTTATCATCAGCCATACAGCTCTAAACCAAGATTGAAAAAGTTTATTAACTAAACTACTAAAGACAACTATAATACTTCAGTTAAAAGTTCATAGTACCTGACTAATCCCAGACATTTGTTTAACCAGATCAACAACTGATTCATCGTCAGTTATTCTTTGAATCTCGTATTCTTCATCACAATATGTCAAGTTAGTCTCGCTGACTTCAATCTTGAATGCAAACAATTTATCCACCAAAGTTTTTAATTCGTTTGGAAATCGCACAGTACCATCATCCTGAAAACATAAAAGACAGGATATATAACCAAAAAGTTAGCTTACAAAAAATATATAAATTGAGATATAGAAACTAAATATATACTACCATTATGTTATCCTGAATCAACTGTTTTGCAGACTTCTCGATAACATGGTTAGCCGTATTATGAAACAAAATAAGAGATACATCACCACTGCTATCCTCAACACGAACCTTCAATCTAACTGATAACATAACAACTTAATTTGAATTAAAACGAATTACATAAACCAAAATAAGGTAAGTGATGAAAAAAGTTACAATGACAAAATGACAACGTAAATAACAACAGAATAATAACAATACCTTAAAACCGGTTCATCAATAACATTTTTTCGACAAAATTCATTAGTGCACACATACAACGTATGTTGGTCTTCATCACAACCTCCGTCAGATTTAGTTAAACCCATGTTTTTTGTACAAGCCTCATTTAAACAATTAGGACACTTCAAAGAAAACCAACCAACCTCCTTGGATATTTCCTTTACGGTACCCAGTATGATAACAGATCGTGGCTGTAAAAAATATAAATATATCCACTTACATCTAATGTAAATATTGAAATACGAAACTTGAAATGGTCTATGATTACCTCACTAATTTCCCACACATCATCTATGTTACTAAAAACAACATTCTTTAGAAAATCATCCATAACCGCCTGCAACCCGATAGAATTAGAAAGCAGTAATGCATCAACTTTGCTGTCAGTAACTCAGAATGTAATACAAAAACAATGCAGACAATTATCACATAATGCAATGCACTTGTTTTCAAAACAGAAAGAATATGAACTAAACAAACCTTGCGAATAAAACTGGACATAATCAAATATGATATGTTTATTAAATAATCAAGTAATACGATATTTATACACCATAAAAAGCAGTTGATGACACCAGATTTGTAGGAACATGGGCGACAGCACATAAGTAAGTAGTAAACCGCTAATACATACCATGATGTAAAACAAATAATACATAAAGTATAGCATGTAAAAAAAAAAAAAAAAACAATAATATAGAAAAAACACAATCATAATACCATATAAAATAAAAAACACAATACTATATAAACACACAATCATAAACACTCCGGATACTTAGCTTATAATCCAATAAAGGGAATTTATTCATTTCTCTGCCACAAAATATTTATTACACATCAAACACAACATTTAATGTTATACAATAAGATAAAATAAGACACACAACTACAAAAGAATAGTTAAACCTGAATACAAAAGTTCTAATACATACATTGTCATATAATAAGAGAAAAAATCACTCTTCATAAAATAACACAATTTCTTAAAAAATTACACAATAATAACCATTCCAGATAACTACCTCTACATTAAATTTGAGTTAGGATCGGTTAAGAGAGGTTTATTAACAAATGAACATAGCAGTTTACCTTACCATCTTTGTAGGACAACATGCAAGAAAGACTACAACAACTTATTAACCTAAAATCCTGGATTATAAACCGCTAGTACATACCATATATTAAAATCACACATATTAAAGATTTCATTTAATATAATAACACAATATTATACAAAAGAAGGATAGAACCAAATGATAAACATACCATCTATTTTTACAACTGCCTTTTAGCACACATTCATGAGTTGTACTAAATGATAAACATACATGACACATATACAAAAAAAGGAATTGATGATATCAGGTTTGTAGCATTCTTCACCTGAATATATAGTAAAACAAATTAAACTGAAAATATTAAAAGTTCGAAATAATATATGATTAAATAACACCAATCGGAAATAAATATCCATGCAGACAACTGTTAATACACTTATACATACGGAACTACTTGAAACAATAAAGAAAATTCGAAAAAACGACCACCATTCCCTATAATATAGCATAATAATTTCTAATCAATCGGCGAAACAACGGTCTCGATAAATAATGCTTGTCCCACACCAATGTAGGAATCAAGATGTTGAAGGTAATTAAAAACTTCATTGCTCATCTTAGCTTCAACAGGACGAATCCAAACGTTTCTAAGCAACCACTTGTTGTTTTGAAATATAGTAGACCAACGCAAACTTTGTTCATAACTAATAATATGAATATTATTGATAGAAAACATCTTGATGAAGGCTTCATCTTCAACTTTGTACAAACCAACAGATAACTCGAGAGACCCTTCAACAACAATAAAATGGAGCTTCTTTGCAATGCTCAGAAATTTTCCTGACCAAGGAGTAACTTCCAAACTTTCAGGAAAACGAATGCTTCTAAAAGTTTCGGAAATAACATTGAAAGCAACTATATACCTCTCGAAAGGGCCAGGATACCAACTTCTTGAACACACGAAATATATGGATTTGCCAGAATAAATTCCGGAAGACATAGAATAACCCCGACCACCGAAATTACCTCCCCTCAAGAAATCTATTTCTCTCCACGTCTCACGACGTCGTGAATAAACACGAGCAGTAACAACATTATTCAACAAATGATATTTGATGTGAAGCACTTTAAGATCATTGGTTTCATCAAAATACATTCCACCTGTATCACAGTTTTGAACATTCCGCTGAGAAAAGTCTGAGACAGACAACAACTTATGGCACCTGGTTGTTGGATTCCAAAGGATCAGCTCACAGCTTCTCGCTTTAAAAGACACTAACAACAGCCCATTAAGCGACGCTAGAATACTTAAGAATACAGGGTCAACATTGCCAGGAAAAGTGATCTGTTTGCTTGTAAACACATCCAAATTCCCACCTATTACGTTGTCAACAACAATTGACATACCTCGCAAGGAGACATATTTCTTATGTGAATTTCCAATTCGACAAGAATGCATCATCTAAAAAAAATGAGTTGACAGTTCCTTACGGAAATCTTTGCAAACACATTTCAAACAACCAATAGCTTTGGCAGGGAGCCTTGTGAATATTTCATCGACGATCAATGCAAACCCAAGCTTTTCCATTTTATAATCTATGGGGCTACAATATAAAATATAATAAATGAAATACAATTGAGACAATTTGATTTGTAAATGTTTATATATAAACACAATGTATAGAACCCTTTTCATACACAACCGGGTGATAAAATAAGACTAACCAACCACGTAACTTATAAAAAAAAAACTGTTAATGAAAGCAGTTTAACATTGTATTAGCACAATCTTAAACAACTGCTGATGTTAGCAAATATTGACCTTTCTACAAACATTTTGAAATCAACACAGCAGTTTACCTTACCATCTTTGTAGGAGAACATGCAAGAAAGACTACAACAACTTATTAACCTAAAATCTTTCATAAAGACAGCATTTAATTATATACAATAAGATAAAATAAGACACACAACTACAAAGGAATAGTTAAACCCGAATACAAAAGTTCTAACACATACATTGTCATATAATAAGAGAAAATATCACTCTTCATAAAACAACACAATTTCTTAAAAAAAGTACACAATAATAACCATTCCAGTTAACTACCTCTACATCAAAAATGAGTTAGAATCGGTTAAAAGAGGTTTATTAAGAAATGAACACAACAGTTTACCTTTCCATCTTTGTAGGAGAACTTGCAAGAAAGACTACAACAACTTATTAACCTAAAATCCTGGATTATAAACCGCTAGAACATACCATATATTAAAATTACACATATTAAAGATTTCATTTAATATAATAACACAATCTTATACAAAAGAAGGATAGTACCAAATGATAAACATACCATATATTTCTACAACTGCCTTTTAGCACCCATGAATGAGTTGTACTAAATGATAAACATACATGATACATATACAAAAAAAAAAAGTAATTGATGTTATCAGAATCTACACAAAAGCCAAAAAAATACACGATGTATGCTACCAAAATACAATTTCGTTGGTAAAACACAAACCATTGGAAAAAACAAAATTCATGATATCAGTTTTGTAGGACTTCTTTACCTACATATATAGTAAAACAAATTAAAATGAAAATATTAAAAGTTCGAAATAATATATGATTAAATAACACCAACTGGAATTAAATATCCATGCAGACAATTGTTAATACACTTATACATACGGAATAACGGAACTACTTGAAACAATAAACAAAATTCAAAAAAACAATCACCATTCCCTATAATATAGCATAATAATTTCTAATCGATCAGCGAAACAGTGGTCTCGATAAATAATGCTCGTTTCGCACCAATGTAGGAATCAACATGTTGGAGGTAATTAAAAACTTCATTGCTCAGGTCAGCTTCAACAGCACCACTCCAAATGTTTTTTATCAACCACTTGTTGTTTTGAAATATATTGGACCAATGGAAACTTTCTACATAACCAATAATTTGAAGATTATTGATAGAAAACATCTTGATGAAGGCTTCATCTTCAACTTTGTACAAAGCAACATATAACTCGGGAGACCTTTCAACAACAATAAAATGGAGCTTCTTTGCAATGCTCAGAAATTCTCCTCGCCAAGGAGTAACTTCCAAACTTTCAGGAAAACGAAGGCTTCTAAAAGTTTCGGAAATAACATCGAAAGCAACTATATACCTCTCCAAAGCGGGATACCAATTTTTTGAACACACGAAATATATGGTTTTGCCAGAATAAATTCCGGAAGACCATGAATAACCCCGACCACCGAAATTAGTTCCCCTCAAGAAATCTATTTCTCTCCACGTCTCACGACGTCGTGAATAAACACGAGCAGTAACGACATTGAAAAAAAAATATTTTATGTGAAGCACTTTAAGATCATTGGTTTCATCAAAATACATTCCACCTGTATCACTGTTTCGAACATACCACTGACAAAAGTTTGACACGGACAACAACTTATGACACCTGGTTGTTGGATTCCAAAGGATCAGCTCACAGCAACTCGGTTCAGAGGACACTAACAACAACCCATTAAGCGACGCTAGAATACGTAAGAATCTAGGGTCAACATTGCCAGGAAAAGTGATCTGTTTGCTTGTAACCACATCCAAATTCCCACCTATTACGTCGTCAACAACAATTGACATATTTGACAAGGAGATATATTTCTTATGTAGAGACTTTCCAATTCGACAAGAATGCATCATCTCAAAAAAACGAGTTGACAGTTCCGTCCGGAAATCTTTGCAAACACATTTCAAACAACCAATTGCTTTGGCAGGAAGCCTTGTGAATATTTCATCGACGATCATTGCAAACCCAAGCTTTTCCATTTTATGATCTATGGGGCTACAATATAAAATATAATAAATGAAACACAATTGAGACAATTTGATATGTAAATGTTTAAAAATAAACACAATGAATACAACCGCTTTTCATACACAACCGGGTGATAAAATATAACTAACCAACCACGTAACTTATATAAAAAAAAACTGATAATGAAAGCAGTTTAACATTGTATTAACACAATCTTAAACAACTGCCATGTTAGCAAATATTGACCTTTCTACAAACATTTTGAAATGAACACAGCAGTTTACCTTATCATCTATATATATATATATATATATATATATATATATATATAATGGCGTTAATGTCACGAAGGTACCGTGTGTAACAAAGTAAAAAAGTGTAATGTCACGTGCGTGCATCAAACGTTATTGTCATCATTGTACATTATAACCACAAATGATTATATAGGTTACACTCAGTTTGATCGGATACATCAAACATATGTTTTATATGGTCAGCACATCACATAATGTGTCGTCCGCTATAAACAACTAAGGTGCCGCCGGCGTAGTGTGTTGTGTATCACAGTTTGAACGTACCTGTCATTTTAAATTCACGTTTTGACATAAACTTTTTTCTCAGGTGAGTCAGGTAAAAAATATTACGTTTTATACTTATTTTATGAACATTCGTAAACTGTATTCGAAAGCGAGTCAGGTCAAATATAATACGTTTTCATTCGATGGCGACGTAATTTTTTCAATAAAGAGTCGGGTTAAATATAAAGTGCGTGTAGATCATGAAAGTACAAGATTTAACTTTGTTGATATACATATTTAATTACTCTACTTTACTTTTATTTATTAAGTATTTCGCCTTTTACAGTTTTTTTCTCTCCCTAACATAATGAACCAAAGCCAATCCAACTGAATGGTATTGTTTCCGCTATTGGTATTATCAGAACCAATATTTTTTCTTTTAGTATTTCGTTTGTTAGTGTTTTTCTTTCAAACTTGTTTTCCCTGAACTGTTGAAGCTCCTCTTATATGACACTACCCAACTTTCTGTCTTATAGTGGATTTGAAGTTTAATTTGATCAGCAACTGTTGGTATATCAGTGGATGAGCTTTAACATCTGTTTTGTACATCTGTTGCTCAGATGTCGTCATCATTGTGTTTTTTGTAATGGATGAATTGATTGTTAAATTGATTGTGTTTTTTGTAATAGATGAACAATGAATGAATATGATTCAATGATTTATGCAGCAGAAATGAACACAAACTTTGTAAACACAATCAAGGAGGAAAATAGTTTTGATAAACATATGCTTTTCATCAATCGAAAGATTACAAATCAAATCAAAAGATTACATTGCATGCTTACAAACTAAAACTTCCCCTCAGCCTGATGCTACTTGGTCGATCACACAAGTTGGAAGAGCAGTACTTAGTCTTTGGCATTCTTTTGGTCTTCACATCAGCTGTTGTGCTAAGCAGTGGATAAAACAAATTAGAATTATAGATCAGCAGTTGTTTGAACCACTGTCAAGGGGAAAGTCTGAAGCCTAACAACTGCTTATTCTGGTTCCACTGCTCTGAACCGGTTTTCGCCTTAATCAATTGTTCCTCTGTTAAGGTTCAATTCCAACAATGTAAATTGTAAACCGGAATTATGACATCATCATTGACATGTGGCATACCTTAGAAGTTGACACATAGGCAAATTTACATCAGCTCATAATCTCTTATTATAGATAGTATAGATAGTACCTGACTAATCTATCAAAGATGTTTATGATATAGATAGTGTTTTTTTTTATGTGTGCAACTCTATATTCAGGCACAATTTAACATCAAAATAAACCAAAACAAATACAATTCTCCAGATGGTCGCTCGAAGAAATTAAACTGAAGATATTAAATTAAATGTTTGAAATAATATATGATTAAATAAACACAATAAAAAAACGACATAATAAAAAACACAATTCACCCAGACTAACTTTCAAGAAACAAATCAAAACATTCCATTAAAATAAAAATACCACCAATAACTCTTAATAATTGAATACAAACCACATCACTATAACAACTATGACTAAACTTAACAAAACTACTTATAAGGAAAGTAAAAACCTACGCTTCAACTCCATTGACTCATTAACTTGTCTAAATATTTCTAACATCTGTGCCATTAACTGAACATCTTTGTTCCCACTCTCACCATTATTCAAAAGTGCCAGGTCACGAACAGCAGTTGGAGGCAATAAACGCAACGTCTCAGTTACATCATCACGAGAGCCAACTCCAGTCTTCAAAGAATGAAAGCATTTCCTCAGATCTTTAGAAAACTCTAACTCAGCTTCCAATTCTTCCATCACTGCTTTATAAAACAGTTCCTTCAAATCTTCTCCTTGATTACTTGATGAAGCCATTGAAAAACTTAAATAACTTGAGATACGATATACATGAAATGTCTGCATATATATATAAAAGGCTTATGGTCACAAACGCGGAACTATTAATGGCAGCAACGGTTACATGATGTAAAAATTGCTCCGGGAAACGATACAATCATACAAAAAAACTGAAGAGACACACGTTTACATACAGTTATTACTATAAACACACAAACCATTAATTAAACACGGGAAACTTAAACTGGTACACGGCTTACTATGCATGAATCAACAAAAATATTAATTACCCTTTAAATTATAACGAAAATATTACAAACAAAGAAAAACATGCATGTTTAAGGGAAAGGAAAATACACAAAAAAAAAAAAAAAAAACTCCAACTCAACACAGTATCATTACCAAAATACAATAACCATCATCATACATAAAAAACAACATAACTAATCTTCGCCAAAACTGTCGATTTCAATCACCTCATCCCACTTCCAATTCTTCAGCGCCTTTACCCTTTGATTAATTCTTCTGAAATTACGAGGCTAGAGAATAATATGTCAGTCACTCATCTAGAATATTAACTAAACATATAGATATGGAACCAACCTTGTTCATCTCATGCTTTATAGAATTGTCGGGACATCCAACCAAAGCACCAAACTCCAAGTCAAAGCCTTTAGATTTGTTCTGAAATTTACAAAACAAAATATAAGCAAACATAATAAGATTCAGCATAAACATCACCAACTATCACTAACAATATAATTTACATACTTTAACATAAACGATTTACCTTTGCAGCTCCGATTGAAGACATAGTCAAGTCAGGAAGTACTCCAAATAATTCTTCAAACTGAAAAACAATATACCCATTAATAAAATAAACTACCATGTTGAACTAAAACAATGTTATCGTTACAGTTATAATAGAATTATTACATACATCTCCAGTTTCATCAGATATCTTACTCAACTTTTGAAAATGATCATCCACTAAAATGTTGTCAGCCACAAGCTGGAAAAAAAAAACAACTGTTAACCACTGTTGTCATAGTATATTACAAAAAAAAAAAAAAAAAACAAAAAAACCATCACAAAAAACACAATAGCTGTAAATAACACAATAATTCTAAGTAACACACAATATCATAAATAATAACAGAAACTTCATCATAAACTTGCTATGAAATGTACATTCTCATTAGAGCAATAAGAAAATTCATGCAAATGACCATCCACACACTCGTCAGCTACAACCTGACAAAAAAAAGCATGTCAATGATTTTTTACTATAATAACACAAAGGATTCCTACAAACACAAAAATAATATTAAAAAACACAATGCTATGTAAATCCCAATACTTGACAAAACAAAATGATATTACATTTCCAACTATATTAGAAGACATCATATCTGCTGGCTGCTTCATTTCCACAACGCTGTCCAACCCAGCAAACTGAAAAACAAAGCATCATTATTCAAATGAACAAACATGGTTAAATAAACACAATACCATATAAATTAACATCTTACATTTTCCCCCGAAATTGAATCCTCATCATATACAGCATTATCCATCGATCATAACTGAAGCAAAACAAACAAACTAAATAAGAAACTATTATCGAAGCATAACAAACATCATTAACACATAAAATATGTAACCACCTTACAGTGATATGCTTTATTGAAAAGGATGTAATGCAAAGCATTCACGGACATATATATACATCTTGTATGCTAACTACCACGTAGAAGTTATCCAAGATGAACCGACAAGGTTGAGAGAGCGTACCCACGTAGCGAGAAACATGCAGAAAACACAGCAAAACTTAACTTGCGTTGAAAAATCAAACTGCCAATTTTTTGAGTTTGAACGGATGAGATTAAATCTTGAAGGTAACCACCAGAATTATTACGGTCAGGATCTACTTGAACGTGGGTTTGACCGACGGTTGTTTCGCGGCGAACAATTTATTAATAATTCTCCATCATTAGAACGTGTCTCTTTTTTATTGAACTAACATGATGGCAGTTCATATTCTTGGAACTGGAAATACTAATTGCGATGCCAATAGTATCTCTCCATAATATCCCTATTGATAATGAGCGACACCATATTGATGCTTTTCTTGACTTATTAACAGCGCACCACCAATTAACATGATCACATGAACTTTTTACTAACAATAAACCAAAGGCATAAAGTTTCTGAGGTAAAGCAGCCTCAAATTCTGCACTAACACAACTCCTTGCTTTCTGGTAATTAAGTCGTTTGAACCTGCTTGTTCCCATCAAAACTTTACTGTTCTCATCATGAGCATTTCAGCAATGCTTTCATCTTCTTGGAAGTCACCATATTCAAAAGGAACAGTTTCATATGTAATCTTTTCATTGAAGACAACACCTGAACGAATAATCCTTGTATAACATGAGAGAGGCACTTAAATGAATGAGCGAAACCAAATTGATGACAGGAACCAACTCGCTCCGACAAAAAACCCATCTTTAACGTAGATTTCCAACCCGGGTTCCATTCAAATGTATCTACCCTCACGAACTCAAATTCATTTATTTCACTTCTAATGCTTTTACACATCGATACTTTCAGGTCTGAACCCAACTGTAATCCAACGTCCCAGACCCTGTTTTTGTCTATTAATAGTTCAACAATTTTCAACTCCAAAATCTCGCTACCTTTATATTTCAAATTACAAGCCCAGCTGGTGTCTATCCACTTCAATTGTTTTCTGTAATGAAACAATCCAACACCAATTCCTGTAGGAACAGAAACTTGTGATGATTCAGAGTTTCTTGACCCTTTAGATTGCTTCCCACAATGAAAAGATCCAGCACCCTCATACAAAATAAACTCATATACTGACATAGACTCACCAATTATGTAGTGACTATTTTGGGGAGAATAGAGTAATTGTAAACCCACACAAGCATTCATTTCACCAACTGTGTTATCACCCTCAACTGATTCTACTACATTACCCTTTTCACCAATTTGAACCTGATTATTTTTATTATCTTTTTCATTTCCTTGAAAATCCTTTATTGAAATATTACCCATGTCTTCATTTATCACTTGATCACTATCAATTGATTCTTCAATCACATTCCCAACCCCTTTGGAGATTTCACCGTACAACTTATCTTCACTACACTCATCTTGAATGGGATCATCTTCAATTTTTTTATACACGTAATCAATCACTTCATCTACAATCGTTTCTTGAACAAGATTAGCACAAGTTTCTTGAATATTTCCATTCCGAAAAAACTCATTATCTTTCATTAATTCCTCAAGAGTGATGTTAATATCAAACTCCAAATCTTTGTTATAAAAAGAAGAATTAGGATCAAATGGAGAAAAAGAATCTTGCAAGCCATTAGAATCAATTTTTAAAGCCAATGAAATCACATCTTTCACCTTAGTGCAGCTATATAGATGCCATCTAGCAAAGATTTTCCTAATTTCCGGTTCTAAACCACATATGAATAGGTATATAACATAGAATTCAGAAATTTCTTCACGAATTCTAACCTGATCGAATAAGATTTGAAAGGAATCACAGTAATCTTTGACGGTACCTTCCTGATTATATGCCATTAACTGCTCCATTGTATTTCGTTTGTTGATTTCTCAGATGGACATCTTTGAATCACAGTAATCTTTAATGGTTCTTGAATCTTGTTGCTGCGTTGCCCTAATTCCCAAAGATGAACCACTTGTTGAACAACTTGATCGTTGAATCAATTGTTGCTTGTTGAAATCTGCTATGATTGTTAAATTTCGTTGCCTAATTTGATGTTGAAACCTCTGTTGATCGTTGCTGCTGTAGATCTTGATTGTTGTTGTTGCCGCCCAAATTTTGCCACCTTCTTGTTTGATTTGTTATTGTCTAACCCACAGTCGAGAGGATTGAGAGCTCTGATACCATTGTTACGTATCAAAGTGAGATCGATAATGAGAAGAAGAAACACAGAGAGAAAGAGGAAAATTCCCAAATCATCGATACTTTCATTACTGATCATCTTGTCATTTAAGTACATTCAATACAATGACTAATTACACTTACAACCCTCTCATTATGATATTATTACAATTACCCCCTTCTACTATTTACTACCTAACAAAGTTGTATGGCCAATTCCACTTCGCACAAATTTCCCGTTTGCATTCTATGAGAATCGACCGATACGGTTCTTCGGTGTTTTTGTGCAATTGTCTCAAAACTTTCAAATCTTTATTCTTCTCAATCACAGTCAAGTGTTTCATGTATTGTTCTTCTCTTTTTAACTTTGCATCTGCCAACAACTTGCGCCGTTTATGTATTGGGTGGGAACGGTTGTGTGGGCATCGGTTCGTCTTGTAAACGAAACTTACCCGGTTTGCCTAGATTAGCACAAACACGGGCCTACAATTTTTCTTCGTAGCGGACGTTTTTTTTACTTGAGCTTTCCATAGAGTTTTTTGGTTGAAAATTGGGTGTTGTAGTGTGCATTTTTTAGAGATAAAGTGTGTATAAAATGGGTAAATGTTAGATGTATATACAGGGTAGATTTTTTTTTTTTTAAAAAAAAGGGGCCCCAACGGATATATAGCCATTGAATGGCTTTATTCTCAAAACCAACAACCCACCATCACCCATACATGATCCATCACTCGTGATACACCACCGCAAGGTGTATCACGCATCATCACCCATCACTTGCTCACCCCAAGTACCCTAAGTGAAAATATTATATAAACCATTATATACTTGTTTAATATTTTGGTACTTTGTGATCTATGCTTGGATGTTTATGATAAACAAACAAGAGGACATTCACAAGTTTACATGGATGTCTGAATCATTTGTTAGCGATTACCCGACTCGATTAATTCGAAACCCGAAAACAATTACTATTAGTCAAATTCTATATAAAAATAGTAAGTAGTTAAGATTGTAAATGAAAGAAAGAGATGAAATAATAAAAAAAGGGAATATAGAGATAGATATAGAATAAGATGTGGAGTGTTTTTTAAAATGAGAGATAAATTTTAAAAAGCAATGGTTTTTAGTTAAATTATAAGGTTAAAGATGATGGAGGGGATGTGAATGCTCTTATAAAACGGTATATTTTGGGATTGTTCAATAGAAAAAGACTAACAAAAATTAATAGTAAAGTACAATTTAAAGCTCATTTTAGTGGTGGAGTCGATGGAAGAGTAGGAACATAATAAAAGACATTTTGAATTAGTCGCACTGCTCTTTTAATAACGCAGATATATCGAAATCAAGTCACAAACCCTCGAATGACACTCGAGATGAGGTTACCTTAAGGAGTTAGAACACCGAGCTCAATTGGATTGCAAATAGCCTTATAATCCAATCAGTGGCGGTGTGAGGAAACTTTTTTTTATGGTGTTAGTTTTTTAGAGATGCTCAGAATTATAACAACCCGAGGTCAAATTTTTGGATCAGACCATATAATAAAAGACAATACCAAAATAAAAGTTTCATGAAAATCAACGACGCAACTTGTAGCCCATTTGTCTTCAATCAACATTCATAGCTTCAAATCTGAATTGTGAAGTTTACTAACTTCAGCATGACCAACAATAATATGCACTTACATTAAGACTAATTAAGAGATACACTATTAATATGTTACACATCGTTTATTCATTTAACATATCATATCAACCAAATTCTTGACACCCATTTAAGTCAATACGCATGCTTTACTCATTTTTAAGTTTTTTTTTAACGGCAAGGAAGGACGTGCCAACAATCATGATATCGGACGCTGTAGCCAAGGTCGACCGACTACTCGACCGCCGCCAGCCCATTGGCTCTCCCAGATGCGCGGAAACCCGATCTCCACCCTCCCGAAGGCATGACAATGGAATAATCGGTAAAACCTCGCCTCCCATCCAAGATGAACCAGCGCCACCCGTATTCGCCCTTCACCTGGATACCATAGAAAATAATGGAGAGAGTGGGAGTCGAACTCGAACCTGAGTCACAAGGAACAAGTCCAACCACTACCTCATTGGCTACTCATTTTTAAGTTAATAAACATATAAAAGCATATTCGCGCATAATTGAATAATTTCGCAGTACTTATCCTTAAACAAACATGTAACATCATTATAATCCTAGGCAATGTCATATGTACTCACCTTCGTGTATATATATATCCTTCCATTTGCACGTTTGTCTCCACGCTTTGTTGACTTTCTAAAAGTCAACTAAAGTTACACGCATTAGTCAACTAAACAAACTTTTCACCTCCTGAAAGCAGTTTTTCTTGCCACCAGATCTTTCTCCATCAATTAATTGTAGCCATTTTTTAAGTGTTTATTTTTTGGTTTCTAATCCGCATATATATCACCATTGTTCTTGATTTTCTTAACCGTATATCTCTTAAATGTCAACATATAAACGTGTGATTTAGTTTACGAAAATTTTTCAATGCCGAAAACCTCGATCAGAGAGTAAAAAAGGCGTAAGGTTCACAATGGTGTAAAACTAAAATACAATATACCGGGCAAGGATTCGAGTTACAGGAACAAGGGCCAAACCAACCACCCAAGAATGGAATCGTCGAGCGAAAACACTTGACAACCTCCTGGAAGCAGCTTTTCTTGCCACCAGATCTTTCTCCATCAATTAGGAATTTGATGCCGTCACTAAACACATTCCTTAAATTGTAGCCATTTTTTGAGTGTTTATTTTTTGTTGTATAATCCGCACATATATCACCATTGCTCTTGATTTTCTTAACTGTATATCTCTTAAATGTCAACATATACACGTGTGATCTAGTTTACAAAGATTTTTCAATGCCGAGAACCTCGATCAGAGAGTAAAAAAGGTTCACAATGGAGTAAAACTAAAATGAGATATACCGGGCTAGGATTCGAGTAAGAGGAACAAGGGCTAAATCAACCACCCAAGAATGGAATTGTCGAGCGAAAACACTTGACAACCTCTTGGAAGTATCTTTTCTTGCCACCAGACCTTTCTCCATCAATTAGAAATCTGATGCCGTCACTAAACACATTACTTAAATTGTAGCCATTTTTTGAGTGTTTATTTTTAGGTGCCTAATCTGCATATATATCACCTTCGCTCTTGATTTTCTTGACCGTATATCTCTTAAATGTCAACATACACACGTGTGATTTAGTTTACGAAGATTTTTCAATGCCGAGAACCAAGATCAGAGAGTAAAAAAGGCGTAAGGTTCACAATGGTGTAAAACTAAAATGGGATATACCGGGATAGGATTCGAGTTACAGGAACAAGGGCCAAACCAACCACCCAAGAATGGAATCGTCGAGCGAAAACACTTGACAACCTTCTGTAAGCAGCTTTTCTTGCCACCAGACCTTTCTCCATCAATTAGGAATCTGATGCCGTCACTAAACACATTCCTTAAGTTGTAGCCATTTTTTGAGTGTTTAGTTTTTAGGTGTCTAATCCGCATATATATCACCATTGCTCTTGATTTTCTTAACCGTATATCTCTTAAATATCAACATATACACGTGTGATTTAGTTTACGAAGATTTTTCAATGCCGAGAACCTCGATCAGAGAGTAAAAAAGGCGTAAGGTTCACAATGGTGTAAAACTAAAATGAGATATACCGGGCGAGAATTCGAGTTATAGAAACAAGGGTAGGGATGAGCTCGGTACCGTCCGGTACCGAAAGAACCGGTACCGAAAATCCTCAAAAGTGGGTACCGGTACCGGTACCGAATATACCCAGTTCGGTACCGGTACCGAATATACCCGGTTCTGTACCGGTACGGTACCGGTATTTAAGGGTAAAAACCGGTACCAGGTTCGGTAAATTCGGTACCGGTACCGGGAACAAACTGCTCATCCCTAAACAAGGGCCAAACCAACCACCCAAGAATGGAATCATCGAGCGAAAACACTTGACAACCTCCTGGAAGCAGCTTTTCTTGCCACCAGACATTTCTCCATCAATTAGGAATCTGATGCCGTCACTAAACACATTCCTTAAATTATAGCCATTTTTGGAGTGTTTATTTTTTGGTGTCTGATCGACATAAAAATCACCATTGCTCTTGATTTTCTTGAATGTATATCTCTTAATGTCATCATATACACGTGTAATTAGTTTATGACGATTTTTCAATGCCGAGAACCTCGATCAGAGAGTAAAAAATGCGTAACGTTCACAATGGTGTAAAAGTAAAATGGGATATACCGGGCGAGGATTCGAGTTACAGGAACAAGGGCGAAACCAACCACCCAAGAATGGAATCGTCGAGCGAAAACACTTGACAACCTCCTGGAAGCAACTTTTCTTGCGACCAGACCTTTCTCCATCAATTAGGAATCTGATGCCGTCACTAAACACATTCCTTAAATTGTAGCCTTTTTTTGAGTGTTTATTTTTTGGTGTACAATCCGCATATATATATCACCATTGCTCTTAGTTTTCTTGACCGTATATATCTTAAATGTTAACATATACACGTGTGATTTAGTTTACGAAGATTTTTCAATACCGAGAACCTCGATCAGAGAGTAAAAAAGGCGTAAGGTTCACAATGGTGTAAAACTAAAATGGGATATACCGGGCGAGGATTCGAGTTACAAGAACATGGGCCAAACCAACCACCCAAGAAAGGAATCATCGAGCGAAAACACTTGACACCCTCCTGGAAGCAGATTTTCTTGCCACCAGACCTTTCTCCATCAATTAGGAATCTGATGTCGTCACTAAACACATTCCTTAAATTGTAGCCTTTTTTTGAGTGTTTATTTTTTAGTGTCTAATCCGCATATATATCACCATTGCTCTTGATTTTTTGACCGTATATCTCTTAAATATCAACATATACACGTGTGATTTAGTTTACGAAGATTTTTCAATGCCGAGAACCTCGATCAGGGAGTAAAAATGGCGTAAGGTTCACAATGGTGTAAAACTAAAATGGGATATACCGGGCAAGGATTCGAGTTACTGGAACAAGGGCCAAACCAACCAACCAAGAATGGAATCGTCGAGCGAAAACACTTGACAACCTCTTGGAAGCAGCTTTTCTTGCCACCAGACATTTCTCCACCAATTAGGAATCTAATGCCGTCACTAAACACATTCCTTAAATTGTAGCCATTTTTTGAGTATTTATTTTTTGGTGTCTAATCGACATATATATTACCATTGCTCTTGATTTTCTTGAACGTATATCTCTTAAATGTCAACATATACACGTGTGATTTAGTTTACAAATATTTTTCAATGCCGAGAACCTCGATCAGAGAGTAAAAAATGCGTAAGGTTCACAATGGTGTAAAACTAAAATGGAATATACCGAGCTAGGATTCGAGTTACAGGAACAAGGGCGAAACCAACCACCAAAGAATGGAATCGTTGAGCAAAAACACTTGACAACCTCCTGCATGCAGCTTTTCTTGCCACCAGACCTTTCTCCATCAATTAGGAATCTGATGCCGTCACTAAACACATTCCTTAAATTGTAGCCATTTTTTGAGTGTTTATTTTTTGGTGCATAAACCGCATATATATCACTATTGCTCTTAGTTTTCTTGATCGTATATCTCTTAAATGTCAACATATACACGTGTGATTTAGTTTACGAAGATTTTTCAATGCCGACAACCTCGATTAGAGAGTAAAAAAGGCGTAAGGTTCCCAATTGTAACAACCCGCACGTTCGTGCGTTGTTACCACTCGCAATACTCGTTACGCCTAGCACCAGAGATTCAGATCATAATGTAACTATATCAAATACATCGCTACTTCGCAGTATTTTCGCATATTACGCATACTTAATCGCTATAACACATCGCACCACACACACTAACGCTCACGATGACGTTGAGTGAGGACCTATTCTACCCTCCTCGATGGCCGTGAAGCGTCGCAGAGTAACGCATATTCGAAAACGAAACCCGGTTATTGTATCGCAACTTTGAAATATGGATGTTTATACGACCCTATGTGGCTAATTATATTAAATATATGAATGTGGGTATGAAAAAGTGTGACCAAACTATCGCAACGCTTAACAATCAAAATGAAACATCGAAACACAATTAGCCGGAGACCACCGATCGAGTGACCGGTCGATCGAATGGCCAATCGATCAGATTGCCACCCGATCGGACAGCCACCCGATCGGACAGCCATCCGATCCATGGCACTCCATCACCCCTTTCTCTTCTTCACCTATAAATAGCACTTGTCACATCACATGAACAGTGATGTGACAGCTCCCACCCGACCAGCATGCTTTTGGGCTATTTCCTCTCGATTTCTCGCGATTTTTGTAAGTTTCTACCTCAAAACTTGTACTTCTATGACCTACACGCACTTCTTCATCATTTTCTCTTTTAGATCTCAAATTTTAACCGTGAAATCAATGGATTTGAGGAGTTCTAGGATGATGTCATCATGGAGTTCTTATGAACTTCAAGTGTTGGCCTCATTCCACCAAGAACCACTCAGATCTGAAGGATTTCCACAAGAATAAACAACATATTCGCATAGATCTACACATATTCATGGTTAAAGGGATTGAAGAATGGTTTTCTAACCTTCTTTCAACTCTTTTACACTCAATGCACTCAAAACCGATAGAATCGGAGCTTGTTCTGATCTTCTACTCGTTTTTAGTGAAGCGATGGTTCAAGACCTGAGTTCTATCAAAGAGACTACTGATTTCGGGTTAAACATGAGAAACCGTCTCAAACAGAGGACTGGTCGGACTAGGGTGATTCCTGCCCGATCGGGTCACCTGGGTGTTGATAAGGTTCTGTTGTTTGGCACGTGGTCACACCGTCTCGAGAAAACCGCAAAACTTTCAAAACGAACTAGTGTCAAGACGATCAGGCCGCCGGGACGGATTGCCGTCTGATCGGATTGACATCCGATCGGATTGCCACCAGACTGGACAGCTGTCCGATCGGTTTGCACTTGGTTCCGCACTTAAACTATATTTCAACTCTTCAAAAGTTTTGAACGTCGAACGGATTGCTGTCCGATCGGATTGCCGTCCGATCGAACGACCATCCGACCATGTGATGTTTTAAACTTCAACACTTAAACAATTTTCAACTTGTTCAATGCATAGCTAGTTCCAAGCGGGTTGCCACCCGATCGGATTGCAACCCGATCGCGTGACAAACTGCTGTGAACTTGTTCTCACTAAGTGTCCTACTAATCAGATCGTCACCCGATCGAGTCGCCGTTCGATCGATCGACCCGAAGGGTAGAGACACTTCTCTGTTTTCATAATGCTACAACAAAAACTTCAAAAGGCAAACCATCATACACAAACACGTCCATACCAGACGACGTGACAATCCAATCGAATGGACATCCGATCGGAAGGCCATCCGAACGGATTGCCACCCGATCGACTGGCCATCCGATTGGATTGCCATCCGATCGGGTTGCTATTCGACACTCAGTCATAACTCATCGTTTAACGCACTGTTCGACGCTCACGCTATCAATCTGTAATCACGCTAATCTCAGACGCGTTCCCTTCAATCCAACCAAGTTGTGTTTACTTGCTGAACACCGACTGTGAGTATACTCGAACCCCCCTTTTATCGCATTTTGGGTGTAACATACGTTCCTATTAAATCGAATTTATCAAAACAAATTATTCAATCAAATTGTTTATCACTTGCGAATAACTGTTATGCATATTTACACGTGATGCTAGTTACATATGTGTTAGGACTTTTACTCACGAGGTCCCGCCTTAACTAGTATAGTACTATAGAACCCGACGGGGTCTAGTTAGGATGAATAGCAATCGCAATCGCAGCTCGAGTGACTTAGCTGGTAGTATCTGTCTTATATGCATATATGTTGAGGTATCTCGTTTATGTATTTGGTAATTCGCAGCACTTTTAACTATTTACACTACACTATCTAAACTTGTGTACTCGCCAATACTAATGAATTGACATTGTTTTAACGTATGTTGCAGGTTTAGTCGCAGTCTACATCAAATTAAGCTAGGAAGTCTAGAAACACACTAAAAATCTAGGTTGTCGGATTTGTATTGTTTGAGAGAACAAGAAATTCGTGACAATTTATGTGATTGTAATTGTTTATTAGTATGGGATAATGAACGCATTAAATACTGTCGCAATGTAGGTGTTGTGGATTCTCTTGAGCAATCTGATTCGCCTAGTGCCGCGCCCCGATGATTCCGCCATCGGTTGGGGTCTGACAGATTGGTATTAGAGCCATAACTATAGGGAATTAGGCCAGACATGACCTAGTCCGGGTCGACGTCTTAGAAACGATCGAGTCTATAGTCTAAGTACCAACAGGCCGACTCGTACGATCCCAGTAAGAGATTGTACGGGCCTACTTGATACTCTCGTTCGAATTCGCTAAAAACTACCACTTCGTGTGAATGCTGCATACTACAATTTCACGCGAAGAGCCTTTCCTAAGGATGGAATGTTACTTAGCCTTTCCTAAGCCCAACACAATACACACGTTTTCGAAAGCGCTCGCGTAACACAACCGAGTGATCCAGTCGAGACCAAGAACTCCCGATAAGATCGCTCACTCAGCGCTTTTTTCTAGCACGAGAACTTTTGTTGAGCTAGGAGTGACATCCATATCTCAGCAAAGGTCTCCATTCCAAAATCCACTGGAACTCCCGAATTTATTCGAAGAACACAACCACAGATAGGAGCGAAGTTATTAAGTCAGGGGTGAAACCCGTATCTTAATAAACCGTTCCGCTCTCTATAAAATAATTTTCAAAAGCTCTCACCAAGGACTCGGCTATAGCGATAACTCGAGCCACGCGATGACTAGGAAGACAAATGCCATGAGCTGCACCCCAGCGGAGGCATGGGTCTTCTAGGGCAACGCGCGTGCACGAACTTGTGGGGTATAGTTGGGTTACCTTGGGCAGTCGACGCCTAAACACCCAAGGCACTCTATCTATTTTTCTAGCATATTACTTGTCGATTTTACGCTTTATGGTACTTATTTACGCTTATGTGTTTACAATTTAAAACTTTACGCTTTATTGCTTTCTCGATTTACCGATTTTCGCTCCCTGCTTTTGCAACCGCACAACTCGCACAACCATCGCAATCTAAAACAAAACCGAATGTTCGCATCAAAACTAATGTCTAATTACTCGCTTTCGCTCTCGCTCTCTCCCTCTTCATCGCGTCCTCGCGCATTCTATCCCGACATGTATGTGTGTAAGCATAAACTACAACTACATATGTAAACACAAGCGAATCAATTGTGTGGGAATTTAGGAATCTCGTGTCTCCTATGTGGCTCCCATGTGAAATCTATTATATTGCTCGCTACAAGTTTTGATCGCGCTTAATCGCATCGCAAAACTAAAAAATCATTATGATCGAATCTCACTCCAAATCTCTCTCTGTCTAGATGCCTTCCAACAACTCTACCTCGAGACAAACAACTAAGAGAAGAGCCAAACGAAGCGCCGAGAAGAGGATTGCCTCGCTTGTGGCCAAGGAAGTGGCCAAGGTCATTCCTCATATTGTCGCTCAAGTGCACTCTCTCAGCAACTCTCGAACCTCGGAAGACTCTAAGACGGAAGCGCCGCAATCTGCTTTCCTCTACAAACACTTCAAAGCCTGTGATCCGATGGAATTCACGGGTGATGGAGGTGTCTCCCAGCTACTCAGTGGTTCGATTCTATCGAAGTTACCCTTCGTCAGAGTGGGTGTCCCGATGGTTTCTGTACTACTTGCGCTACCAGAGTATTTCAATCACGAGCACTCGACTGGTGGACAGACGAACGTAACAAACGTGGGATCTCCGCAGCTTACGCTCTCTCTTGGGATGAGCTGAAAGAGCTCATGAAGAAAGAGTACTACCCTCCCCACGAAGTCCAGAAACTCGAAGACGAATTTTGGAAAATCAAGCAAGTCAAAGGTGACAATACTGGCTACACCGCAAGGTTCAAACAGCTTAGCATAATCTGCCAAAGTCAAGTCAACACTTCAGAAAAAGCCATCACGAAGTACATTCGCGGCTTACCTGAATGTGTGGGTGATTTTCTCGAAGCTGCAAGACCTGCTACCATCGAAGAAACCTACCGCTTGGCCGCAGAAAACAACGATAAACAACTCTTGGACGGATCTTTCTCCAAGAATCCTGTCAAACAAGCTCAGCAAGCAATCGTCATCGATTCTTCTGATGATTCCTCCGACGATTCTACCGATGGTTCTTTAGGTGAGTCCTCGGACGAATCCTCTGACGACAACGTACCGCTTCAGGAAGCTCACCCCAGCCGCAAACGAAGGACCATGAGCCCAAACTCTTCAACAAGTGAACTGTCGCAACCAGAACCGCTCCAAGCAATTCCAGTCCACTCGAAGCGCGACTACAACGAAACTCATCCCCTGTGTCTCACGTGTACGTATTATCACCCACCAGAAGCTAACTGTCGCTTTTGCGCAAATTGCAACTAGTATGGTCATCTTACCTAGCACCGTCGCACGGGGCCGCAGACTTGAGGAATTTCAGCAACAATCGCAGTCTCCGTAGAAGCCTCCACAACAACATTAGTTATGCTTCCAATGTCTCTGACGACAACGTACCACTTCAGGAAGCTTAACCCAGCCGCAAACGAAGGACCATGAGCCCAAACTCTTCAACAACTGAACTGTCGCAACCAGAACCGCTCCAAGCAATTCCAGTCCACTCGAAGCGCGACTACAACGAAACTCATCCCCTGTGTCTCACGTGTACGTATCATCACCCGCCAGAAGCTAACTGTCGCTTTTGCGCAAATTGCAACTAGTATGGTCATCTTACCCAGCACTGTCGCACGGGGCCGCAGACTTGAGGAATTTCAACAACAATCGCAGTCTCCGTAGAAGCCTCCACAGCAACATTAGTTATGCTTCCAATGTTGTTGTAATAATACGATTTTGCGCTGTTAATTTCTTTTGCATGTTTGAACTTGTTCTATTTCTCGACGCAATGTGGACCCTATTTATCTCTCGCTCTCCCTCGCATTCGCGCACGGACTAAATACTAGCACTATGTACTATATATGTGTATTCCCCCTATTATGCGTTCTTGAGATGAGGTGCGATAAACGTGCAAGGGTCAAATTAATCACGGGTGCACACGGGATTACTGTGATCAGTGCACGGAGATCATAACTAGTTTCAATGATGCCATAACGTTAAAAGCATGGTCGAGCGTGGTGGATACGCCGCTGGTACTTCCTATATATAAGCGTCTTGACCATGTCGACACCGTGCGACACCAATTCACGAGGCAGAGGCGTGTGGTGGAAGCATGGTGGATACGCCGCCGGTACTTCCTATATATAAGTGCTTCGCCATGCCAACCAATGTCTTGTGAAGAAAGTGCCATACGAGTTGAAAGTTATTAGACCAAGTATACTATTGAATCTATTTTTGACACACTACACTACATCGCAAGGCGTAACAATCTCAATCGTAACTCGAAGCGTGTCATTGATAGACTTTTCGTAAGTCAATCACGATCGCAATCGCATCATCACTAGAATCTATCTCGCAATCTCAATCGCTTATTGTGTGTGTTTTCGCTCAATCGCTTATTATGTGCATCGCGCTATCGCATATCGTGGGTTTCGCTATATCGCTTGTGTATCGCTCTATCGCTTGTGTAATGCTCCATCGCTCATCGTGTATCGCTTAACGTTTATCGCCATCGCTATCGCTTACTGTTATTGATGTTATCCATGATATTTTAGCACACATGACCTCGCTTCACGAGACGAAACTGATAGGGTTAAAACATGGTGGATACGCCGCTGGTACTTCCTATATATAAGTGTTTTAGTCATATCAGCAGACTTTTGTGGAAAAAGGCCATGTAGGGTCTAATGTTAGTTAAAATTTGTGGGATTGTGTAATATAATCAAATCAAATCGCATGTTTCCATCGCTAGCAGCGCGCCGACCGTCACTTATCGCTCGACTGTTGTCGCTGTCGCTTTTCGCTCTTCGCTTATCGCCGTCGTCTTCGCCTACTATGTTTGTGTTTGTATTGCGCTATCAATTATTGTGTACCGCTTATCGCTTATCGTACTCGCTTGTATCGCTAAACTGAGTTCGAAAACGACTTCACCGCTCAGTTTGCTCAATCCTTCTCTTACGCTTGGTCCAACCATCTTTCGCTTGGACCGAGGGAATCGAAATCCGTCAGTACCATGACGACACACATGACACCGCCTCACGGGACGGAAACCATATGGCTAAAACATGGTGGATACGCCGCTGGTACTTCCTATATATAAGTGTTTTAGCCATATTGTCGAACTTTCGTGGGAAAGTGCCATGCGGGGCCGACTTTAAATTTAAAACTTTGATATTATTAAAACCTTTGTGTAAACAAATCTTTTCTTACAAATTTTTTTTTCGAAAATTTGATCAAAACCTTTGTACAAAACGAGATTTATCTTGTAACGTTGGTGTGACAATCGACTCAAGTTAATACCGCGTGACGAGAAAATTTCGTAAGACGAGTTTTAATCACCCTGAAATCTTTTAGTAACCTAATAAAACCCCTCTCATAGTGCCAGTGTGAACATCGAAATAGGCCGCACTGTGGGAAGATTTTTCGAATTAATCAGCTTTTCAAAACACTTTTGGATCGCTTTTTGTGTGTTGCCATCTTTTGTTAATACGACTTGTCTTACTCACCGCCATCGCCTAGACTTCGCAACGCTTCTCTCATTAATATTCAATCGATCTCCCACTCTCGCTCGTCGAATCTCAATTGATCGCTTGCCTATACCGACGTCTTACCGCTACTCTCCCATTCGCATCAACTCTCGCGACCCTTCTGGTGGATTAATTTCGGTACGGAATTTCCTAAAGAAGGGGAGACTTTAACAACCCGCACGTTCGTGCATTGTTACCACTCGCAATACTCGTTACGCCTAGCACCAGAGATTCGGATCGTAATGTAACTATATCAAATACATCGCTACTTCGCAGTATTTTCGCATATTACGCATACTTTATCGCTATAACACATCGCATCACACACACTAACGCTCACGATGACGTTGAGTGAGGACCTATTCTACCCTCCTCGATGGCCGTGAAACGTCACAGAGTAACGCATATTCGAAAACGAAACCCGGTTATTGTATCGCAACTTTGAAATATGGATGTTTATACGACGCTATGTGGCTAATTATATTAAATATATGAATGTGGGTATGAAAAAGTGTGACCAAACTATCGCAACGCTTAACAATCAAAACGAAACATCGAAACACATTAGCCGGAGACCACCGATCGAGTGACCTATCGATCGGATGGCCAACCGATCGGATTGCCACCCGATCGGACTGCCACCCGATCGGACAGCCATCCGATCCATGGCACTCCATCACCCCTTTCTCCTCTTCAGCTATAAATAGCACTTGTCACATCACATGAACAGTGATGTGACAGCTCCCACCTGACCAGCACGATTTTGGGCTATTTCCTCTCAATTTCTCGCGATTTTTGTAAGTTTCTACCTCAAAACTTGTACTTCTATGACCTACACGCACTTCTTCATCATTTTCTCTTTTAAATCTCAACTTTTAATCGTGAAATCAATGGATTTGAGGAGTTCTGGGATGATGTCATCATGGAGTTCTTATGAACTTCAAGTGTTGGCCTCATTCCACCAAGAACCGCTCAGATTTGAAGGATTTCCACAAGAATAAACAACATTTTCACATAGATCTACACATATTCATGGTTAAAAGGATTGAAGAATGGTTTTCTAACCATCTTTCAACTCTTTTACACTCAATGCACTCAAAACCGATATAATCGGAGCTTGTTCTGATCTTCTACTCGTTCTTAGTGAAGCGATTGTCGCAACCCCCGATCCCTAGTTCCTCGGGAACGGGTGGCCGCGAGCCAGTTTTGGTGGTATATGGTATTGTCTAATTTAGCAGCAGAATTTTCATCAGGACCGTAGTTAGGAAATATCAGATCAGAGTAAAATACCACATTTTCATAATATTAAACACATAGGTTAAAACCCAAGTTTGCAATACACACAATTTCATAGGAATAAATCCTATTTTTATTTAATAAAAACATATATTTCTTTTAGGTAACTTTATTGCCACTTTTCCAAGCCTTCAGTACTGTCCAGCTGGCTTCTATTTGGCTTTCACATTTTGTTACCTGAAACCCGTTTAAAAACATTTTGTCAGTGGGAAATACTGGTGAGTGAATCCCAGTTTAATTAAGTGTAAATAAAATCCATTGTACAGTATTGAGGGCGATCTCGCAATTACATTTGTTTCCAAGTTATATCAATTAACATCCATGGTACTGTCAGACCTGACTTGTGGAAATGTTACCCCTGCAAGGCAGTAACATAGTCTTGTATACAAAACCCCAACATACTCATGATAATTGTATTCTTACAAATACTCAATAACTGCTTAATATATAATTAATCGTGTGAGGTTTTGTAAAAACAATTTGCAAAAAGGAGATTACTCACAAAAAGGTTTACATAAAAAGAAGGATTACTCACTTTGCTGTCTTAGATTATCCTTTATGGTTTCCTGGTGACAATCTATAATTTACACAAATGCACACGTGTTAGTATAATAACCCATTTTAACATTAGTAATACCCTCCCCGAGACGGCATTCCAACGACTACGTCGGGCAGAACCACGACAGCCGTTACAGAACCCTAGATTAATCGGGCAGAGTATATAATACGTATCCAGGGGTTATGATACTTACAACGGAGCAGAACTTCGCTATTTAGGGGGTGTTAGACCCGAGTATAACTTCTATTATCAGAAAATTCGAGTGAGAAAGAAAGATATGAGCGATTTGAGACTAAAGCCTGAGCTCCAGCTTTATAGGGGCTGAGTTCGGGTTCTACGCGGCCTGCGTAAGGGAAGACAAGGGCCTATGCGGCCCGCGTCAACTATAGTCAACGACCTAGCTCGTCCGGGTCAGCATATAGGGTTGCCGTGTGTTGGGCCACGTGGCGGCCCAGGGTCGTACCAGTTTTCACCTTGTCCCGGCCCGCGTAAGGGTTAAGGGGTGCCTTACGCGGCCCGCCTCAACTCCAAAAACTCCATTTTTTTATTAATTTTAAATATATAAAAGGTATTCGAGGTCCGTTTTCGACTATGGGGTGTATTTTAAGACATATTGGGATATTTTAAAAATATATTAGGGTGTCGAAAATAATTCAAGGGTGTCGGTTTTCTTTAGGGTTGTTATATCCTCCCCACCTTGTTTTAGAGCTCGTCCTCGAGATCTACTGGAATAAGTGTGGATATTTCTTTTGCATTTCTGATTCAAGCTCCCATGTATACTCTGGTCCTCTTTTGGAGTCCCACTTCACTTTGACCAGAACTAATCTCTTGTGCTTGAGGTTCTTGACTTTCCTGTCTTCAATCTGCAGAGCCCTTTCTACAAACTTGAGTTGTTCATTTACCTCTATATCATTTAGAGGTATTACAAGGGATTCATCAGCTAGGCATTTCTTGAGATTAGATACATGAAATACATCATGTATTCCTGCCATTTCCTCTGGCAGTTGTAGCTGATAGGCTATAGGTCCTATTTTTCTAATAATCTCAAAAGGTCCAACATACCTGGGACTTAGCTTTCCTCTTTTGATGAATCTTACCACTCCTTTCCAAGGAGAGACTTTTAATAATACTCTATCCCTTACTTGAAATTCTAACGTTTTGCGTCGGTTATCGACATAGCTCATCTGTCGATCTCGTGCTGCTTTCAGTCGTTCCTTGACTTGAATGATCTTGTCGGTCGTTTCTTGCACTATCTCAGGTCCAGATAGTTGTTTTTCCCCAATTTCTGCCCAACAGACTGGGGTTCGGCACTTTCGTCCATAAAGTGCTTCAAATGGTGCAACATTGATACTTGTGTGATAACTATTATTATAAGAAAATTCTATTAAAGGCAAGTGATCGTCCCAATTACCTCCGAAATCGATTACACAAGCTCTAAGCATGTCTTCCATTGTCTGAATTGTCCTTTCGCTTTGCCCGTCTGTTTGAGGATGATAAGCTGTGCTTAGATTTAACTTTGTTCCCATGGCTTTTTGGAAACTTGCCCAAAAATGAGAGGTAAAACGACTGTCCCTATCAGAAACAATTGATAAAGGTATTCCATGTAATGAAACTATTTCATTTACATATAATTTAGCTAGCTATTCCATACTGAAAGTTTCTTTCATTGGTAGGAAATGAGCTGACTTGGTTAGCCTATCTACAATCACCCAGATTGTATCATTGCATTTTCTTGTTTTGGGTAATTTAGTAACAAAATCCATTGTTATCAATTCCCATTTCCATACTGGCATTTCTAATTGTTGTAGTAATCCTGAGGGTTTCTGATGTTCAGCTTTAACTTGTGAACAGGTTAAACATTTAGAAACATAGGTTGCTATGTCCTTTTTCATTCCTATCCACCAGAAATTTTTTTCTTAAATCCTGGTACATTTTATCATTTCCTGGGTGCATCGTATATTTAGACTTATGGGCTTCTTCTAATATACGATGGCGCAGGTTTCCTAATTTAGGTATCCACATTCTCTTTTTATGAAATCTCCAAATTCCATCTGTTCCTCGTTCTAAATCCTTAATCATTCCTTTTAATTTTTCAGTATCATTTTTGATTACTGATTCTTGTGCTTTTCTAATTTGCTCATTTAAATCTACTTGTAGATTTAATTTAAGAGAACGTACCATTTTTGGCTTTTCGTGATACTTTCGGGTTAAAGCATCTGCCACTACATTTGCTTTTCCTTCATGATACTGGATATCACAATCATAATCACTAAGTATCTCCATCCAGCGTCTTTGTCTCATATTCAATTCCTTTTGCCCGAAAACATATCTTAAACTCTTATGATCAGTGAATATGGTAAACTTACTACCATAAAGGTAATGTCTCCAAATCTTAAGGGCAAAAATTATGGCTCCTAATTCTAGATCATGGGTTGAATAATTCTCTTCATGATTCTTAAGTTGTCTAGATGCGTAAGCTATAACCTTTTGGCGTTGCATCAACACACATCCATAACCTAGTTTGGAAGCGTCACAATAGACTACAAAGTCTTCAGTTCCTTCTGGTAACGCTAATATGGGTGTATGGGTTAGTCTTTGCTTAAGAATTCTAAATGCTTCTTCTTGTTTTGGTCCCCATTCAAACTTAATGGATTTACAGGTTAACTTAGTTAAAGGAATGACTATTCTAGAAAAATCTCGAATAAATCTTCTATAATAACCTGCCAATCCTAAGAAACTTCTAACCTCAGTTCGTGATTCAGGGGTCTTCCATTTGGTAATCGCCTCTATTTTCGTTGGATCCACATGAATTCCTTCATGATTAACTAAGTGTCCAAGAAACTGTACCTGCTCTAACCAAAATCCGCACTTTGAAAATTTAGCATAAAGCTTTTCCTTTCTTAATAGACTTAGAAGTGCGTGTAAATGCTTTGCATGATCTTCCTTACTTTTAGAATAGATGAGAATATCATCAATAAAAACAATTATGAATTTATCCAAATATGGTTTACATATTCGGTTCATCATGTCCATAAATGCGGCTGGGGCATTGGTTAAACCAAATGGCATGACAGTAAATTCATAATGACCATACCTTGTTCTAAATGCGGTTTTAGGAATGTCCTCTTCCTGTACCTTTAGTTGATGATATCCTGACCTTAAATCGATTTTTGAGAAAAATCGAGCTCCTTGCAATTGATCAAACATATCATCAATTCTTGGTAATGGATACCGATTCTTAATTGTGGCCTTGTTCAATTCACGGTAGTCAATGCACATACGCATTGATCCGTCCTTCTTTTTAACGAATAAAATTGGTGCTTCCCATGGCGACGAGCTTGGCTGTATAAATCCTTTCTCCAACAATTCATCTAATTGTTTCTTTAGTTCCTGCATTTCTGCGGGTGCCAAACGGTAAGGTGCTTTGGCAATTGGTGCGGTTCCTAGCAGTAGATGAATTCGGAATTCAACTTCTCTGTCCGGCGGTAGTCCTGGTAATTCTTCCGGAAATACATCTGAAAACTGAGACACCAGTGGAATGTCTTTTAGTTCTTTTCCTTTAGTGTTAGTGATTATAGAAATCAAATACACTATAGATCTTTTTCTTATATAACCTGCAGTTTTCATCACAGAGATGAATTTAGTGAATCTAGATGGTTTATCACCTTTAATTGTGAACTTTTCACCCTTCGGTGAATTTACTTGAATTGACTTTTGATCACATAAAATATTAGCTTTATTGGCTATTAACCAATCCATTCCTAATACGATATCAAATCCTGTTAGATTCATTGGGTACAGATTTGCAATAAACTTTTGATTTAAAATTTCTACTCTTGCTCCCTGCAAGATTTCAGAAATCCTAATCGTTTCTCCATTTGCGGTCTCTACTAGACATTCTTGTAGAAGTTTAGTTAATGATTGATTAAGAAGTTTGCAAATGAAGTATTAATAAAACTTTGGTTTGCACCAGAGTCAAATAATACTTTAGCAAATATATCATTAACTAAAAATGTATCGGCTATGATGTCCGGAATCATTTTGGCTTCATCTGCTGTTAGAACAAATGCCTATGACCATGTTTATCTGCCCATAGTTCAGATTCACATTGTTCGACCAAACACGGCCAACAATGGCGCAACTACCCCACGTTCCTCAAACAAACATGGCCAACAAGGTACGACAACGAGGTAACCGCAAAGGACGTGCAGTTACTAGAGAGCTAAGCCTCAGAGGACGTGCGGTTACTTGAGAGATAAACCGCAGAGGACGTGCGGTTACTAGAAAGCTTAACTGGAAAACATGAATACCCCACAAAACAGGGATCATCATTGCATGTCCAGTTGCTGAACATAGAGCTTGAGCAAAGTACTTACAACTTTGCACTAGCTGACGCAGAGGTTACAACTAGACTGACGAAGACGTACATCTTCAGTGACGATCTCAGAGGTTGGTTCGAACCCTGCGTTCAGTCACCGTCTCAAAGGTTGGTTCGAAACACCAACAGGTGGCTGATGACATCAAGAAAAGGTAGACTAAGAGTCAAGTCCTTGGCCGAGAATTCCGCATCAGACGGAACTTGCTCACCAGACACCCTTCTTAAAGGAATGAACAATCCACTCGAAAGGCCTACTACGTACTGAAAGAAGGAGCCATCTGCATGGCCCATATTTAACCTTCTAGACAACATAGTCCAGTATCCCTCCCACATGCAACTTGCATACGGAAGGAACACTAGACTGGGGGGACTTGAAGGGGTATGGTCCCAGATCTCGCGTCAGCATGACCGCGAATGACCATTACCCTCATCAAAAACCTTCAACAGCAATAAACTCACCTGTGTCCGCGTGGGCACACGCGAACACAGCGGTCCAATCTGTCCAGTGATGAGAAGACTTACCTTAAGGACGGAAACTAATGTAACACATAGCGATGCGGCCCCGCACCACATCCTAGGAACATTTTCGTCACGACAAGGGATCTGGACAACAGTAACAGTCACTCAGCAGGCAATGCGGCATAACACTGCATCCCGCGTAAATCATGGATGGAACAACCAACGCGGGAACAACATCAATGACCGCAAGTAGCGATGCGGCTTGGCACCGCATCCTGCCTACAAGGCAAGTGGGTCTGACACCACAGTGCAAGTGGCACTGGGAACAGTCGCCTACCGACCCACGTGTATACAACAGTCTGACACCACAGCAGGACGTGGCATCACCACAGTATCTGACAGGTCTGACACACCTGCAAATAGCTGTGCGATGTCAGGCTAGCTACTCAACTACCCTCCTCCACTCCTCGGCTATAAATACTGACCCCAAACCAGGTTTGAGGTATCACTTCTCAACTCTCTCAATACTACTACTATCACACTTTGCTTCCCAAGCAAACTACTTATTCTCACGCCGGAGAGTGGTAACAAGGAGCACCCCCCACCTCATCCTCCTTGTTGCGAGTCACGGTTTGTTTCCTTGTGCAGGAAACCCACCACCAGACGATCCAGCCGGCGATCCTCAGAAAGAAGGGATTAACCCTCTTGACGAGACCAGTGAGTTAACCCACCTGGTTAACCATTGTTTCATCACACAGATAGGAGCGAAGTTATTAAGTCAGGGGTGAAACCCGTATCTTAATAAACCGTTCCGCTCTCTATAAAATAATTTTCAAAAGCTCTCACCAAGGACTCGGCTATAGCGATAACTCGAGCCACGCGATGACTAGGAAGACAAATGCCATGAGCTGCACCCCAGCGGAGGCATGGATCTTCTAGGGCAACGTGCGTGCACGAACTTGTGGGGTATAGTTGGGTTACCTTGGGCAGTCGACGCCTAAACACCTAAGGCACTCTATCTATTTTTCTAGCATACGACTCGCCGATTTTACGCTTTATGGAACTTATTTACGCTTATGTGTTTACAATTTAAAACTTTACGCTTTATCGCTTTCTTGATTTACCGATTTTGCAACCGCACAACTCGCACAACCATCGCAATCTAAAAAAAAACCAAATGTTCGCAACAAAACTAATGTCTAATTACTCGCTTTCGCTTTCGCTCTCGCTCTCTCCCTCTTCATCGCGTCCTCGCGCATTCTATCCCGATATGTTTGTGTGTAAGCATAAACTACAACTATATATGTAAACACAAGCGAATCAATTGTGTGGGAATCTAGGAATTTCGTGTCTCCTATGTGGCTCCTATGTGAAATCTATTATATTGCTCGCTACAAGTTTTGATCGCGCTCAATCGCATCGCAAAACTCAAAAATCATTATGATCGAATCTCACTCCAAATCTCTCTCTGTCTAGATGCCTTCCAACAACTCTACCTCGAGACAAACAGCTAAGAGAAGAGCCAAACGAAGCGCCGAGAAGAGGATTGCCTCGCTTGTGGCCAAGGAAGTGGCCAAGGTCATTCCTCAAATTGTCGCTCAAGTGCACTCTCTCAGCAACTCTCGAACCTCGGAAGACTCTAAGACGAAAGCGCCGCAATCTGCTTTCCTCTACAAACACTTCAAAGACTGTGATCCGATGGAATTCACGGGTGAAGGAGGTGTTGCCCAGCTACTCCAGTGGTTCGATTCTATCGAAGTTACCCTTCGTCAGAGTGGGTGTCCCGATGGTTTCCGTACTACTTGCGCTACCGGAGTATTTCAATCGCGAGCACTCGACTGGTGGACAGACGAACGTATCAAACGTGGGATATCCGCAGCTTACGCTCTCTCTTGGGATGATCTGAAAGTGCTCATGAAGAAAGAGTACTGCCCTCCCCATGAAGTCCATAAACTCGAAGATGAATTTTGGAAAATCAAGCAAGTCGAAGGTGACAATACTGGCTACACCGCAAGGTTCAAACAGCTTAGCATAATCTGCCAAAGTCAAGTCAACACTTCAGAAAAAGCAATCACGAAGTACATTCGCGGCTTACCTGAATGTGTGGGTGATTTTGTCAAAGCTGCAAGACCTGCTACCATCGAAGAAACCTACCGCTTAGCCGCAGAAATCAACGACAAACGACTCTTGGACGGATCTTTTCCAAGAATCCTGTCAAACAAGCTCAGCAAGCAATCGTCATCGATTCTTCTGACGATTCCTCTGACAATTCCAGAAAGCTCCAAGCAACCAGCCGCAAACGAAGGACCATGAGCCCAAACTCTTCAACAACTGAACTATCGCAACCAGAACCGCTCCAAGCAATTCCAGTCCACTCGAAGCGCGACTACAACGGAACTCATCCCATGTGTCTCACGTGTACGTATCATCACCCGCCAGAAGGTAACTGTCGCTTCTGCGCAAATTGCAACTGGTATGGTCATCTTACCCAGCACTGTCGCACGGGGACGCAGACTTGAGGAATTTTAGCAACAATCGTAGTCTCCGTAGAAGCCTCCACAGCAACATTAATTATGCTTCCAATGTTATTGTAATAATACAATTTTGCGCCGTATGGGATATAGCGGGCTAGGATTCGAGTTAGAGGAATAAGGGCCAAACCAACCACCCAAGAATGGAATCATCGAGCGAAAACATTTGACAACCTCCTGGAAGCAGCTTTTCTTGCCACCAGACCTTTCTGCATCAATTAGGAATTTGATGCCGTCACTAAACACATTCCTTAAATTGTAACCATTTTTTGAGTGTTTATTTTTTGGTGTATAATCCGCATATATATCACCATTGCTCTTAGTTTTCCTGACCGTATATCACTTAAATGTCAACATATACACGTGTGATTTAGTTTACGAAGGTTTTTCAATGCCGAGAACCTCGATCAGAGAGTAAAAAAAGGCTTAAGGTTCACAACGGTGTAAAACTAAAATGGGATATACCGGGAGAGGATTTGAGTTACAGGAACATAGGCTAAACCAACCACCCAAGAATGGATTTGTCGAGCGAAAACACTTGACAACCTTCTGGAAGCAGCTTTTCTTGCCATCAGACCTTTCTCCATCAATCAGGAATTTGATGCCGTCACTAAACACATTCCTTAAATTGTAGCCATTTTTTGAGTGTTTATTTTTTGGTGTCTAATCCGCATATATATCACCATTGCTCTTGATTTTCTTGACCGTATACACTTAAATGTCAACATATACACGTGTGATTTAGTTTACGAAGATTTTTCAATGCCGAGAACCTCGATCAGAGAGTAAAAAAGGCGTAAGGTTCACAATGTTGTAAAACTCAAATGGGATATACCGGGAGAGAATTCGAGTTACAGGAACAAGGGCCAAACCAACCAATCCAGAATGGAATCGTCGAGCGAAAACACTTGACAACCTCCTGGAAGCAGGTTTTCTTGCCACCAGATCTTTCTCCATCAATTAGGAATCTGATGCCGTCACTAAACACATTCCTTAAATTGTAGCCATTTTTTGAGTCTTTATTTTTTGGTGTCTAATCGGCATATATATCACCATTGCTCTTGATTTTCTTGAATGCATATCTCTTAAATGTCAACATATACACGTGTGATTTTGTTTACGAAGATTTTTCAATGCCTAGAACCTCGATCAGAGAGTAAAAAATGCGTAAGGTTCACAATGGTGTAAAACTAAAATGGGATATACCGGGCTAGGATTCGAGTTACAGGAACAACGGCGAAACCAACCAACCAAGAATGGAATCGTCGAGCGAAAACACTTGACAACCTCCTGGAATCAGTTTTTCTTGCCACCATACCTTTCGACATCAATTAGGAATCTGATGGCGTCACTAAACACATTCCTCAAATTGTAGCCATTTTTTGAATGTTTATTTTTTGGTGTATAATCCGCATATATATCACTATTGCTCTTAGTTTTCTTGACCCTATATCTCTTAAATATCAACATATACACGTGTGATTTAGTTTACGAAGATTTTTCAATGCCGATAACCTCGATCAGAGAGTAAAAAAGGCGTAAGGTTCACAATGGCCTAAAACTAAAATGGTATATACCGGGCGAGGATTCCAGTTACAGGAACAAGGGCCAAACCAACCAACCAAGAATGGAATCGTCGAGCGAAAACACTTGACAACCTCCTGGAAGCAGCTTTTCTTGCTACCAGACCTTTCTCCATCAATTAGGAATCTGATGCCGTCACTAAACACATTGCTTAAATTGTAGCCATTTTTGGAGTGTTTATTTTTTGGTGCATAATCCACATATATATCACTATTGCTCTTAGTTTTTTTGACCGTATATATCTTAAATGTCAACATATACACGTGTGATTCAGTTTACGAAGATTTTTCAATGCCGAGAACCTTGATCAGAGAGTAAAAAAGGCATAAGGTTTACAATGTAGTAAAACTAAAATGGGATATACCGGGCTAGGATTCGAGTTGGAGGAACAAGGGACAAACCAACCACCCAATAATGGAATTGTCGAGCGAAAACACTTGACAACCTCTTGGAAGCAGCTTTTCTTGCCACCAGACCTTTTTTCCATCAATTAGGAATCTGATGCTGTCACTAAATACGTTACTTAAATTGTAGCCATTTTTTGAGTGTTTATTTTTTGGTGTTTAATCCGCATATATATCACCGTTGCTCTTGATTTTCTTAACTGTATATCTCTTAAATGTCAACATATACACGTGTGATTTAGTTTACGAAGATTTTTCAATGCCAAAAACCTCGATCGGAGAGTAAAAAAGGCGTAAGGTTCACTATGGTGAAAAACTAAAATGTGATATACCGGGATAGGATTCGAGTTACAGGAACGAGAGCCAAACCAACAACCCAAGAATGGAATCGTCGAGCGAAAACACTTGACAACCTCCTGGAAGCAGCTTTTCTTGCCACCAGGCCTTTCTCCATCAATTACGAATCTGATGCCGTCACTAAACACATTCCTTAAATTGTAGCCAGTTTTTTATTGTTTATTTTTTGGTGTCTAATCCGCATATACATCACCATTGCTCTTGATTTTCTAGACTGTATATCTCTTAAATGTCAACATATACACGTGTGATTTAGTTTACGAAGATTTTTTTTATACCGAGAACCTCGATCAGAGTGTAAAAAAGGCATAAGGTTCACAATGGTGTAAAACTAAAATGGGATATATCGGACTAAGATTCGAGTTACAGGAACAAGGGCCAAACCAACCACCCAAGAATAGAATCGCCGAGCGAAGACACTTGACAACCTCCTGGAAGCAACTTTTCTTGCCACCAAACCTTTTTCCATCAATTAGGAATCTGATGCCGTCACTAACCACATTCCTTAAATTGTAGCCATATTTTGACTGTTTATTTTTTGGTGTCTAATCCGCATATATATCACCATTGCTCTTGATTTTCTTGACTGTATATCTCTTAAATGTCAACATATACACGTGTGATTTAGTTTACAGGATTTTTCAATGCCGAGAACCTCGACCAGAGAGTAAAAATGGCGTAAGGTTCACAATGGTGTAAAACTAAAATGGGATATACCGGACTAGGATTCGAGTTACAGGAACAAGGGCCAAACTAACCACCCAAGAAAGGAATCGTCGAGCCAAAACACTTGACAACCTCCTAGAAGCAGCTTTTCTTACCACCAGACCTTTCTCAATCAATTAGGAATCTGATGCCGTCACTAAACACATTCCTTATATTGTAGCCATTTTTTGAGTGTTTATTTTTTGGTGTCTTATCCGCATATGTATCACCATTGCTCTTGATTTTCTTGACTGTATATCTCTTAAATGTCAACATATACACGTGTGATTTAGTTTACAAAGATTTTTCAATGCCGAGAACCTCGACCAGAGAGTAAAAATGGCGTAAGGTTCACAATGGTGTAAAACTAAAATGGGATATACCGGGCTAGGATTCGAGTTACAGGAACAAGGGCCAAACCAACCACACAAGAATGGAATCGTCGAGCGAAAACACTTGACAACCTCCTGGAAGCAGCTTTTCTAGCCACCAGACCTTTCTCTATCAATTAGAAATCTGATGCTGTCACTAAACACATTCATTAAATTGTAGCCATTTGTTGAGTGTTTATTTTTTGGTGCCTAATCCGCATATATATATATATATATATATATATATATCACCATTGATCTTGATTTTATTGACTTTATATCTCTTAAAAGTCAACATATACACGTGTGATTTAGTTTACAAAGATTTTTCAATGCCGAGAACCTCGATCAGAGAGTAAAAAAGGCTTAAGGTTCACAATGGTGTAAAACTAAACTAGGATATACCGGGCTAGGATTCGAGTTACAGGAACAAGGGCCAAACCAACCACCCAATAATGGAATCGTCGAGCGAAAACACTTGACAACCTCCTGGAAGCAGATTTTCTTGCCACTAGAACTTTCTCCATCAATTAGGAATCTGATGCCGTCACTAAACCCATTCCTTAAATTATAGCCATTTTTTGAGTGTTTATTTTTGGTGTGTAATCCGCATATATATCACCATTGCTCTTGATTTTCTTGACTGTATATCACTTAAAAGTTAACATATACACGTGTGATTTAGTTTACGCAGATTTTTCAATGCCGAGAACCTCGATCAGAGAGTAAAAAAGGCGTAAGGTTCACACTGGTGTAAAACTAAAATGGGATATTCTGGGCTAGGATTCGAGTTACAGAACAAGGGCTAAACCAACCACCCAAGAATGGAATCGTCGAGCAAAAATACTTGACAACCTCCTAGAAGCAGCTTTTCTTGCCACCAGACCTTTCTACATCAATTAGGAATCCGATGTTGTCACTAAACACATTCCTTAAATTGTAGCCATTTTTGAGTGTTTATTTGTTGTTGTCTAATCCGCATATATATCACCATTGCTCTTGATTTTCTTGACTGTATATCTCTTAAATGTCAACATATACATGTGTGATTTAGTTTACGAAGACTTTTCAATGCCGAGAACCTCGATCAGAGAGTAAAAAAGGCATGGGGTTCACAATGGTGTAAAACAAAAATGGGATATACCGGGCTAGGATTCGAGTTACAGGAACAATGGCCAAACCAACCACCCAAGAACGGAATCGTTGAGCAAAAACACTTGACAACCTCCATGAAGCAACTTTTCTTACCACCAGACCTTTCTCCATGAATTAGGAATATGATGCCGTCACTAAACACATTCCTTAAACTGTAGCCATTTTTTGAGTGTTTATTTTTTGGTGTCAAATCCTTATATATATTCCCATTGCTCTTATTTTCTTGACTGTATATATCTTTTAAATGTCAACATATACACGTGTGATTTAGTTTACGAAGATTTTTCTACGCCGAGAAGCTCGATCAGAGAGTAAAAAAGGCGTAAGGTTCACATTGGTGTAAATCCAAAATGGGATATACCGGGCTAGGATTCGAGTTACAGGAACAAGAGCCAAACCAACCACCCAAGAATGGAATCGTCGAGCGAAAACACTTGACAACCTCCTGGAAGCAGCTTTTCTTGCCACCAGACCTTTCTCCAACAATTAGGAATCTGATGCCGTCACTAAACACATTTCTTAAATTGTAGCCATTTTTTTAGTGTTTATTTTTTGGTGTCTAATCCGCATATATATCACCATTGCTCTTGATTTTCTTGACTGTATATCTCTTAAATGTCAATATATACACGTGTGATTTAGTTTACGAAGAGTTTTCAATGCCGAGATCCGCGATCAGAGAGTAAAAAAGGCGTAAGGTTCACAATGGTGTAAAAATAAAATGGGATATACTGGGCTAGGATTCAAGTTATTGGAACAAGGGCCAAACCAATCACCCAAGAATGGAATCGTCGAGCAAAAATACTTGACAACCTCCTAGAAGCAGCTTTTCTTGCCACTAGACCTTTCTCCATCAATTAGGAATCCGATGCCGTCACTAAACACATTCCTTAAATTGTAGCCATTTTTTGAGTGTTTATATATATCACCATTACTCTTGATTTTCTTGACTGTATATCTTTTAAATGTCAACATATACACGTGTGATTTAGTTTACGAAGATTTTTCTATGCCGAGAAGCTCGATTAGAGAGTAAAAAAGGCGTAAGGTTCACATTGGTGTAAAACCAAAATGGGTTATACCGAACTAGGATTCGAGTTACAGGAACAAGGGCCAAACCAACCACCCAAGAATGGAATCGTCGAGCAAAAACATTTGACAACCTCCTGGAAGGAGCTTTTCTTGCCACCAGACCTTTCTCCATCAATTAGGAATCTGATGCAGTCACTAAACACATTCATTAAATTGTAACCATTTTTTGAGTGTTTATTTTTTTGGTGTCTAATCCGGATATATATCACCATTGCTCTTGATTTTCTTGACTGTATATTTCTTAAATGTCAACATATACACGTGTGATTTAGTTTACGAAGATTTTTCAATGCCGAGAACCTCGATTAGAGAGTAAAAAAGGCGTAAGGTTCATAATGGTGTAAAACTAAAATGGGATATACCGGGCTAGGATTCAAGTTACAGGAACAAGGGCGAAACCAACCACTCAAGAATGGAATCGTCGAGCGAAAACACTTTACAACCTTCAGGAAGCATCTTTTCTTGACAACCTTTTGGAAGCAGCTTTTCTTGCCACCAGACCTTCCTCCATCAATTAGGAATCAGATGCCGTCACTAAACACATTTCTTAAATTGTAGCCATTTTTTGATTGTTTATTTTTTGGTGTCTAATCCGCATATATATCACAATTGCTCTTGATTTTCTTGATTGTATATCTCTTAAATGTCAACATAAACACGTGTGATTTCGTTTACGAAGATTTTTCAATGCCGAGAACCTCGATCAGAGAGTAAAAAAGGCGTAAGGTTCACAATGGTGTAAAAGTAAAATGGGATATACCGGGCTTGGATTCGAGTTACAGGAACAAGGTCCAAACCAACCACCCAAGAATGGAATCGTCGAGCGAAAACACTTGACCACCTGCTAGAAGTAGCTTTTTTTGCGACCAGACCTTTCTTTATTAATTAGGAATCTGATGCCATCACTAAACACATTCCTAAAATTGTAGCCATTTTTTGGGTGTTTATTTTTTGGTGTCTAATCTGTATATATATCACCACTTCTTTTGATTTTCTTGACTGTATATCTCTTAAATGTCAACATATACACGTGTGATTTAGACTACGAAGATTTTCAATGCCGAGAACCTCGATCAGAGAGTAAAAAAGACGTATGGTTCACAATGGTGTAAAACTAAAATGGGATATACCGGCTAGGATTCGAGTTACAGAACAAGGGCCTAACCAACCACCCAAGAATGGAACCGTCGAGCGAAAACACTTGGAAACCTCCTGGAAGCAGCTTTTCTTGCCACCAGACCTTTCTCCGTCAATTAGGAATCTGAAGCCGTCACTAAACACATTCCTTAAATTGTAGCTATTTTTTGAGTGTTTATTTTTTGGTGTCTAATCCGTATATATATCACCATTGCTCTTGATTTTCTTGACTGTATATCTCTTAAATGTCAACATATACACGTGTGATTTAGTTTACTAAGATTTTTCAATGCCGAGAATCTCGACCAGAGAGTAAAAAAGGCGTAAGGTTCACAATATTGTAAAACTAAAATGGGATATACCAGGCGAGGATTCGAGTTACAGGAACAAGGGCCAAACCAACCACCCAAGAATGGAATCGTCGAGCGAAAACCCTTGACAACCTCCTGGAAGCAGCTTTTCTTGCCACCAGACATTTCTCCATCAATTAGGAATCTGAAGCCGTCACTAAACACATTCCTTAAATTGTAGCCATTTTTTGTGTGTTTATTTGTTGGTGTCTAATCCTCATATATATCACTATTTGTCTTGATTTTCTTGACTGTATATCTCTTAAATGTCAACATATACACGAGTGATTATTTACGAGGATCTTTCAATGCCGAGAACCTCGATCAGATTGTAAAAAAGGCATAGGGTTCACAATTGTGTAAAACTAAAATGGGATATTCCGGGCAAGGATTCGAGTTACAAGAACAATGGCCAAACCAACCACCCAAGAATGGAATCGTCGAGCGAAAACACTTGACAACCTCCTGGAAGTAGCCTTTCTTACCACCAGACATTTGTCCATCAATTAGAAATCGGATGCCGTCACTAAACACATTCCTTAAACTATAGCCATTTTTTGAGTGTTTATTTTTTGGGGTCTAATCCGCATATATATCACCATTGCTCTTTATTTTCTTGACTGTATATCTTTTAAATGTTAACATATGCACGTGTGATTTAGTTTAAGAAGTTTTTTCAATGCCGAGAACCTCGCCCAGATAGTAAAAACGGGGTAAGGTTCACAATGGTGTAAAATGAAAATGGGATACACCGGGCTAGGATTCGAGTTACAGGCACAAGGGCCAAACCAACCACCCAAGAATGGAATCGTTGAGCGAAAACACTTGACAACCTCCTGGAAGCAGCTTTTCTTGCCACTAGACCTTTCTCCATCAATTAGGAATCTGATACCGTCACTAAACACATTCCTTAAATTGTAGCCATTTTTTCAGTGTTTATTTTTTGGTGTCGAATCCGCATATATATCACCACTGCTCTTGATTTTCATGACCGTATATCCCTTAAATCTCAACTTATACACGTGTGATTTAGTTTACGAAGATTTTTCAATGCCGAGAACCTCGATTAGAGAGTAAAAAGGGCGTAAGGTTCACAATGGTGTAAAACTAAAATGGGATATAATGTGCTAGTATTCGAGTTACAGGAACAAGGGCCAAACCAACCACCCAAGAATGGAATCGAAGAGCGGAAACACTTGACAATCTCCTGGAAGAAGCTTTTCTTGCCACCAGACCTTTCTCCATCAATTAGGAATCTGATGCCGTCACTAAACACATTCCTTAAATTGTAGCCATTTTTTGAGTGTTTATTTTTTGGTGTCAAATCCGCATATATATCATCATTGATCTTGATTTTCTTTACCGTATATCTCTTAAATGTCAACATATACACGTGTGATTTAGTTTACGAAGATTTTTCAATGCCGAGAATCTCGATCAGAGAGTAAAAAGGCGTAAGGTTCACAATGGTGTTAAACTAAAATGGGATATAGCGGACGAGGATTCGAGTTACAGGAACAAGGGCCAAACCAACCATCCAAGAATGAAATCGTCGAGCGAAAGCACTTGACAACCTCCTGGAAGCAGCTTTTCTTGCCAGAAGACCTTTCTCCGTCAACTAGGTATCTGATGCCTTCACTAAACACATTCCTTAAATTGTAGCCAGTTTTTGAGTGTTTATTTTTTGGTGCCTAATCCGCATATATATCACCATTGCTCTTGATTTTTTGACTGTATATCTCTTAAATGTCAACATATACACATGTGATTTAGTTTACGAAGATTTTTCAATGCCGAGAAACTCGATTAGAGAATAAAAAAGGCGTAAGGTTCAAAATGGTGTAAAACTAAAATGGGATATACTGGGATAGGATTCGAGTTACCGGAACAAGGGCCAAACCAACCACTCAAGAATGGAATCGTCGAGCGAAAGAACTTGACATTCTCCTGGAAGCAACTTTTTCTTGCCACCAGACCTTTCTCTATCAATTATGAATCTGATGCCGGCACTAAACACATTCCTTAAATTGTAGCCATTTTTTGAGTGTTTATTTTTTGGTGTCTAATCCGCGTATATATCATCATTGCTCTTGATTTTCTTGACCGTATATCTCTTAAATGTCAACATATACACGTGTGATTTAGTTTTCGAATATTTTTCAAAGCCGAGAATCTCGATTAGAGAGTAAAAAAGGCGTAAGGTTCACAATGGCGTAAGGTTCACAATGGTCTAATCCGCGTATATATCATCATTGCTCTTGATTTTCTTGACCGTATAACTCTTAAATGTCAACATATACACGTGTGATTTAGTTTTCGAATATTTTTCAAAGCCGAGAATCTCGATCAGAGAGTAAAAAAGGCGTAAGGTTCACAATGGTGTAAAACTAAAATGGGATATACCGGGCGAGCATTCGAGTTATAGGAACAAGAGCTAAACCAACCACCCAAGAATGGAACCGTTGAGCTAAAACACTTTACAAACTCCTGGAAGCAGCTTTTCTTGCCACCAGACCTTTCTCCATCAATTAGGAATCTGATGCTGTCACTAAACACATTCCTTAAATTGTAGCCATTTTTTGAGTGTTTATTTTTGGTGTCTAATCCGCATATATATCACCATTGCTCTTGATTTTTTTGATCGTATATCTCTTAAAGGTCAGCATATACACGTGTGATTTAGTTTACGAAGTTTTTACAATGCCAAGAATCTCGATCAGAGAGTAAAAAAGGCGTAAGGTTCACAATGGTGAACTAAAATGTGATATACCGGTCGACGATTGGAGTTATAGGAACAAGGTCCAAACCAACAACCCAAGAATGGAATCGTCGAGCGAAAAACTTGACAACCTCCTATAAGAAACTTTTCTTGCCACCAGACCTTTCTCCATCAATTAGGAATCTGGTAAAACACATTCCTTAAATTGTAGCCATTTTTTGAGTGTTTATTTTTTGGTATCTAATCCGTATATATATCACCATTGCTCTTAATTTTCTTGACTGTATATCTCTTAAATGTCAACATATAAACGTGTGATTTAGTTTACGAATTTTTTTCTATGCCGAGAAGCTCAATCAGTGAGTAAAAAAGGCGTAAGGTTCACATTGGTGTAAAACCAAAATAGGATATACCGGGCTAGGATTCGAGTTACAGGAACAAGGGCCACACCAACCACCCAAGAGTGCAATCGTCGAGCAAAAACACTTGACAACCTCCTGGAAGCAGCTTTTCTTGCCACCAGACCTTTCTCCATCAATTAGGAATCTGATGCCGTCACTAAACACATTCCTTAAATTGTACCCAGTTTTTGAGTGTTTATTTTTTGGTGTCTAATCCGCATATACATCACCATTGCTCTTGATTTTCTTGACTCTATATCTCTTAAATGTCAACATATACACGTGTGATTTAGTTTATGAAGATTTCTTAATGCCGAGAACCTCGATCAGAGAATAAAAAAGGCGTAAGGTTCACAATGGTGTAAAACTAAAATGGGATATAACGGGATAGGATTCGAGTTACAGGAACAAGGGCCAAACCAACCACCCAAGAATGGAATCGTCGAGCGAAAACACTTGGCAACCTCCTGGAAGCAGCTTTTCTTACCACCAGTCTTTTCTCCAACAATTAGGAATCTGATGCCGTCACAAAACACATTCCTTAAATTGTAGCCATTTTTTTAGTGTTTATTTTTTGGTGTCTAATACGCATATATATCAACATTGCTCTTGATTTTCTTGACTGTATATCTCTTAAATTTCAACATATACACGTGTGATTTAGTTTACGAAGTTTTTTCAATGCCGAGAACCACGCCCAGAGAGTAAAAAAGGCGTAAGGTTCACAATGGTGTAAAACTAAAATGGGATATACCGGGCTAGGATTCGAGTTACAGAAACAAGGGCCAAACCAACCACCCAAGAATGGAAACGTCAAGCGAAAACACTTGACAACATCCTGGAAGTAGCTTTTCTTGCCACCAGACCTTTCTACATCAATTAGGAATCAGACGCCGTCACTAAACACATTCCTTAAATTGTAGCCATTTTTTGAGTGTTTATTTTTTAGTGTCTCATCCGCATATATATCACCATTGCTCTTGATTTTCTTGACTGTATATATCTTAAATGTCAACATATACACGTGTGATTTAGTTTACGAAGATTTTTCAATGCCGAGAACCTCGATCAAAGAGTAAAAAAGGCGTAAGGTTCACAATGGTGTAAAACAAAAATGGGATAAACCGGGCTAGGATTCGAGTTACAGGGACAAGGGCCAAACCAATCACCCAAGAATGGAACCGTCGAGCGAAAACACTTGACAACCACTTGAAAGCAGCTTTTCTTGCCACCAGACCTTTCTCCATCAATTAGGAATCTGATGTCGTCACTAAACACATTCCTTAAACTGTAGTCATTTTTTGAGTGTTTATTTTTTGGTGTCTAGTCCGTATATATATCACCATTCGTCTTGATTTTCTTGACTGTATATCTCTAAAATGTTAACATATACACGTGTGATTTAGTTTACGAAGATTTTTTAATGCCGAGAACCTTGATCAGAGAGTAAAAAAGGTGTAAGGTTCACAATGGTGTGAAATTAAATGGGATATACCGAGCTAGGATTCGAGTTACAGGAACAAGGGCTAAACCAACCACCTAAGAATGGAATCGTCGAGCGAAAACACTTGACAACCTAATGAAAATAGCTTTTCTTGCCACCAGACCTTTCTCCATCAATTAGGAATCTGATGCCGTCACTAAACACATTCCTTAAATTGTAGCCATATTTTGAGTGTTGATTTTTTGGTGTCTAATCCGCATATATATAACCATTGCTCTTGATTTTCTTGACCGTATATCTCTTAAATGTCAACATATACACGTGTGATTTAGTTTACAAAGATTTTTCAATGCCAAGAACCTCGATCAGAGAGTAAAAAAGGCGTAAGGTTCACAATGGTGTAAAAGTAAAATTGGATATACCGGTCGACGATTGGAGTTACAGGAACAAGGGCCAAACCAACCACCCAAGAATGGAATAGTCGAGCGAAAACACTTGACAACCTCTTGTAAGCAACTTTTCTTGCCACCAGACCTTTCTCCATCAATTAGGAATCTGATGCCATCACTAAACACATTCCTTAAATTGTAGCCATTTTTTGAGTGTTTATTTTTGTTGTCTAATCAGCATATATATCACCATTGCTCTTGATTTTCTTGACTGTATATATATCTCTTAAATGTAAACATATACACGTGTGATTTAGTTTACGAAGATTTTTCAATGTTTAGAACCTCGATCAGAGAGTAAAAAAGGCGTAAGGTTCACAATGGTGTAAAACTAAAATGGGATATACCGGGCTAGGATTCGAGTTACAGAACAAGGTCCAAACCAACCACCCAAGAATGGAATCGTCGAGCGAAAATACTTGACAACCTCCTGGAAACAGCTTTTCTTGCCACGAGACCTTTCTCCATCAATTAGGAATCTGATGCCGTCACCAAACACATTCCTTAAATTGTAGCTATTTTTTGAGTGTTTACTTTTTTGTGTCTAATCCGTATATATATCACCATTGCTCTTGATTTTCTTGACTGTATATCTCTTAAATGTCAACATATACACGTGTGATTTATTTTACGAAGATTTTTCAATGCCGAGAACCTCGATCAGAGAGTAAAAAAGGCGTAAGGTTCACAATGGTGTAAAACTAAAATGGGATATACTGGGCAAGGATTCGAGTTATAGAAACAAGGGCCAAACCAACCACCCAAGAATGGAATCGTCGAGCAAAATCACTTGAGAACCTCCTGGAAGCAGCTTTTCTTGCCACCAGACCTTTCTCCATCAAATACAAATCTGATGCCGTCACTAAACACATTCCTTAAATTGTAGCCATTTTTTGAGTGTTTATTTTTTGGTGTCTAATCCGCATATATATCACCATTGCTCTTAATTTTTTCTTGAATTTATATCTCTTAAATGTCAACATGTACACGTGTGATTTAGTTTATGAAGATTTTTCAATGCCGTGAACCTCGACCAGAGAGCAAAAAAGGCGTAAGGTTCACAATGGTGTAAAACTAAAACGGGATATACCGGGCTAGGATTTGAGTTACAGGAACAAGGGCCAAACCAACCACCCAAGAATGGAATCGTCGAGCGAAAACACTTTACAACCTCCTGGAAGCAGCTTTTCTTGCCACCGGACCTTTCTCCATCAATTAGAAATCTGATGCCGTCACTAAACACATTCCTTAAATTATAGCCATTTTTTGAGTGTTTATTTTTTGGTGTCTAATCCGCATATATATCACTATTGCTCTTGATTTTCTTAACCGTATATCTCTTAAAGGTCAACAGATACACAAGTGATTTAGTTTACGTAGATTTTTTAATGCCGAGAACCTCGATCAGATAGTAAAAAAGGCGTAAGGTTCACAATAGTGTAAAACTAAAATGAGATATACCGGGCAAGGATTCGAGTTACAGGAACAAGGGCCAAACCAACCACCCAAGAATGGAATCGTCATGCGAAAATACTTGACAACCTCCTGGAAGCAGCTTTTCTTGCCACCAGATATTTCTCCATCAATTAGGAATCTGATGCCGTCTCTAAACACATTACTTAAATTGTAGCCATTTTTTGAGTGTTTATTTTTTGGTGTCTAATCCGCATATATATCACCATTGCTTTTGATTTTCTTGAATGTATATCTCTTAAATGTCAACATGTACACGTGTGATTTAGTTTACGAAGATTTTTAAATGTCGAAAACCTCGACCCGAGAGCAAAAAAGGCGTAAGGTTCACAATGGTGTAAAACTAAAACGGGATATATCGGGCTAGGATTTGAGTTACAAGAACAAGGGCCAAACCAACTACCCAAGAATGGTATCGTCGAGCGAAAACACTTTACAACCACCTGGAAACAGCTTTTCTTGCCACCCGACCTTTCTCTATCAATTAGGAATCTGATGCCGTCACTAAACACATTCCTTAAATTGTAGCCATTTTTTGAGTGTTTATTTTTTGGTGTGTAATCCGCATATATATATATATATATATATATATCACCATTGCTCTTGATTTTCTTGACCGTATATCTCTTAAAGGTCAACATATGCACGTGTGATTTAGTTTACGTAGATTTTTCAATGCTGAGAACCTTGATCAGAGAGTAAAAAAGGCGTAAGGTTCACAATGGTGTAAAACTAAAATGAGATATACCGGGCGAGGTTTCAAGTTACAGGAACAAGGGGCAAACCAACCACCCAAGAATGGAATCGTCAAGCGAAAACACTTGACAACCTCCTGGAAGCAGCTTTTCTTGCCACCAGACATTTCTCCATCAATTAGGAATCTGATGCCGTCACTAAATACATTACCTAAATTGTAGCAATTTTTTGAGTGTTTATTTTTTGTTGTCTAATCCGCATATATATCACCATTGCTCTTGATTTTCTTGACCGTATATCTCTTAAAGGTCAACATATACACATTGGATTTAGTTTACAAAGATTTTTCAATGCCGAGAACATCGATCAGAGAGTAAAAAGGCGTAAGGTTCACAATGGTGAAAAACTAAAATGGGATATACCGGGGCTAGGATTCGAGTTACATGAGCAAGGGCCAAACTAGCCACCCAAGTATGGAATCGTCAAGCGAAAACACTTGACAACCTCCTGGAAGCAGCTTTTCTTGCCACCAGACCTTTCTCCATCAATTAGGAATCTGATGTCGTCACTAAACACATTCATTAAATTGTAGCCATTTTTTGAGTGTTTATTTTTTAGTGTCTCATCCGCATATATATCACCATTGCTCTTGATTTTCTTGACTGTATATCTCTTAAATGTCAACATATACACCTGTGATTTAGTTTACGAAGATTTTTCAATGCCGAGAACCTCGATCAGAGAGTAAAAAAGGTGTAAGGTTCACAATGGTGTAAAACTAAAATGGGATATACCGGGCTAGGATTCGATTTACAGGAACAAAGGCCAAACCAACCACCCAAGAATGGAATCGTCGAGCGAAAACCCTTGACAACCACCTGGAAGCAGCTTTTCTTGCCACCAGACCTTTCTCCATCAATTAGGAATCTGATGCCGCCACTAAACACATTCCTTAAATTGTAGCAAGTTTTTGAGTGTTTATTTTTTGGTGTCAAATCCGCATATATATCACCATTGCTCTGGATTTTCTTGACTGTATATCTCTTAAATGTCAACATATACACGTGTGATTTAGTTTACGAAGATTTTTCAATGCCGAGAATCTCGATCTGAGAGTAAAAAGGCGTAAGGTTCACAATGGTGTTAAACTAAAATGGGATATAGCGGACGAGGATTCGAGTTACAGGAACAAGGGCCAAACCAACCATCCAAGAATGAAATCGTCGAGCGAAAGCACTTGACAACCTCCTGGAAGCAGCTTTTCTTGCCAGAAGACCTTTCTCCATCAACTAGGTATCTGATGCCTTCACTACACACATTCCTTAAATTGTAGCCATTTTTTGAGTGTTTATTTTTTGGTGCCTAATCCGCATATATATCACCATTGCTCTTGATTTTTTGACTGTATATCTCTTAAATGTCAACATATACACATGTGATTTATTTTACGAAGATTTTTCAATGCCGAGAAACTCGATTAGAGAATAAAAAAGGCGTAAGGTTCAAAATGGTGTAAAACTAAAATGGGATATACTGGGATAGGATTCGAGTTACCGGAACAAGGGCCAAACCAACCACTCAAGAATGGAATCGTCGAGCGAAAGCACTTGACATTCTCCTGGAAGCAACTTTTTCTTGCCACCAGACCTTTCTCTGTCAATTATGAATCTGATGCCGGCACTAAACACATTCCTTAAATTGTAGCCATTTTTTGAGTGTTTATTTTTTGGTGTCTAATCCGCGTATATATCATCATTGCTCTTGATTTTCTTGACCGTATATCTCTTAAATGTCAACATATACACGTGTGATTTAGATTTCGAATATTTTTCAAAGCCGAGAATCTCGATCAGAGAGTAAAAAAGGCGTAAGGTTCACAATGGCGTAAGGTTCACAATGGTCTAATCCGCGTATATATCATCATTGCTCTTGATTTTTTTGACCGTATAACTCTTAAATGTCAACATATACACGTGTGATTTAGTTTTCGATTATTTTTCAAAGCCGAGAATCTCGATCAGAGAGTAAAAAAGGCGTAAGGTTCACAATGGTGTAAAACTAAAATGGGATATACCGGGCGAGGATTCGAGTTACAGGAACAAGAGCTAAACCAACCACCCAAGAATGGAACCGTCGAGCTAAAACACTTTACAACCTCCTGGAAGCAGCTTTTCTTGCCACCAGACCTTTCTCCATCAATTAGGAATCTGATGCTGTCACTAAACACATTCCTTAAATTGTAGCCATTTTTTGAGTGTTTATTTTTGGTGTCTAATCCGCATATATATCACCATTGCTCTTGATTTTGTTGATCGTATATCTCTTAAAGGTCAGCATATACACGTGTGATTTAGTTTACGAAGTTTTTACAATGCCAAGAATCTCGATCAGAGAGTAAAAAAGGCGTAAGGTTCACAATGGTGTAAAACTAAAATGTGATATACCGGTCGACGATTGGAGTTATAGGAACAAGGTCCGAACCAACAACCCAAGAATGGAATCGTCGAGCGAAAAACTTGACAACCTCCTATAAGAAAGTTTTCTTGCCACCAGACCTTTCTCCATCAATTAGGAATCTGATAAAACACATTCCTTAAATTGTAGCCATTTTTTGAGTGTTTATTTTTTGGTATCTAATCCGTATATATATCACCATTGCTCTTAATTTTCTTGACTGTATATCTCTTAAATGTCAACATATAAACGTGTGATTTAGTTTACGAATTTTTTTCTATGCCGAGAAGCTCAATCAGTGAGTAAAAAAGGCGTAAGGTTCACATTGGTGTAAAACCAAAATAGGATATACCGGGCTAGGATTCGAGTTACAGGAACAAGGGCCACACCAACCACCCAAGAGTGCAATCGTCGAGCAAAAACACTTGACAACCTCCAGGAAGCAGTTTTTCTTGCCACCAGACCTTTCTCCATCAAATAGGAATCTGATGCCGTCACTAAATATATTCCTTAAATCGTAGCCATTTTTTGTGTGTTTATTTTTTGGTGTCTAATCCGCATATATATCACCATTGCTCGTGATTTTCTTGACTGTATATCTCTTAAATGTCAACATATACACGTGTGATTTAGTTTACGAATATTTTTCAATGCCGAGAACCTTGATCAGAGAGTAAAAAAGGCGTAAGGTTCACAATGGTGTAAAACTAAAATGGGATATAACGGGATAGGATTCGAGTTCCAGGAACAAGGGCCAAACCAACCACCCAAGAATGGAATCGTCGAGCGAAAACACTTGACAACCTCCTGGAAGCAGCTTTTCTTACCACCAGAATTTTCTCCATCAATTAGGAATATGATGCCGTCACAAAACACATTCCTTAAATTGTAGCCATTTTTTTAGTGTTTATTTTTTGGTGTCTAATACGCATATATATCACCATTGCTCTTGATTTTCTTGACTGTATATCTCTTAAATTTCAACATATACACGTGTGATTTAGTTTACAAAGTTTTTTCAATGCCGAGAACCTCGCCCAGAGAGTAAAAAAGGCGTAAGGTTCACAATGGTGTAAAACTAAAATGGGATATACCGGGCTAGGATTCGAGTTATAGAAACAAGGGCCAAACCAACCACCCAAGAATGGAAACGTCAAGCGAAAACACTTGACAACATCCTGGAAGTAGCTTTTCTTGCCACCAGACCTTTCTACATCAATTAGGAATTAGACGCCGTCACTAAACACATTCCTTAAATTGTAGCCATTTTTTGAGTGTTTATTTTTTAGTGTCTCATCCGCATATATATCACCATTGCTCTTGATTTTCTTGACTGTATATATCTTAAATGTCAACATATACACGTGTGATTTAGTTTACGAAGATTTTTCAATGCCGAGAACCTCGATCAAAGAGTAAAAAAGGCGTAAGGTTCACAATGGTGTAAAACTAAAATGGGATAAACCGGGCTAGGATTCGAGTTACAGGGACAAGGGCCAAACCAATCACCCAAGAATGGAACCGTCGAGCGAAAACACTTGACAACCACTTGAAAGCAGCTTTTCTTGCCACCAGACCTTTCTCCATCAATTAGGAATCTGATGTCGTCACTAAACACATTCCTTAAACTGTAGTCATTTTTTGAGTGTTTATTTTTTGGTGTCTAATCCGTATATATATCACCATTCGTCTTGATTTTCTTGACTGTATATCTCTAAAATGTTAACATATACACATGTGATTTAGTTTACGAAGATTTTTTAATGCCGAGAACCTTGATCAGAGAGTAAAAAAGGTGTAAGGTTCACAATGGTGTGAAATTAAATGGGATATACCGAGCTAGGATTCGAGTTACAGGAACAAGGGCTAAACCAACCACCTAAGAATGGAATCGTCGAGCTAAAACACTTGACAACCTAATGAAAATAGCTTTTCTTGCCACCAGACCTTTCTCCAACAATTAGGAATCTGATGCCGTAACTAAACACATTCCTTAAATTGTAGCCATATTTTGAGTGTTGATTTTTTGGTGTCTAATCCGCATATATATCACCATTGCTCTTGATTTTCTTGACCGTATATCTCTTAAATGTCAACATATACACGTGTGATTTAGTTTACAAAGATTTTTCAATGCCAAGAACCTCGATCAGAGAGTAAAAAAGGCGTAAGGTTCACAATGGTGTAAAAGTAAAATTGGATATACCGGTCGACGATTGGAGTTACAGGAACAAGGGCCAAACCAACCACCCAAGAATGGAATAGTTGAGCGAAAACACTTGACAACCTCTTGTAAGCAACTTTTCTTGCCACCAGACCTTTCTCCATCAATTAGGAATCTGATGCCATCACTAAACACATACCTTAAATTGTAACCATTTTTTGAGTGTTTATTTTTGTTGTCTAATCCGCATATATATCACCGTTGCTCTTGATTTTCTTGACTGTATATATATCTCTTAAATGTAGACATATACACGTGTGATTTAGTTTACGAAGATTTTTCAATGTTTAGAACCTCGATCAGAGAGTAAAAAAGGCGTAAGGTTCACAATGGTGTAAAACTAAAATGGGATATACCGGGCTAGGATTCGAGTTACAGAACAAGGTCCAAACCAACCACCCAAGAATGGAATCGTTGAGCGAAAATACTTGACAACCTCCTGGAAACAGCTTTTCTTGCCACGAGACCTTTCTCCATCAATTAGGAATCTGATGCCGTCACCAAACACATTCCTTAAATTGTAGCTATTTTTTGAGTGTTTACTTTTTTGTGTCTAATCCGTATATATATCACCATTGCTCTTGATTTTCTTGACTGTATATCTCTTAAATGTTAACATATACACGTGTGATTTATTTTACAAAGATTTTTCAATGCCGAGAACCTCGATCAGAGAGTAAAAAAGGCGTAAGGTTCACAATGGTGTAAAACTAAAATGGGATATACCGGGCAAGGATTCGAGTTATAGAAACAAGGGCCAAACCAACCACCCAAGAATGGAATCGTCGAGCAAAATCACTTGAGAACCTCCTGGAAGCAGCTTTTCTTGCCACCAGACCTTTCTCCATCAATTACAAATCTGATGCCGTCACTAAACACATTCCTTAAATTGTAGCCATTTTTTGAGTGTTTATTTTTTGGTGTCTAATCCGCATATATATCACCATTGATCTTAATTTTTTCTTGAATTTATATCTCTTAAATGTCAACATGTACACGTGTGATTTAGTTTATGAAGATTTTTCAATGCCGAGAACCTCGACCAGAGAGCAAAAAAGGCGTAAGGTTCACAATGGTGTAAAACTAAAACGGGATATACCGGGCTAGGATTTGAGTTACAGGAACAAGGGCCAAACCAACCACCCAAGAATGGAATCGGAGCGAAAACACTTTACAACCTCCTGGAAGCAGCTTTTCTTGCCACCGGACCTTTCTCCATCAATTAGAAATCTGATGCCGTCACTAAACACATTCCTTAAATTATAGCCATTTTTGAGTGTTTATTTTTTGGTGTCTAATCCGCATATATATCACTATTGCTCTTGATTTTCTTGACCGTATATCTCTTAAAGGTCAACAGATACACATGTGATTTAGTTTACGTAGATTTTTTAATGCCGAGAACCTCGATCAGATAGTAAAAAAGGTGTAAGGTTCACAATGGTGTAAAACTAAAATGAGATATACCGGGCAAGGATTCGAGTTACAGGAACAAGGGCCAAACCAACCACCCAAGAATGGAATCGTCAAGCGAAAATACTTGACAACCTCCTGGAAGCACCTTTTCTTGCCACCAGACATTTCTGCATCAATTAGGAATCTGATGCCGTCTCTAAACACATTACTTAAATTGTAGCCATTTTTTTAGTGTTTATTTTTTGGTGTCTAATCCGCATATATATCACCATTGCTTTTGATTTTCTTGAATGTATATCTCTTAAATGTCAACATGTACACGTGTGATTTAGTTTACGAAGATTTTTAAATGTCGAGAACCTCGACTCGAGAGCAAAAAAGGCGTAAGGTTCACAATGGTGTAAAACTAAAACGGGATATATCGGGCTAGGATTTGAGTTACAAGAACAAGGGCCAAACCAACTACACAAGAATGGTATCGTCGAGCGAAGACACTTTACAACCACCTGGAAACAGCTTTTCTTGCCACCCGACCTTTCTCTATCAATTAGGAATCTGATGCCGTCACTAAACACATTCCTTAAATTGTAGCCAATTTTTGAGTGTTTATTTTTTGGTGTCTAATCCGCATATATATATATATATATATATATATATATATATATATATCACCATTGCTCTTGATTTTCTTGACCGTATATCTCTTAAAGGTCAACATATGCACGTGTGATTTAGTTTACGTAGATTTTTCAATGCCGAGAACCTTGATCAGAGAGTAAAAAAGGCGGAAGGTTCACAATAGTGTAAAAGTAAAATTGGATATACCGATCGACGATTGGAGTTACAGGAACAAGGGCCAAACCAACCACCCAAGAATGGAATCGTCGAGCGAAAACACTTGACAACCTCTTGTAAGCAACTTTTCTTGCCACCAGACCTTTCTCCATCAATTAGGAATCTGATGCCATCACTAAACACATTCCTTAAATTGTAGCCATTTTTTGAATGTTTATTTTTGTTGTGTAATCCGCATATATATCACCATTGCTCTTGATTTTCTTGACTGTATATATATCTCTTAAATGTAAACATATACACGTGTGATTTAGTTTACGAAGATTTTTCAATGTTTAGAACCTCGATCAGAGAGTAAAAAAGGCGGAAGGTTCACAATGGTGTAAAAGAAAAATTGGATATACCGGTCGACGATTGGAGTTACAGGAACAAGGGCCAAACCAACCACCCAAGAATGGAATCGTCGAGCGAAAACACTTGACAACCTCTTGTAAGCAACTTTTCTTGCCACCAGACCTTTCTCCATCAATTAGAAATCTGATGCCGTCACTAAACACATTCCTTAAATTGTAGCCATTTTTTGAATGTTTATTTTTGTTGTGTAATCCGCATATATATCACCATTGCTCTTGATTTTATTGACTGTATATATATCTCTTAAATGTAAACATATACACGTGTGATTTAGTTTACGAAGATTTTTCGATGTTTAGAACCTCGATCAGAGAGTAAAAAAGGCGTAAGGTTCACAATGGTGTAAAACTAAAATGGGATATACCGGGTTAGGATTCGAGTTACAGAACAAGGTCCAAATCAACCACCCAAGAATGGAATCGTCGAGCGAAAATACTTGACAACCTCCTGGAAACAGCTTTTCTTGCCACGAGACCTTTCTCCATCAATTAGGAATCTGATGCCGTCACTAAACACATTCCTTAAATTGTAGCTATTTTTTGAGTGTTTATTTTTTTGTGTCTAATCCGTATATATATCACCATTGCTCTTTATTTTCTTGACTGTATATCTCTTAAATGTCAACATATACACGTGTGATTTATTTTACGAAGATTTTTCAATGCCGAGAACCTCGATCAGAGAGTAAAAAAGGCGTAAGGTTCACAATGGTGTAAAACTAAAATGGGATATACCGGGCAAGGATTCGAGTTATAGAAACAAGGGCCAAACCAACCACCCAAGAATGGAATCGTCGAGCGAAATCACTTGAGAACCTCCTGGAAGCAGCTTTTCTTGCCACCAGACCTTTCTCCATCAATTACAAATCTGATGCCGTCACTAAACACATTCCTTAAATTGTAGCCATTTTTTAAGTGTTTATTTTTTGGTGTCTAATCCGCATATATATCACCATTGCTCTTAATTTTTTCTTGAATTTATATCTCTTAAATGTCAACATGTACACGTGTGATTTAGTTTACGAAGATTTTTCAATGCCGAGAACCTCGACCAGAGAGCAAAAAAGGCGTAAGGTTCACAATGGTGTAAAACTAAAACGGGATATACCGGGCCAGGATTTGAGTTACAGGAACAAGGGCCAAACCAACCACCCAAGAATGGAATCGTCGAGCGAAAACACTTGACAACCTCTTGTAAGCAACTTTTCTTGCCACCAGACCTTTCTCCATCAATTAGGAATCTGATGCCATCACTAAACACATTCCTTAAATTGTAGCCATTTTTTGAATGTTTATTTTTGTTGTGTAATCCGCATATATATCACCATTGCTCTTGATTTTCTTGACCGTATATCTCTTAAAGGTCAACATATACACGTGTGATTTAGTTTACGTAGATTTTTTAATGCCGAGAACCTCGATCAGAGAGTAAAAAAGGCGTAAGGTTCACAATGGTGTAAAACTAAAATGAGATATACCAGGCAAGGATTCGAGTTACTGGAACAAGGGCCAAACCAACCACCCAAGAATGGAATCGTCAAGCGAAAATACTTGACAACCTCCTGGAAGCAGCTTTTCTTGCCACCAGACATTTCTCCATCAATTAGGAATCTGATGCCGTCTCTAAACACATTACTTAAATTGTAGCCATTTTTTTAGTGTTTATTTTTTGGTGTCTAATCCGCATATATATCACCATTGCTTTTGAGTTTCTTGAAATTATATCTCTTAAATGTCAACATGTACCCGTGTGATTTAGTTTACGAAGATTTTTAAATGTCGAGAACCTCGACCCGAGATCAAAAAAGGCGTAAGGTTCACAATGGTGTAAAACTAAAACGGGATATATCGGGCTAGGATTTAAGTTACAAGAACAAGGGCCAAACCAACCACCCAAGAATGGTATCGTCGAGCGAAAACACTTTACAACCTCCTGGAAAAAGCTTTTCTTGCCATCGGACCTTTCTCTGTCAATTAGGAATCTGATGCCGTCACTAAACACATTCCTTAAATTGTAGCCATTTTTTGAGTGTTTATTTTTTGGTGTCTAATCGGCATATATATATATATATATATATATCACCATTGCTCTTGATTTTCTTGACCGTATATCACTTAAAGGTCAACATATGCACGTGTGATTTAGTTTACGTAGATTTTGTTAATGCCGAGAACCTTGATCAGAGAGTAAAAAAGGCGTAAGGTTCACAACGGGGTAAAACTAAAATGAGATATACCGGGCGAGGTTTCGAGTTACAGGAACAAGGGGCAAACCAACCACCCAAGAATAGAATCATCAAGAGAAAACACTTGACAACCCCCTGGAAGCAGCTTTTCTTGCCACCAGACATTTCTCCATCAATTAGGAATCTGATGCCGTCACTAAATACATTACTTAAATTGTAGCCATTTTTTGAGTGTTTATTTTTTGGTGTCTAATCCGCATATATATCACCATTGCTCTTGATTTTCTTGACCGTATATCTCTTAAAGGTCAACATATACACATTGGATTTAGTTTACGAAGATTTTTCAATGCCGAGAACATCGATCAGAGAGTAAAAAGGCGTAAGGTTCACAATGGTGAAAAACTAAAATGGGATATACCGGGCTAGGATTCGAGTTACAGGAACAAGGGCCAAACCAGCCACCCAAGTATGGAATCGTCAAGCGAAAACACTTGACAACCTCCTGGAAGCAGCTTTTCTTGCCACCAGACCTTTCTCCATCAATTAGGAATCTGATGTCGTCACTAAACACATTCATTAAATTGTAGCCATTTTTTGAGTGTTTATTTTTTAGTGTCTCGTCCGCATATATATCACCATTGCTCTTGATTTTCTTGACTGTATATTGATGTGTGTAAAATGTAACATTTAAATTACATCAAATGAGGCATAAAACTAACCCTTTTTAAGTACTAATGTTGGAAAAAGAGTGTTTTTGTCTTCCTTTTGTATTTTCAGGATTAAATGAGCTCTATTTCACAAAAGAAGCAAAAAGACAGCTAAATCTAACATAAATACAAGAAAAGGAACATAAGTGGACTGCCCGACCCCTCAACGGCATCTTCCCAAGCAAAATAGAGAAGACTGAAGACTGAACACGCCCCGTGCTCAGCCAGCACGGGGCCGTGCCCAAGAAGCAGCAGAAAAGACAAACCTATAGAAGCTTCTATTGCCCACCACGGGCCGTGCCCAGTGAACACGGCGGCGTGGCGAAAGTACAGCAGGCGCATTAATTGTAATTGCGAATTACAATTAATGAAGAGAGAGAGTGTCAGACAGGCACGGGGGCGTGTCCAGCGGACACGGGGCCGTGCCCAGCCTTCTGTTCAGCCTATAAATAGGAGTGCTTGGTTTCATTTCAACTCATCCCTTGGCACACCACCTCTCTCACACTTCATCCACCACCCACCACCACCATAACACCATCATCCACCACCATCATCCATTGTCCATCGTAGAGTGTGTGAGTCGTCTCGGGATCCAAGATTGATCGTAAGAGTTCTTGACAATCAAGGCCATGTTTGCCTAAGTCTCTTACATCACTTGGTGAAGACAAAGTGTCTAGTGTAATACTTTTTATTTCTAATCTTTTGCACTTTTTATTTGGTTTTGTATTAATGACTTTAATAACTAGTTGCTTATGTTGAAGGTGATCTTTCCTTATCGTTTGTCCGTGGTGTCTTGGCATTATTTTACTATCTATATAAAATAAAAGATTTTCACCATTCATATCTCCACGGTCTATATGGAGGTATGTTGGCTACCTGGTCGGGGGTTAAGGGAACGGTTTGGTAAAGGTCTTACCATTGTTCAGCGCTTAGAGGTCCTGCAATGGACCTGGGTCAAATTTAGTAGGACATCCTTCAATACTTAACGGTATTGGATGGCGGGGGTCCAAACTCTTTGATCCCCTCATAAGTTAACTACTATTAATACTATAACGCGCTATTTAGGACTGTATCCCTGCTGACTCAGACTACTTAGTCGAGGGTAACGTCACCTCCAAAAGAGGGGCCTACCATAATTTGCATTAATAACTTAATTAATTATCTTCCAATAATCCACCCTTTTAGGATTGCATCCTTGCTGACTCAAACTACTGGGGTGAGGGTAACGTCACCTTCAAAAGAGGGGCCTACTACAATAACTAAGATAATCTCTTAAATATGTGCAAAAGTGCGGAAATAATCAAAGGTTACACTAGATACGAGTCGGAACCAAGTGATTCATCTTGTCTATCTGTTTTTCTTTTATTTTTATTTTCAGCATTTTAGTTGGTTTTTATTTTTCTTAGTTTAAAACACTTTTCTAACTTTTTATTTTTGATTAAAAGTTGAGGATAAACCGGTACTAAAAGCTCTTGTGTCCTTGGACGACCTCGGTATCTTGCCAACACTATACTACACTCACGATGGGTGCACTTGCCCATATGTGTGTTTAGTGTTAGTAAAATATCGTGTTTTATAAATTAAAAACTTGGCTAAAAATAAGTGTTAAAGGGGCTTAAAATATACACCTAATATATATAACACTTCACACGCATCAATATCTCTTAAATTTCAACATATACACGTGTGATTTAGTTTACGAAGATTTTTCAATGCCGAAAACCCTTGACAACCTCCTGGTAGCAGCTTTTCTTGCTACCAGACCTTTCTCCATCAATTAGGAATCTGATCCCGCCACTAAACACATTCCTTAAATTGTAGCAAGTTTTTGAGTGTTTATTTTTTGGTGTCTAATCCGCATATACATCACCATTGCTCTTGATTTTCTTGACTGTATATCTCTTAAATGTCAACATATGCACGTGTGATTTAGTTTACGAAGATTTTTCAATGCCGAGAACCTCGATCAGAGAGTGAAAAAGGCGTAAGGTTTACAATGGTGTAAAACTAAAATGGGATATACAGTGCTAGGATTCAAGTTACAGGAACAAGGGCCAAACCAACCACCCAAGAATGGAATCGTCGAGCGAAAACACTTGACAACCTCCTAGAAGCTGCTTTTCTTGACAACCTCCTGGAAGCAGCTTTTCTTGACAACCTCCTTGAAGCAGCTTTTCTTGCCACCAGACCTTTCTCCATCAATTAGGATTCTGATGCCATCACTAAACACATTCCTTAAATTGTAGCCATTTTTTAGTGTTTTTTTTGGTGTCTAATCCGCATATATATATATATATATATATATATATATATCACCATTGTTCTTGATTTTCTTAACTGTATATCTCTTAAATGTCAACATATACACGTGTTATTTAGTTTACGAAGATTTTTCAATGCCGAAAATCTCGATCAGAGTGTAAAAAACGCGTAAGGTTTACAAGGGTGTAAAACTAAAAAGGGATATACCGGGCTAGGATTAGAGTTACAGGAACAAGGGCCAAACCAATCACCCAAGAAATGGAATTATTGAGCGAAGACACTTGACAACCTCCTGGAAGCAGCTTTTCTTGCCACCAAATCTTTCTCCATCAATTAGGAATATGATGCCGTCACTAAACACATTCCTTAAATTGTAGCCATTTTTTGAGTGTTTATTTTTTGGTGTCTAATCCGCATATATATCACCGTTGCTCTTGATTTTCATGACCGTATATCTCTTAAAGGTCAACATATACACATGTGATTTAGTTTACGAAGATTTTTCAATGCCGAGAACATTGATCAGAGAGTAAAAAAGCGTAAGGTTCACAATGGTGAAAAACTAAAATGGGATATACCGGGCTAGGATTCGAGTTACAGGAACATGGGCCAAACCAGCCACCCAAGAATGGAATCGTCAAGCGAAAACAATTGACAACCTCCTGGAAGCGGCTTTTCTTGCCACCAGACCTTTCTCTATCAATTAGGAATCTGATGCCGTCACTAAACACATTCCTTAAATTGTAGCCATTTTTTGAGTGTTTATTTTTTGGTGTCTCATCCGCATATATATCACCATTGCTCTTGATTTTCTTGACTGTATATCTCTTAAATGTCAACATATACACGTGTGATTTAGTTTACGAAGATTTTTCAATGCCGAGAACCTCGATCAGAGAATAAAAAAGGTGTAAGGTTCACAATGGTGTAAAACTAAAATGGGATATACCGGGCTAGCATTCGAGTTACAGGAAGAAGGGCCAAACCAACCACCCAATAATGGAATCGTCGAGCAAAACCACTTGACGGCCTCCTGGAAGCAGCTTTTCTTGCCACCAGTCCTTTCTCCATCAATTAGAAATCTTATGCCATCACTAAACACATACCTTAGATAGTAGCCATTTTTTGAGTGTTTATTTTTTGGTGTCTAATCCGCATACATATCAAGATTGCTCTTGATATCTCTTAAATTTCAACATATGCATGTGCGATTTAGTTTACGAAGATTTTTCAATGCCGAGAACCTCTATCAGAGAGTAAAAGAGGCGCAAGGGTCACAATGGTGTAAAACTAAAATAGGATATACCGGGCTAGGATTCGAGTTACAGAACAAGGGCCAAACCAACCACCCAAGAATGGAATCTTCGAGCGAAAACACTTGACAACCTCCGGGAAGCAGCTTTTCTTGCCACCAGACCTTTCTCCATCAACTAGGAATCTGATGCCGTCACAAAACACATTCCTTAAATTATAGCCAGTTTTTGAGTGTTTATTTTTTGGTGTCTAATCCGCATATACATCACCATTGCTCTTGATTTTCTTGACCGTATATTTCTTAAAGGTCAACATATACACATGTGATTTAGTTTACGATGATTTTTCAATGCCGAGAACATCGATCAGAGAGTAAAACGGCGTAAGGTTCACAATGGTGAAAAACTAAAATGGGATATACCGGGCTAGGATCCGAGTTACAGGAACATAGGCCAAACCAACCACCCAATAATGGAATCGTCAAGCGAAAACACTTGACAACCTCCTGGAAGCAGCTTTTCTTGCCACCAGACCCTTCTCCATCAATTAGGAATCTGATGCCGTCACTAAACACATTCCTTAAATTGTAGACATTTTTTGAGTGTTTATTTTTTGGTGTCTCATCTGCATATATATCACCATTGCTCTGGATTTTCTTGACTGTGTATCTCTTAAATGTCAACATATACCCGTGTGATTTAGTTTACGAAGATTTTTCAATGCCGAGAACCTCGATCAGAGAGTAAAATAGGCGTAAGGTTCACAATGGTGTAAAACTAAAATGGGATATACCGGGCTAGGATTCGATTTACAGGAACAAGGGCCAAACAACCACGCAAGAATGGAATCGTCGAGCGAAAACCCTTGACAACATCCTGGAAGCAGCTTTCTTGCCACCAGTCCTTTCTCCATCAATTAGGAATCTGATGCCGCCACTAAACACATTCCTTAAATTGTAGCAAGTTTTTGAGTGTTTATTTTTTGGTGTCTAATCCGCATATACATAACCATTGCTCTTGATTTTTTTGACTGTATATCTCTTAAATGTCAACATATGCACGTGTGATTTAGTTTACGAAGATTTTTCAATGCCAATAACCTCGATCAGAGAGTGAAAAAGGCGAAAGGTTTATAATGGTGTAAAACTAAAATGGGATATACAGGGTTAGGATTCGAGTTACAGGAACAAGGACCAAACCAACCACCCAAGAATGGAATCGTCGAGCGAAAACACTTGACAACCTCCTTGATGCAGCTTTTCTTGACAACCTCCTGGAAGCAGCTTTTCTTGACAGCCTCCTGGAAGCAGCTTTTCTTGCCACCAGACCATTCTCCATCAATTAGGATTCTGATGCCGTCACTAAACACATTCCTTAAATTGTAGCCATTTATTGAGTGTTTATTTTTTGGTGTCTAATTCGCATATATATATATATATATAAATATATATATCACCATTGTTCTTGATTTTCTTAACTTTATATCTCTTAAATGTCAACATATATACGTGTTATTTAGTTTACGAAGATTTTTCATTGCCGAAAACCTCGATCAGAGTGTAAAAAACGCGTAAGGTTTACAATGGTGTAAAACTAAAAAGGGATATACCGGGCTAGGATTCGAGTTACAGGAATAAGGGCCAAACCAACCACCCAATAATGGAATCGTCGAGCAAAACCACTTGACGACCTCCTGGAAGCAGCTTTTCTTGCCACCAGACCTTTCTCCATCAATTAGAAATCTGATGCCGTCACTAAACACATTCCTTAAATTGTAGCCATTTTTTGAGTGTTTATTTTTTGGTGTCTGATCCGCATATCACCATTGCTCTTGATTTTCTAGACTGTATATCAATTAAATGTCAACATATACCCGTTTGATTTAGTTTTCGAAGATTTTTCAGTGCCGAGAATCTCGATCAGAGAGTAAAAATGGCGCAAGGTTCACAATGGTGTAACACTAAAATGGGATATACCGGGCTAGGATTCGAGTTACAGGAACAAGGGCCAAACCAACCACCCAAGAAAGGAATCATCGAGCGAAAACACTTGACAACCTCCTGGAAGCAGCTTTTCTTGCCACCAGACCTTTGTCCATCAATTAGAAATCTGATTCCGTTACTAAACACATTACTTAAATTGTAGCCATTTTTTGAGTGTTTATTTTTAGGTGTCTAATCCGCATATATATCACCGTTGCTCTTGATTTTCTTGACTGTATATCTGTTAAATGTCAACATATACACGAGTGATTTAGTTTACGAAGATTTTTGAATTCCAAGAAACTCGATCAGAGAGTAAAAAAGGCGTAAGGTTCACAATGGTGTAAAACTTAAATGGGATATATCGGGCTAGGATTCGAGTTACAGGAACAAGGGCCAAACCAACCACCCAAGAATGGAATCGTCGAGCAAAAACACTTGACAACCTCCTGGAAGCAGCTTTTCTTGCCACCGGACCTTTCTCCATCAATTAGGAATCTGATACCGTCACTAAACACATTCCTTAAATTGTAGCCAATTTTTGAGTGTTTATTTTTTGGTGTTCAATCCGCATATATATAGCACCGTTGCTCTTGATTTTCTTAACTGTATATATCTAAAATGTTAACATATACACGTGTGATTTAGTTTACGAAGATTTTTCAATGCCGAGAACCTCAATCAGACAGTAAAAAAAGGCGTAAGATTCACAATGGTGTAAAACTAAAATGGGATATACTGGGCTAGGATTCGAGTTACAGGAGCAAGGGCCAAACCAACAACCAAAGAATGAAATCGTCGAGCGAAAACACTTGACAACCTTCTGGAAGCAGCTTTTCTTGCCACCAGACCTTTCTCCATCAATTAGGAATCTGATGCCGTCACCAAACGCATTCCTTAAATTGTAGCCATTTTTTGAGTGTTTATTTTTTGGTGTGTAATCCGCATATATATCACCATTGCTCTTGATTTTCTTGATTGTATATCTCTTAGATGTCAACATATACACGTGTGATTTAGTTTACGAATATTTTTTAATGCTGAGAACCTTGATCAAAGAGTAAAAAAGGCGTATGGTTCACAATGGTGTAAAACTAAAATGGGATATACCGGGCTAGGATTCGAGTTACAGGAACAAGGGTCAAACCAACCACCGAAGAATAGAATCGTCGGGCAAAAATAATTGACAACCTCCTAGAAGCAGCTTTTCTTGACAACCTCCTAAAGCAGCTTTTCTTGCCACCAGACCTTTCTCCACCAATTAGGAATCTGATGCCGTCACTGAACACATTCCTTAAATTATAGCCATTTTCTGAGTGTTTATTTTTTGGTGACTAATCCGCATATATATCACCATTGCTCTTGATTTTCTTAACTGTATATCTCTTAAATGTCAACATATACACGTGTGATTTAGTATACTAAGATTTTTCAATGTCGAGAACCTCGATCCGAGAGTAAAAAAGGCTTTAGGTTCACAATGGTGTAAAACTACAATATGATATACCGGGCAAGGATTCGAGTTACAGGAACTAGGGCCAAACCAACCACCCAAAAATGGAATCGTTAAGCGAAAACACTTGACAACCTCCTGGAAGCTGCATTTTTTGCCAACAGACCTTTCTCCATCAATTAGAAATCTGATGCCGTCACTAAACACATTCCTTAAATTGTATCCATTTTTTGAGTGTTTAGTTTTTGGTGTCTAATCGGCATACACTTGACAACACTTGACAACCTCCTGGAAGCTGCATTTTTTGCCAACAGACCTTTCTCCATCAATTAGAAATCAGATGCCGTCACTAAACACATTTCTTAAATTGTATCCATTTTTTGAGTGTTTAGTTTTTGGTGTCTAATCGGCATATATATCACCATTGCTCTTGATTTTCTTGACTGTATATCTCTTAAATTTCAACTTATACACGTGTGATTTAGTTTACGAAGATTTTTCAATGCCGAGAACCTCGACCAGAGAGTAAAAAAGGCTTAAGGTTTACACTGGTGTAAAACTAAAATAGAATGTACCGGGCTAGGATTCGAGTTACAGGAACAAGGGCCAAACCAACCAACCAAGAATGGAATCGTCAAGCGAAAACACTTGACAACCTCCTGGAAGCAGCTTTTCCTGCCACCAGACCTTTCTCCATCAATTAGGAATCTGATGCCGTCACTAAACACATTCCTTAAATTGTTGCCATTTTTTGAGTGTTTATTTTTTGGTGTCTAATCCGTATATATATCACCATTGCTCTTGATTTTCTTGACTGTATATCTCTTGAATGTCAACATATACACGTGTGATTTAGTTTACAAAGATTTTTCAATGCTGAGAACCTCGATCAGAGAGTAAATAAGGCGTAAGGTTCACAATGGTGTAAAACTAAATTGGGATATACCGGGCAAGGATTCGAGTTCCAAGAACAAGGGCCAAACCAACCACCCAAGAATGGAATCGTCGAAAGAAAACATTTGACAACCTCCTGGAAGCAGCTTTTCTTGCCACGGACCTTTCTCCATCAATTAGGAATCTGATGCCGTCACTAAACACATTCCATAAATCGTTGCCATTTTTTGATTGTTTATTTTTTAGTGTCTAATCCGCATATATATCACCATTGTTCTTGATTTTCTTGACTGTGTATTTCTTAAATGTCAACATATACATGTGTGTTTTAGTGTACGAAGATTTTTCAATGCCGAGAACCTTGATCAAAGAGTAAAAAAGGCGTAAGGTTCACAATGTTGTAGAACTAAAATTGGATATACCGGGCTAGGATTGAGTAACATGAACAAAGGCCCACCCAACCAGCCAAGAATGGAATCGTCGAGCAAAAACACATGACAACCTCCTAGAAGCAGCTTTTCTTACCACCAGACCTGTCTCCGTCAATTAGGAATCTTATGTCGTCACTAAACACGTTCCTTAAATAGTAGCCTTTTTTGAGTGTTTATTTTTTGGTATCTAATCTGCATATATATCACCATTGCTCTTGATTTTCTTGATTGTATATCTCTTAAATGTCAACATATACACGTGTGATTTAGTTTACGAAGATTTTTCGATGAAGAGAACCTCGATCAGAGAGTAAAAAAGGTTTAACGTTCACAATGGTGTAAAACTAAAATGGGATATACCGGGCTAGGATTCGAGTTACAGGAACAAGGGCCAAACTAACCACCCAAGAATGGAATCGTCGAGCGAAAACACTTGACAACCTCCTGGAAGCAGCATTTCTTACCACCAGACATTTCTACATCAATAAAGAATCTTATGTCGTCACTAAACACGTTCCTTAAATAGTAGCCATTTTTTGAGTGTTTATTTTTTGGTATCTAATCTGCATATATATATCACCATTGCTCTTGATTTTCTTGATTGTATATCTTTTAAATGTAAACATATACACGTGTGATTTAGTTTACGAATATTTTTCAATGCTGAGAACCTTGATCAGAGAGTAAAAAAGGCGTAACGTTCATAGTGGTGTAAAACTAAAATGGGATATATCGGGCTAGGATTCGAGTTACTGGAACAAGGGCTAAACCAACCACCCAAGAATGGAATCGTCGAAAGAGAACATTTGACAACCTCCTGGAAGCAGCTTTTCTTGCCACAGACCTTTCTCCATCAACTAGGAATCTGATGCCGTCACTAAACACATTCCATAAATTGTAGCCATTTTTTCATTGTTTATTTTTTGGTGTCTAATCCGCATATATATCACCATTGCTCTTGATTTTCTTGACTGTGTATCTCTTAAATGTCAACATATACATGTGTGATTTAGTTTACGAAGATTTTTCAATGCCGAGAACCTTGATCAGAGAGTAAAAAAGGCATAAGGTTCACAATGGTGTAAAACTAAAATGGGATATATCGGGCTAGGATTCGAGTTACAGGAACAAGGGCCAAACCAACCACCCAAGAATGGAATCGTCGAGCGAAAACACTTGACAACCTCCTGGAAGCAGCCTTTCTTGCCACCAGACTTTTCTCCATCAATTAGGAATCAGATGCCGACACTAAACATATTCCTTAAATTGTAGCCATTTTTTGAGTGTTTATTTTTTGTTGTCTAATCCGCATATATATCACCATTGCTCTTGATTTTCTTGACTATATATCTCTTAAATGTCAACATATACTCCTGTGATTTAGTTTACGAAGATTTTTCAATGCCGAGAAACTCGATCAGAGAGTAAAAAGGCGTAAGGTTCACAATGGTGTAAAACTAAAATGGGATATACCGGGCTAGGATTCGAGTTACAGAACAAGGGCCAAACCAACCACCCAAGAATGGAATCGTCGAGCGAAAACACTTGACAACCTCCTCGGAGCAGATTTTCTTGCCACCAGACCTTTCTCCATCAATTAGGAATCTGATGCCATCACTAAACACATTCCTTAAATTGTACCCAGTTTTTGAGTGTTTATTTTTTGGTGTCTAATCCGCATATACATCACCATTGCTCTTGATTTTCTTGACTCTATATCTCTTAAATGTCAACATATACACGTGTGATTTAGTTTATGAAGATTTCTTAATGCCGAGAACCTCGATCAGAGAATAAAAAAGGCGTAAGGTTCACAATGGTGTAAAACATAAATGAGATATACCGGGCTAGAATTCGAGATACAGGAACAAGGGTCAAACCAACCACCCATGAATAGAATCTTCGAGCGAAAACACTTGACAACCTCCTAGAAGCAGCTTTTCTAGACAACCTCCTGGAAGCAGGTTTTCTTGCCAACAGACCTTTCTCCATCAATTAGGAATCTGATGCCGTAACTAAACACATTCCCTAAATTGTAGCCATTTTTTGAGTGTTTATTTTTTGGTGTCTAATCCGCATATATATCACCATTGCTCTTGATTTTCTTGATTGTATATATCTCTTAAATGTCGACAAATACATGTGTGATTTAGTTTACAAAGATTTTTCAATGAAGAGAACCTCGATCAGAGAGTAAAAAAGGCGTAATGTTCACAATGGTGTAAAACTAAAATGGGATATACCGGGCTAGAATTCGAGTTACAGAAACAAGTGCCAAACCAACCACCCTAGAATGGAATCGACAAACGAAAACACTTGAAAATCTCCTGGAAGCAGCTTTTCTTGCCACCAGACCTTTCTCCATCAATTAGGAATCAGATGCCGACACTAAACACATTCCTTAAATTGTAGCCATTTTTTAAGTGTTTATTTTTTGTTGTCTAATCCGCATATATATGACCATTGCTCTTGATTTTCTTGACTGTATATCTCTTAAATGTCAAGATATACTCGTGTGATTTAGTTTACAAAGATTTTTCATTGCCGAGAACCTCGATCAGAGAGTAAAAAGGCGTAGGGTTCACAATGGTGTAAAACTAAAATGGGATATACCGGGCTAGGATTCGAGGTACAGAACAAGGGCCAAACCAACCACCCAAGAATGGAATCGTCGAACGAAAACACTTGACAACCTCCTGGAAGCAGCTTTTCTTGCCACCAGACCTTTCTCCATCAATTAGGAATCTGATGCCGTCACTAAACACATTCCTTAAATTGTAGCCAGTTTTTTAGTGTTTACTTTTTGGTGTCTAATCCGCATAAACATCACCATTGCTCTTGATTTTCTTGACTGTATATCTCTTAAATGTCAACATATACACGTGTGATTTAGCTTACGAAGATTTTTTTAATGCCGAGAGCCTCGATCAGAGAATAAAAAAGGCGTGAGGTTCACAATGGTGTAAAACTAAAATGAGATATACCGAGTTAGGATTCTAGTTACCGGAACCAGGGTCAAACCAATCACCCATGAATGGAATCGTCGAGCGAAAACACTTGACAACATCCTAGAAGCAGCTTTTCTTGACAACTTCCTGGAAGCAGCTTTTCTTGCCAACAGACCTTTCTCCATCAATTAGGAATCTGATGCCGTCACTAAACACATTCCTTAAAATGTAGCCAATTTTTGAGTGTTTATTTTTGGTGTCTTATCCGCTTATATATCGCCATTGCTCTTGATTTTCTTGACTGTATATCTCTTAAATGTTAACATATACACGTGTGATTTAGTTTACAAAGATTTTTCAATGACGAGAACCTCGATCAGAGAGTAAAAAAGGTGTAAGGTTCACAATGATGAGATACACCAGGCTAGGATTCGAGTTACAGGAATAAGGGCCAAACGAACCACCCAAGAATGGAATCGTCGAGCAAAAACACTTGACGACCTCTTGGAAGCAGCTTTTCTTGCCACCAGACCTTTCTCCATCAATTAGAAATCTGATGCCGTCATTAAACACATTCCTTAAATTGTAGCCATTTTTTGAGTGTTTATTTTTTGGTGTCTAATCCGCATTTATATCACCATTGCTCTTGATTTTCTTGATTGTATATCTCTTAAATGTCAACATTTACACGTGTGATTTAGTTTACGCTGATTTTTCAATGCCGAGAACCTCGACCAGAGAGTAAAAAAGGCGTAACGTTCATAGTGGTGTAAAACTAAATTGAGATATACCGGGATAGGATTCGAGTTACAGGAACAAGGGCCAAACCAACCACCCAAGAATGGAAACGTCGAAAGAAAACACTTGACAACCTCCTGGAAGCAGCTTTTCTTGCCACAGACCTTTCTCCATCAATTAGGAATCTGATGCTGTCATAAACACATTCCTTAAATTGTAGCCATTTTTTGAGTATTTATTTTTTGGTGTCTAATCCGCATATATATCACCATTGCTCTTAATTTTATTGACTGTAAATCTCTTAAATGTCAACATATACACGTGTGATTTAGTTTACAAAGATTTTTCAATGCCGAGAACTTTGATAAGAGAGTAAAAAAGGCGTAACGTTCACAATGGTGGAAAACTAAAGTGGGATATACAGGGCTAGGATTCGAGTTACCGGAACAAGGGCCAAACCAACCACACAAGAAGGGAATCATCGCAAGAAAACACTTGACAACCTCGTGGAAGCGGCTTTTCTTGCCACAGACCTTTCTCCATCAATTAGGAATCTAATGCCGTCACTAAACGCATTCCTTAAATTGTAGCAATTTTTTGAGTGTTTATTTTTTGTGTCTAATCCCCATATATATCACCATTGCTCTTGATTTTCTTGACTGTATATCTCTTAAATGTCAACATATACACGTGTGATTTAGTTTACAAAGATTTTTCAATGCCGAGAACCTTGATCAGATAGTAAAAAAGGTGTAAGTTTCACGATGGTGGAAAATTAAAATGGGATATACCGGGCTAGGATTCGAGTTACAGGAACAAGGGCCAAACCAACCACCCAAGAATGGAATCGTCAAGTGAAAACACTTGACAACCTCCTAGAAGCAGCCTTTCTTGCCACCAGACCTTTCTCCTTCAATTAGGAATCTGATGCCGTCACTAAACACATTCCTTAAATTGTACCCATTTTTTGAGTGTTTATTTTTTGGTGTCTTGTCCACATATATATCAGCGTTGCTCTTGATTTTCTTGATTGTATATCTCTTAAATGTCAAAATATACACGTGTGATTTAGTTTATGAAGATTTTTCAATGAAGAGAACCTCGATCAGAGAGTAAAAAAGGCGTAACGTTGACAATGATGTAAAACTATAATGTGATATACCGGCCTAGGATTCGAGTTACAGGAACAAGGGCCAAACAAACCACCCAAGAATGGAATCATCGAGCGAAAACACTTGACAGCCTCCTGGAAGCTGCTTTTCTTGCCACCAGACTTTTCTCCATCAATTAGGAATAAGATGCCGACACTAAACACATTTCTTAAATTGTTGCCATTTTTTGATTGTTTATTTTTTGGTGTCTAATCCGCATATATATCACCATTGCTCTTTATTTTATTGACTGTATATCTCTTAAATGTCAACATATACACGTGTGATTTAGTTTACGAAGATTTTTCAATGCCGAGAACCTCGATTAGAGAGTAAAAAAGGCGTACGGTTCACAATGGTGTAAAACTAAAATGGGATATACCGGGCTAGGATTCGAGTTACAGAACAAGGGCCAAACCAACCACCCAAGAATGGAATCGTCGAGCGAAAACACTTGACAATCTCCTGGAAGCAGCTTTTCTTGCCACCAGACATTTGTCCATCAATTAGGAATCTGATGCCGCCATTAAACACATTCCTTAAATTGTATCCATTTTGTTAGGAAACTTTATTTGTAAGTATTGAAGAAAATCAGATTCAACTTGATCTATGAAGAAGATAACAGTCCTGAAGATCTCAACAAGAAGAAGAAGATCGGATAGGACAACTTAAAAGAACAACATCTACTTCAAAGTATCATAAGTTGATCAAGAGCTGAAGAAGATTATCAGAGAAGGTCTTTCTGATGGATCTGATGATATTTATGATGAAATATCATCAGCTTCTGACGATTCTGATCATCAGATTTTCTGATGATTTGTTCACCAGAATTTCTGATGAAGTGGTTTATCAGAAATTTTGATAAATGCCCCACTTGTCTAAAAATCAGCTCTATCCTGCCACAATAACCGAAGCAACTTGACATTATAGGATATCATGATGACAAAGGCAACTTGACTGTTGGATTCAATGAATATGTCAAATAACTACTTTATGCAGGACTTATACATGAATAAATAAATGTTTATTCATATATCCAGCCATCTATAAATAGAAGGCTCATCAAGCAGAGAACAATGAGTAAAGCTTAGCATTCAATACATACTACAAACTCCATTGTCCTTTCACCCTCAGAATTCAAGTATTCATTTGTAATAGATAATAATCTGACAATCACCTTGTAAACCATTTTGTTTCAAAGTGATATAAACTTGATAATTATGTAGGTCTTGTTTCTTGAAAGTCTGATTTCTATTTCCGCACACTATTTTCACATCTATTGAAATCACTTGCCATATTACGTGAGAAGAAGTTTTTAAGTCCAAACTGGGACCAACAATTGGTATCAGAGCAGATTGAATAAATCATTTTCAAACGATCAATATCTCATCTTCTTTTCTCTAAATATGGCCAGCTTTCAATCATGGAATAATGCTTTTAACATTGGCTCTATGTCTAAACCTCCGACTCTGGTCAGAGAGGAATACCCCCAATGGAAAATCAGGATGGTCAATTTCCTTAATGGTCATGACCGAGCTCTGTTTCAATCCATTGAAAGGGGTCCACATATACCAATGACTGAAATACAAGCTATTCCAGCAACTGATCAATCACCTGCAATCCCTGCCTCCCGAGCTCCCAAAAGTGAAATACTTTGGAGCCCGGAAGACAAGGAAAAGGTGGCTGGGGATGAAAGGGAAAAGTCACTTTTAATAATGGCTATCCCTAATGACATATTTTCACAAGTTGATGCATGTACATCAGCTAAGGAAATATGGGATCAGTTGGAAAATCTTTGTGAAGGAGGAGAAAGGATGAAAAGAAACAAAAGAACAAACAACGTTTCCTCATATGAGAGATTCAAAAGGTTACATAATGAAAGATTAAATGAAACATATCAAAGATTTACAAAACTTTTGAACGAGCTAAAGAAATTTGGAATAACAAAATCAAATGATGAAAGAAACATAAAATTTCTGGATGCCTTACCTAGAGAATGGAGAAGTCTAACCATGACTTTGTCCTCAACCATAGAACTAGGTAATATGAGTCTTCATGACTTATACAGCATTCTGGTCCCCAGAGAAGAAGAAATATTTGAAGATTCCATTCAAAGAGGGGGATCTTTAGCTCTTATCTCAAACTCACAAAGAACACCTACCAATGATCCACAATCATCAAACAGTCAAAATCTTGAAATTTTTTATACATCATCAGATTTTTCAGCTTTTGCTGAAGCAATTGCACTGCTCACTAAAACCTTTGAGCAGAGATTGAGGGGAGGGGGCCAAAGATACCAGAAAAGTGACAGAGGGAGGATGGATGGAAGATCTAAGGAAGAAGGTAGATATAAGGATAAGGGAAAGGCTGACGTTGTGTGTTACAAGTGCAAGCAGAGGGGTCACTATGCATCAGAATGCAAGACCAAGAAATTGAAAGATGTTACTTATTATGAGAAGAAGCTGGAAGAAGCAAAGAAGCAGCAACAAGTCAGTTTGATAGCAGGGACAGATACATGGCTATCTGATGATTCTTCTGATGAAGAAGAAGAAGAAGAAGAAATTGCTAATTTCTGCCTTATGGCACTTTCTGATGACCTACCAGAAACTTCAGGACAGAAGGTAAATTTAGACAATCTTGATCTTGAACACAAGCTAAATAAGCTCATGTCAGATTTTCTAAATCTGCAAGATAAGCAGAAATCAGATAGAAAAAAATCTGATGAGTTGCAAAGGACCATGAATAAAATCATACTTGAAAACCAATTACTAATAGAAGAAAGTTTAGATCACAGAGCTAAAATTGAGTTCTATGAAAATGAAAGAAAAGATCTTTACAAGAAAATTAATGATAAGGAAATTAATGTGAGAGGTTTTCAACAAGCTAAGGAATTCATAAATTTCATCGAGTCCACACCAAAGAACAAAGGAGAGGGTTTAGGATATGTAAAAACAAGAGAAAGTAAACCATCAGATTTCTGATAAATTTTCATTAGAATCTTTGTAAAAGAAACACAAGAGAAAGAACAAAGGAGAGGGTCTTTGTAAAAGCAACACATCAGATTTCTGATAAATTTTCATTAGAATCTGACTCTGAATCATGCAAATCAATCTGTTCTGAATACTCTTTTGAAAACCCCAACTTTAAAGCAAAAATAAGTGAATGCAAACAAAAATCTTTAAAGATTCCAGAAGCAGTTCACTTATTGATTCAAAATTATCCACTCATTCCATCACAAGAAAAAATATCAGAAAATTCTGATAAAGAATCTTGTATGTGTATTGACATACTGAAGCTTGTTCAACACCATCTCCAAAAGAAAAGTGAAAAATCTGTTTATGGCTCAGCATATAACAGATATCCTGATAAAAGGACGTCAAGAGAAAATAATCTGATTAAAATCTCATCAGAAAGAGTACCCAAACAAGTCTGGGTACCAAAAACCCTCTAATTTTTCCATTTCAGGACCATCATGTGTAGCAGATCTGGTATTGCGATTCTGGAAGCTCCAAGCCCATGACTGGGGACAGGAGCTTACTCAGTAACTTTGTTTCAAAACTGGGTAAAATGGTAAATTTTGGAAATGGAGTAAAAGGGAGGATCATGGGATATGGATGCATAAGGTATGGATGTTTGACCATAGAAATAGTAGCCTATGTAGAAGGCTTAAGGTACAATCTGCTAAATTTTGGTCAATTCTGTGATAAAGATCTTTCAGATAACCTTATTACCAGAAAAATGCTTGACAATTTGTCTCAATGATAATAAAAAAACAAGATTATAAATCTGATAAAACACCAGAAAATCTGATAAATTATCAGAAAATCTGATGTATCATCAGAAAATCTGATATATCATCCGAACATCTGATGAATCATCAGAAATTCTGGTAATTCATCAGAAAACATGTTGAAAAATCAGAATCATCGTTGATTATTAGAACATATTCATGCATGTCACCATCCTTATTCATATCTCATATCTGCATATTCATAAACTGTAGTTTTTGCGTCTATTTTTCATTTTCTTTATTATTGCATCTTTTTTTATTAGTGTTGATAACGTCATATGACATGAAAATTTTCTAGGAACTCGTTAATGGTTGCAAAGCTTTTTCTCTCCTTCATTAAATACACCTCATCAATATTAAGGAGATTGAAGTGACATATTGGTAGGTAATCATGATATATTATCAGAAAATGGCCGCCTAAATCATTTAATGCATGAGAGTTTATCTCAGTTATTCCTTATGCCATTTGATAGAAAATTAAATAACAAAGATTGTGGTGAACAAAATCTATAAGTAGGTAGATGCCATTTATGGAAAACTTCAAGTTTACTATAAATGATCACCACCTTGAGCTAAGATTGTCACCATCGCATAAGAAAACCCCAGAAAATACAACTTCATCTTCTTCTTCTTCATCTCACACTTTCTCACACTCACAAAAATGCTTACCATCAAAGCTGATCGTTTCCCACTTCCTTATCATCCTTATCACAACCTCAGACTGAGGACCAACCTGGAGGGTCCTCAATGGAAGGATGCCAAACCATATTAAATTTGATAATGGGAAGTCGTTTGAGATATGCCCTCACAACGAACATAATAGTTCATCCAGACATTCTTCAAATGTTTTGGAAAAATGCAACATTATCAGAATATGAGGGTAGAGGACAGATGGTTATAGAAAGTGTGGTGCTTAACCAAAGAGTTCTGTTAACTGAAGGTATCATCAGGACGGTTCTACAACCCAATGATGATAATGAAGTCTTGATGTTCACAAAGGCACATATAGATGAAACCTTGGAGCAGATGGGTTACAATCCTATAAACCCATTACGAGCAATCACCAAAAATGGCTTCATCAAGCCATGGCAGTATCTGATCACACAAATGGGAGCATGCTTCTCAAAGAAGATCATCAATCATCATGAAGCATCCCAAAGGTTGATGGAGCCTGTATGAGCACTTGTACTTAACACACCTTACAATTTCTCATATTACTTAATAAAAGACTTTGCAAGTAATATGTGGTATGGAAGGCCATTCTTGATTTATCTTCGTTTTCTGATGAGGATAATCACGAGTCAGCTAGAATTTGGAGGTGTTCCTACAGGTTATCTCAGAGCAGGGATGAGACTTCAACAAAACATGAATCTCAACATGCTCATACCTACTAATCAGAATATTGGTTTGGTGACTGATCTATGGTTGCTCCTTGAGATGGATCATGGTGAAGGGATGGATCTTGAATAGGTCATCTTTGTTTAAACTTAGTATGTGTAGATATTCTCTATGTTAACATGTTAATATAGTATGTTTATAATATTGCTTTGTTGTCTGGCTCATGGTTTGGGAAAACAAAAATGAGTAAAGAAAAATGAAAAGCATGATCATCAGAAAACAAAATCATTTGACACAAAATTCTGAGTTTCTGATGACAGGAGACAAAATCTGGTAATACAAACATAAAATGCCTCTCTAAATTTTTTCTGTTAAAACTTCAAAATGATACAAAAGTTTTAGAAAATATCAGAAAAAGTTAAGAGACTTGGATGCCACTAGAGAATCATATGTGAGTCTTCTGATCTTGTCTCATTCCTTCTCATCTAAAAAAAAAATGGTACACCTCTTAAAAGAGAAACTTCAAAATCTGTTGAAAAGGGTCACAAGTTTAGGGGGAATTTCAATTAAGAAATTCTGTTGAAAACTGTTGACTTCTGTTGACCACATCTAAAAGGTCAACAAAAGTAAAAAAAAAAAAAAGGAAATACATATTCTTAACAGAATTTATGTTGAATTTCAGATGACATCATCAGAATGGAACCTTGACTTATAAAGAAGAGAGGATGTTAAGAAGAAAGCTAATTGGACCTTTGACAAAATGGTGTCCACAAAGATGAAAAGGTGTCATGTGACCGATAGTTTTCTCCAATCAAAATTTAGTTTAAAATTTTTGTGAAGAAATGATTGAAGAAACTACAAGTTGAAAGGACAAAACCATGATTACACGATCAACCATCATTAAATGTCTTGATACCCACGATCCAAGGGTTACATTCTGAACCAAAATTCACATCACACGATCTAACGGTAATAAAGACAATTAATGATCTTTTAACCGCCATTACATGGCACGTTCCATATCCCCTCAACTCCATAAACCCACAAATCTCTGCTAAAACCCTCACTATATAACTCACACTTAGCAGAAATTCAAAAATCACTCACCTTCTTCACAAGAACTACAAACCGCTATATCCCTTGTTCTTCACTCAAAATCCAAAAATCCCTAAATTTCGAACCCTAATTCACAAAATTCAACAATGGCAGAAGTAAACCTCAACATCCCAATTGTTCAACATGATGTTCCTTTTGTTTAAGACACAGAATTCCTACCAATGAAAGAAAATAATCTGCTGATGAATACAGAGCATTCGGGATATGATGTAAGATGTCAACTTTTGGTAGAATATCTTATGAAATGTCCAATCTCAGGAGCACTAACAAAAGGAAGAGAAGTACCAGAAAAGTTACTACAACAATTTATTCACACTTTCACTGAAGATGAAGAAAATCAGGTCTCTGCTCATGTATGGGGAAATGTTTCAGTAACATTAACTCCTGCAAAGGTAAGAGAATGGCTTGAACTTCCAGTTCTTGAAAATTACATTGAAGCACCAAGCAAAGAAGAATTGATAAGCTTTATCATTGAGCTTGGTTACAAGAACAAGAAAATCAACAAATTTGGAGCAGTAAGAAGAAATGAAATGCCAGCCATCTGGCAAGTGATGATGGAAGTGTTAAACAAATGCCTCGCATCAAAGATAGGAGGAGCTGATCAAGTCAGTCAAGCAATTCTGACAATCATGTATGGACTCATAACTGGGTTCAAACTTGATTATGGAACAGAAATTTTTAACTTACTCAAAATATCAATCCTTACCAGAAATGGAAGAATAACCTCACACCTGCCGTATCCAAGGTTAATTTCAATTTTTATTTCTGAAACATTTGCTGAAAGGAACATAGAAATTCCAATTTTGGAAGATATCTAGAGTTCAAATACCATGAAAGCCTGGAGTTCCACTCATGGATGGGAATCAGACAAAGATATCCCTGAGTTACCAGAAAGCATGCTGTGCCTTATTGCACCTGACTCACAATACAGATTACAACATGAAGAACTTATTGCCAAATCAGATACTCCAACAGAAGAACCTAGCAAAGAAGTTTTTAACTGTTCTTCATCACCAGAAGAAGAAGTTGAGAAGTCCTGGTCATCAGAAACAGAGGCTGCATGAGGAGAAGGAGTTCTGAAGATAACAAACTCACTAGAAAACAAGACAGAACATGCTGAAAGCCAACAGATTCATGAAGTTAGAATTCATCATGAGTTTGATATTCATTAAGAGAAAGAACATGAACACTATGAAGAATCTCATATTGCTGGAGGAACTCATGAAGATACTGAAGATAAACATTATGAAGAAACTCACTTTGCTGGTACAACAAATGAAGCCACTGAAGTTATACATCATGATGAGTCTCGGGTTGCTGGTACATCTCTTTTAAACACAGTTTTAGTTGATACTCATTCAAAAGGAACAAACTCAGAAGGTTCAATTAATGTTTCTTACAAGTTAGAATATAGAAAAACTGATGTTGATGAGGAGGTTACTAGTTCCATTCATCTCAACTCTGAATCAGAAAATGAGGAAGATGTTGAGATCTCAACAGATAGAGATCAGGGAACTGATCAAGGAAATCTAGTAAAAGGTAATCTGTTTACCTCAAAAACTTATGGAGAATCATATAATGATATGATTCAAGGACATAAGGAAATCCAGGATGAAAATGTGTTTTTCACCTCTGGTGGAGATGATTCTGGTACACTTAAGGTTGCACCAAAATCTGGTAAAGCCAAAAGTGACCCTATCATTTCCAAAACAGCAGCAGATGTGTTTGCAGCTGGAATGTTAAAGGGAACATCTGTTGTTCCAAATATCCCTGAAACACCCATGAACCAAGAAATTTTGGAAACTATGCTAGAAAATGTTTACAAAGCCTGCAAAAGAAATCCGGTAGAAGAAAAGCTTTATATGTTGCTGTTAGAGATACAAGGTCAAAGGGCAGACATAAAGACTTTATCAGAATCAGTGGATGTGATAAAGACACAAACTGAAAGAAACACTGAAGCACTAAAGTCTCTTCAAAAGTTGAAAGAAAAAGCACCAGAAACCAACATCTCTGCATCAGAAATTCAGAAGATTCTCACAGAAACAAAAAACATCAAGACACAAGTTGCAAATGCTTTGGAATCAAGACAATCAAGCAGTACAAACAAGGTTTTGGAGGAAGTCACCATCCTAAGGGCAAGCAACAACAGTATCACAGATGCCCTTGAGAAGCTGTCAAAAGAATGGACTGCCATGCAGATGAAAGCTCAAACTGAATTTACAAAATTTCAGAAAAGCATAGCCAGCAACTAAAGTCAGGTAAGAGAGGTGCAACAACTGATGAAGAAAATGAAATTCAACATTGCCAGATTGGCCAAAGTGGATCCCAAAGAATTCATGAAAGAAATTCCTATTGAAGGTTCACACCAAGAAACTCCAAAGTCAACCCGACAGCAAGCATTCACTACACCAATGAGAATCAAGTAAAAAGAATCTTAAAAGTGGATGAAGTAAAAGTTGGAACTGATGGTGTTGGAGGAACTTATATGCAGAACAGATACACACTTCTAAGAGAAAATGGGGAAGAAGAAAAAGTGACTGATGAAGAAATTGCTGATAGACTACATCCTTTAGACATTCTGTTCATGAAGGACCAATATGAAAAAGGAAAAGAAAAACAACAAAGAAGTCAGAAGAGCATTAAAGGGCATATCAAAGGCTGGAATACAGCTGTTTGAAAGAATGGCTTTTTCAGACTTTGATTTATGCATCAACTATGATTATGTGCACAACAAAAAGGTCTATATCAGTGCACTAAAGACAGGAATTCCCTCAGAGCTATTGGAAAATGCAAGATCTGGAGACATCATTGAGCTGCCAAGTAAAAATAACAGTCATAACTATGGTGTAATCTTCAGAGATATTGAGAATAACAAAGCTCTATTCAGAAGTGTTGATATCTGCAATTACTCAAATCAGACTCTAAAGTTTATCATGAAAAGTATGAACAGAAGACAAGAACAACTTCAGAAAACAGGAATGAACATGGTGGGATCAAAGACAAGAAATTGAACAAATGATTGAAGAATGGATTCAAGCAAGAACGTGGTACAAAGACATGTATGACATCTGCAACAAGTATATCTCTTACAAGAAGCAATTAAAGAAAGGAGATGTGCTAAAGAAATTGAAGCTGACTTGAAAAACATGTTTGTCTTTAAATTTTCATTTCATTATGTAATTTGTTTTTCAGAACATCGGTAACTGGTTTGATTTGCAAATGTTGAGTTTCCACTATTTGGAAATTTTCAGTTCATGAGATAGTTCATTTTCTTACAATACTTAGGGGGAAACTGTTAGGAAACTTTATTTGTAAGTATTGAAGAAAATCAGATTCAACTTAATCTATGAAGAAGATAACAGTCCTGAAGATCACAACAACAAGAAGAAGATCGGATAGGAAAACTGAAAAGAACAACATCTACTTCAAAGTATCATAAGTTGATCAAGAGCTGAAGAAGATTATCAGAGAAGGTCTTTCTGATGGATCTGATGATATTTCTGATGAAATATCATCAAGGTATAATGACGGTTGTGTTTTCGTTTCCCCATATTTTCAAGTGATGAAAAATATTTACACATACACCCCTTATTGAATTTGTTATTTACATTTACATTGAGATACAAGAGTAAAGTGGGTGATTAGTTGAATTCATTTGCTATTTACATTAACAAAGAAAAATAATTTTTTCTTATAGCAAAGCCATTAATATTTCATATTTTTTGTATGCTTTTAATCGTGTGTTTTTTCTTATAGATTGTCGGGGATTTGATATACATTGACATTCAAATTCATTGTCCAGACTATAAAACACTGATGTGATAAATATTGTTATATATAAACACTGATGCAATATGTGTTGTTGATACTGAACCACGAAGAACAGTTCAGTGCTTTGCCTTATTAACTTGTTATAACCACTGTCATTGGAATAAACTTAGATGGGCACTGCTTATTGTGGATCAACTGTTGGGATCCAGTTTTGGCTTTCCATATCATCTGTTCTTCAGGGTCTGATCACCTGGTCCAACACTTTATAAATTACAAATAATTAGCTAATATACGGCACACATTTTGCATCTTAAATCATCAAGACCCTTAACAATTTGAACATATGATTTAATCGTGTGTTTTATCTTAGATGGGACAACTCGAAAATAAAATTAACTAAAAGGATAATATATTAAACGGTTCAAAACCGCTCAAAGTGTATTTTACTGCATAAATATTGTTACATAAAAACACTGTTAACATAAACACTGATGCAATGTCTGATGTTGATGCTGAACTATTGTTGTTGTTGGGCAGTGGTTCACCTTTGGTTGATCAGGCCTTTGGTTCATCAATGCTTGTCTTCAACAGGCCTTTGGTCTTCATCAGTGCTTTGGTCTTCAACAGTGGATGATCTTCATCAGTGCTTTGGTGATGAAGGCCTACTCATGAATCTCTTGGCTATTTCTTGTAGCTTTGCTAAGTCAGGATTTTCTACCAACATCTGTTTGATGGCCACTTTAAATATTTCATATTCTTCTTGTACTTCTTCTTCATCCATCTGTTTTTGCTTCTTTCTTTGATAGACAGCAATAGCAGATGGAACAGTGGGTTTAGCAGATCTTTTAGTTGGTAGGGTCTGTTTGATTGAAACCTCTGATGCTGGATAATCTGGCTTTTTAGGAACAGATGGATCTTTCTTTCTTCTTTCTTCCAATTTTTTGTATGTGTCTATCACTTTAACCTCTGTCCACCTTGTGATTTGATTCCTTGAGCCATAATTTGCAGTTATAAGCTCTTCCTTCATTCTCTTCAATTTCAAAACCCTTTCAGGTACATTCTTTTTATACTGGGACCAGACTGGTGAGGTTGGTTTTATTATTGATTCATCAAGCATCTTTTGTATTCTTCCAATTTCTTGCTTCAGCACACTTATGGTCCAGTCTTTGAATTGATACCTTTCTGCCTTGTATTTTTTGTTTTCCATGACGTGTTCAATGGAATCTTGCCTTAGACTTTCATCATCTCTTTCTGATAACTGCTGACAAAGATCTTTTGAAAACTGTTCTAATGTTCTGACTTTGCTAAGCAGATATTGCAGATTTCTCTGTATTTCTTTATCAGATTTTCCTTTTGTGTCTCTTTTTGAGATATCATCTGCTTGTTTGGCTTTCAATTCAAGGTATTCATCAATGTTCTTTGGCAAAGGATAACCATGAAGAGATGGGAGGTTTCTCTTTTGAGGATCATCTTCAGAATAGAAGGATTTAATCTCCTCTCTAACTGCTGGAAGATCCAGAGGAAATTTCACTCCCAAAGGAACCAAGACAGTAGTTTGGTCAGGGGTTAGAATTGAAGCAATTGAAGTAGGGTTTTGCACAGTGGATAGGATCAGAGGTTGTGAAGATACTGGAAGTGGAGAAGGTACATTGTCATCTTCAAGTATGACATTTGTTAACCTCCTTCTCTTGATTTTTGGTGTGGTTGGAGGTGTTGAATTTGGAGGTGTATTTGTGGATTGAGTGGTGCTTGGTAAAGTAATGAGAGCATTTGTTGTGACAACATCTGTTGAAACCAATAATGTATCAACAACTGTTGATATAACAGGTGTCTCAACATCTATTGGCTTTGTGGTTTGAGGTGAGGAACTTTTGGGTATTTCAGAAGGTTGTTCAATGGATTTGGAAGGTGTGGAAGTGGGTTTGCTGGCCTTACTGGTAGTTCTTATTCTTTTTGAAGTACTCTGCTCTTCCTTTGCCATCAGAACTTTCTTTTCTTTTTCAAATCTTTTAGAACCCTTTCGTTCCATTCTCTCTTTTCTATTTGCTTTTTGTTCAGCAAATAGGTTGAGAGTCACATCAACCTTCTTTGTACCATCTGGTCTAGGAATCTCTACCACAGGTTTAGCTTTTGGATCAGACTCTAGGTGTAAACCTTCCTTTCCTTTCTTTCCTTTCTCCCCCTTTTTGGCATCATCAGTGTTTACATAGATAATGGTAGGAGGAGAAGTACCAGTGGTTTGGAGTAAATGAGCTTTTATTTCTTTAATGTCAGCTTGAGTATCCTTATACCTTGCATCCATCACATTTCTAAACATTTGTAGCTGAATTTCATGTTGTTGATCAGCATATTTTCTTTGTTGATAAAACAGAAGTTGTAGAAATTGCCATAGCTCATTTGTTGTGGTAGCAGATGATGAAGCAGTGGATTGAGACTTTGAGGATTGTAACAACTGTTGCAGCATATTTTTGATATCTGCGATAGATGTTTCAAGATTGGTAACTCTCTCCGTCAAATCCTGATATTTTAAACCATCACCCAATTTAATGGGATCATCTGATTTCCCACCAGCAGTGGTTATATCAGCAGTTGGACCAGGAGAAGTCTCCAATGGTTCATCCACTGATGCCCCTTTTTCTTGGTACTGGGGACTTCTTTCTTCAGCAGTAGTTACCTTAGTAAGCATACTAGTGGTTAGCTTGAACATACCAGTGGATACCTTGGTTCCCAAGGAAGAAATTGCCTTCAAGGGAGTCTGACTTATGAAACTATTGTCCAGGTGTAAATCAGTGGATTCAACACCTGTAGTAGCTGCTCCACTTGAACTACCACCAAGAGATACATGTAACTCTAGGGGTGTAACCTCCTCAATTGTTGATGGGTTAGCAAAGGTAGAGGCATTAGACTCAGTCACTTGTTGGAGTATATTCTCAGTGATGGGTTGTTGAGAAGAACTGATTAGTGTCTGATCCATATCCAATGCTTTCAACAGAGGTAAGATGCTGGGTGGTAATGTGGTTGTAGGGATAGGATTTGAAAGAGAATTTACCCCGGGAGCAGGGCTATTGAACATACTCTCAAGTGAGGGTAATGTATCATAGAGTGGTGTCCCTGTGCTTACAACCTGTTCCTTTTGTGAGGAAGCAGGAGGAGTTGAGGCTTTAGGTGGAGATCTTACCAACTGTTGTGAGGAAGTAGCAACAGTGGTTGTTGGTGACTTTTGTGTTGTCACAGGAGTTACTTCTGGGATCTCATCTTCCAGAAGATCCTTTTTGGAGGGTTTGGTGGGATTTTTGGTAATTTTCTTTTTGGTCTTTTTGGGTAAGGTTGGTGGGGGTTGCACAGCAGTGGCTTGGCTACTGTGTTCACCAAGAGCAGTGGGCTCAACAACAGAAACTTGAGGAGCAGATGTGGACTCATCCAAAGTTTGCTCAGGTTCTTCTGTTTGTGTTTCAACAGATTTTGACTCTGACAGCCTTGTAAAAGTTTCAGAAGAAAGGCTGTTTATTTGACAAGAAGCACCCTGGATAAGCACCAGTGCACTATCCTTAGGGATTTTCTGTTGTAAGTAATAACTCAAAAATCTTGGAAACAACAAAAATGGTTTTTTCTTTTCTTTTATATTATTAACATTTTTAACCATATCATTGAAAATCTCTTGGGAATAATTAAAATCAACTTCAGCCATGATAACATATCCCAAGTATTGGATTTTCAATGGAATTTTGTTGAAAGCAGTTGTTTTATTAGAAACACACATAAGCAGGGTATGGAATAAAAATTTCATGGGAGGTGGGAAATTTCCCTTTTGTAAAGTAGGTTTTTTCATTTGTCCCACATACCCTCTTTCAATGAGATCGGTCTGATACTCATCTTTGGAAAAAAAGAATTTTTAGCTGTATGATCATTCATCTCAAAAACCTCAGAAATGGTTTGTGGTGTAATAGCAACCTGAATACCACCTACTTTTGATGTAATAGCCCAAGGCTTGTTGTCTTGAACTTCTAATTTTGCATTTTCCTAAAAATCTCGTAGGGTTTCTTGGTAGATAGGTGCATTGCAGGTCAACAAAGTTTTGTACTTTGAGGATGAAAGAGCATCGATGATTGAGTGGAAATCTGTGTTTTTACTTGTTTTCTCAAGTGTACACAGATAGTTATGAGGGTTTTTTAGAGCAAGAGCCATGGTGATTCGAAGGAATCTGTGATAGGAAGAAGATGAAGCGTTTGAAGGAATTTGATGGAAACCGCTTTTGAAAGAATTTTGGAATTCGAAATGGCAGTTAAAACCCTGTTTGGGGTTTTGATCAGGGTTTTATAAAAGTGAAAAGTGAATGCTGATGTGGCAGCGGTTACAAAGATCGGACGGCTAAGAACTGTCCACGTGACAACCTCTGATGAAAATGGATGACAGTTGTTTAGGGAAACCACTGATGGTCAATATCAGTGGATGTCAACAATAAAAATGTGAGCAGTGGTTGTTTTTTTAACTATCAGTGGATAGCCAACAGTGATTGAAACACTGATGTTTGGTCAGTCAGTGGTCAACATGAAGAATGAAGAAACAGAGGTTGTCTTTCAGTAGTGGATAACTTTTAACAATTAGATGTTTGAACCAAAACAGTGGTTGTAACAGACTTTTAAGGATTAATGAAAACTATCATTTTTAACTATTTTTAAGGATGAATTTTTTATTTTCTGAAAACATTTTAAATAGATGTTTGACCTTAAACAGATTTTTGACCTTAAACAGATGTTTGGCCATAAACAGATGTTTGCCCATAAACAGATGTTTGGCCTTAAACTAAACATCTGTTTAAGGTCAACATCTGTTTTACTATTGGTCAACATCTGTATGACTTTTGGTCAACATATGTTTGAGTTTTGGTCAACATCTCATTTAGTATTCAACGGAAATTTGAATAACTCAATCAGTGGTTTGAACATCTGTTTGACTTTTGGTCAATAGTTGGATGGAAACCCATGTTAGATTGAACAGTGTTTCGAAGAGGAAAACAATGCTAAAATATGAGAAGACAGTGGATTTGGTTAAACATTTGTTTGACTTTTGGTCAACATCTGTTTGCAAAAAAAGACCAATTTCAAGAATACTATACCTAAACAATCAAAATGAGGAGCTTAATAATCATCCAAGTGTACTTCATTTTTATTTACTAGTATAAAGATTAGGTTATTATTGTCTTTTCTGCGTACTGGACAATCACTTTGAATGTCAATATATATCAAATCCCCGATAATCTAATTGAACTGATAATTACTTACTAATTAAAATAATAAAACGTTAAAATCAAAGGTTTATAATCAATTAACTAAATGCATGCTTACATACTAAGCTCCCCCTCAGCCTGAGCTCACTGGTTGATCGTACAAGATGAATGGATTGGAGGAGAAAACTCGCTCAAATAGAACAGTACAAACTGTTCTATTTATAGTACAGATCAAACCACTGAGGTGATGTGATAAATATTATTACATATAAACACTGTTGTGATAAATACTGTTACACTGATGTGATAAATACTGTTACATATAAACACTAAGGTGATATAAACATTGTTAACATAAACACTGATGCAATATCTGCTGTTGATGCTGAACCACTGTTGTTGTTGGGCAGTTGTTCACCTTTGGTTAATCAGGCCTTTGGTTCATCGGTGCTTGTGTTCAACAGGGCTTTGATCTTCATCAGTGCTTTGGTCTTCAATAGTGGATGATCTTCATCAGTCTTTATGTACAACAGTCTTTATATCCAACAGTTGTTAAGCAGATCAGTGCTTTGCCTTATTAACTTGTTATAACCATTGTTATTGGAGGAAACTTAGTGATGCAGTTTCGCGTGCAATCAAATGGCTCAAGAACGATTGATTAATCAAAGACGATACATTGAACCAAAGGTTCCAAGAACAAAGTTCTTTTCAATAAAATTCAATAAAAAAACTCAAAAACAATAAAACCCTAGATACCCTATTTATAAGATATGAATCATAATTCAAAAAGGAAAAAAAAGAAGATAAAATATTAAATTCAAATAGGCAGTGCTTATTGTGGATCAACTGTTGGGATCCGGTTTTGGCTTTCCATATCATCTGTTCTTCAGGGTCTGATCACCTGGTCCAACACGTTATAAATTACAAATAATTAGCTAATAGACGGCACACATTTAGCATCTTAAATCATCAAGACCCTTAACAATTTGACCATATGATTTAATCGTGTGTTTTATCTTAGATGGGACAACTCGAAAAGAATCATACTTTAATCGTGTGTTCAAAATTTGGAATAGATTATTTATGAAATTGTAGAAGCATGCTTTTAACCAAATTGCATAAAAGGTTGTTAAAATTGAATTATACCTTTGCTATGATGATATACAAAAGCTCAAGGTCTGATTTGGTGGCAAGTTTTGAATGCTTAACATCAAACTGCATCAGATGCAACAAACAAACGAAGGACTGAAATATGAATACAAACAAAATGCTTCATACGAACAGTAATATATAATAAATTTAAAACCACATTACCTTATTGGCTTCAATTAGAATAATCTTCAGCGTCTGCATCTATTTATCAAACTCACTAAATTTACCTCTAAATAGCCACCAAGAGATTGTTCTGCAATTGAATTGAAAATGTATTAAACTTTTGATTGAAAATAACAGCAGATGGCAAGGAGATAAAATCTAGGGTTTGTCTTGAGAGATTGTGTATACATAACATACCATTAAGCGAATCAACATGGGGATGATTGTGGTGTTAAGGATGATGACGCAGCAGTGGAAGAACCTAGGGTTTGACATCAAGTATGAAAACAAACAACCAACAATAAGAGAATTAAATGATTAGGGATAACTGACCTTGTAGCTTGCGACGGTAGACAAAGAGTTTTACGGTTTGGTTGAAACACTGTTAACATAAACACTTCATATCAGAATCTATCTAATACCACTATCTTACTAAATTATACCCTACATATGGAAAAAGACAAAATATATAAGTTCAGTTTCATAAGTCTTCAGTACGAAACACATCGGATTTATGCCTTGATCATGGTCGCCAGATTCGAGCATATTCTATTCATTCAATTTTATAAAAACAAAAAATCATTCATGTGCATATAACCTTTCAATAACAAAAAAAGTAAATGTAAGACGTACGGAACCAGACATGCGAGGCCAGGGGCGATGATCAAAAGCAACGCGTGCAACTTCAACAACCAAATCAACATCATCTTTATCTCTTTCAGTAATATCCGCTATCTTTTCTTCCGATATTGGATCAATCGTCTCGAACGTTTTCCCTTTTCATCAAAACAAAACCAATATATATATACAATTAATCTGAAAAAAGACACGTAGAACTAACAGCAAAAAGTGTACATGAAATAGAATCGACGATTAAGAGTAAAAAAAAAACACGTGGAATTAACAATGGATAGATTAGTGAAGGAAACTTACGATGCCGATTAAGAAAACTCCGTTTAATTGCTCAAATTGAGATGACGGATGATTTGCAAGGGATTACAAATGAATCAAAAGCATCAATAAACGGTAAATCAATTAATATTTGTTAATCAAAAAATAAATCAGAACAAATGAGGTTACCTTGGTGTTGTGCGATGAAGAAGGAAAAGATGATGCGACAATTATATGGCAAAAGAACAGATTTAAACATCAGTATTGTTGAATCATTGGGGATGCGTCGATGATATGCAAAAATAAAAAACGAAACTTCGTTAACAAAAATCCTAAAGAACAAAAGAACAAAAAACCAAGTGTGTGGTTCCTGTAGTACCCTAAATAATTTTTTTCTTAGTTAAAAAATCTGAATCACATCAATGAACAGTAAAAATGTACCAAAATTACTAAAATCAAGCAACATAGATTCAGATTTGTAAAAAAAATTGATAAAAGACACACTTGCCATAATGTGACACGACTATTGAAGTCCGATTAAAGAAAATCTCTAAGAATACCATAAACTTTGATAAAAGATTAACAATGGATAGATTAGTGAACGAAACTTACGGTGCTGATTAACAAAACTCCGTTTAATTGCTGAAATTCAGACGACGGGTGATCTGCAAGTGATTACAAATGAATCAATGCATCAATAAACGGTAAATCAAAATGTTACGAATACCAAAAAATAAATCAGACCAAATGAGGTTACATTGGTGTTGTGCAATGAAGAAGGAAGAAGATGATGCGACAATTATATGGCAAAAGAAGAGATTTAGACTATATTATGACTCAAAAAAGTCGCATATTTTACTTTATGCAATTTTTCTACACCAAACATAAAACATGGAGGCATGTGAAATCACCTCTATGTCCATGACAACAGCACCTTCTTAAAAAACAAAGTAAAACTGATTGTAAGATTAAAACATTCAATGAGTTACAGTACGTGGGTCCGACTGATCTCAATCATGCACTAAAATTCCTCTACTCATCTGAGATTGTCTTCCGCTCCACCATCTTAATTCATCTCTCCCTAACTTCAATTGTAAAGAAAAGGGCAAAAATCAAATATATGAGTAAAACAACCTCATTGAAAGTGGGACAGTAAATGAGTACTACACCGAATAACAAAAAGCGATGAAGCCTAAACTTTTGAGCTGGTATCACCTATCAACAGACCTGAAAACAAAATCAGTTTCTAAACAATGACTTCATGAAACTGAAAATCCTTAAAGTAAACACAAATTAAGTAACAACCAACCTTAATTCACAAGCCTGCAAATATAAAGTTGTCACATGAATAATGAAGTGGAACTTGCTGCAAGAATAATAAAGTGTGAAAACAATCTAAAAAACTCCACTGTAATTGAGTAGTAAAGCTACTCAATTTAGTTAATTACTTAAACAATCCAACAATGAATTTACCTAATCAACAAAGTCTATAAAATAATAATAATAATAATAATCATAAAATCTATATATTCTTCTTGGATTGCTAGAATAATAGTTTGAAAGTTGGAATGAAAACAGAGAATCAAGAAACATAGGAGCATCCAACATTACTAGCATGGGTGAATAAACCAACAAAATAGATTGTGAAAAACAAAAACTACAAACATATCAAAATCAATCTACTCGTAATCACATGGTACAACAATGCAAGCATCTGAATAAACAATAACAAATCAAAGACAAAATCAAAAGCTACAAACATATCAAAGGGAGGACCACAATTTTCTCCATTAAATCCTGACACACATACACATACTTATTAGCAGAGTTTATAATATATGCAGCCATGCACAATAAGAATTAATGAGAAACTAAAGTAAATCTTTAACATGATGCTTAACTGGTTATGTGGGTCATGGGTTAGGGTTAAGTTTTTTCGACACGAGTAATTAAACAGGTCATGTTAAATATAGTTGCATTACCTGCTGAGTGGGTAGATACTTCTTCCTATAGTTAAATATTGCATCTTTCTCCCTTGTGTCCGCACATGAACCCGCCCTGTTTAGTCCAAAAGTTTTGATTTGTAGGCAATACATAGTTAGTTTGCAAGAAGTAGAAGTGATACCTTATCCCACTTAGATTCCATATTCGGTCTACCCCCTCCAATCATCTATCATGCTCCTCATGCTCTATATGCGGTCATTCAACATTACCTACATAACACTTAAGAAAGTTAACATGGCAAGCAACTGGAACTATTTTGTGAAAAAAATTGTAGTACCAAACCTTAAGTTGCTAAAAATGCTCTTAGAGAGATGGATAGATAGATAAAATGGTTTTTTGGTTTTGCAGAGAGAATTAAAGTTGAGTGCAAGAATTCGGTTAAATTGTCCAGATTCTTGAAAAGGGAGTTCTAAACTTCCAAAGACACTCATTCCATCAACTATAAACCCGAAGACATTTTGTTGTAAATTAACACCAAACCTTATCCATTCTTTTTGTTATAGTACTCCATATACTTATTGGGTTTTCTTGAATAGTCGATTAAATATGATTCTTTACATATAACCATTATTTTGCATAAAAAACGCTACCAATATAAAAAAGCATACACCAAATTACTGAACTATATATAAAGTTGCTAATTTCAAGTAATATTCAGAAAATACAAACCTTTAAGAATAACATGAAGAGTTGCCTCCTGAATCCTTAATTGTTTTCAATGACAATGGTGAAACTGCAAATTGATCAAACATGTATAAAATTCAATCACATTAGTTCAGAATACGACAAAAGCTCATAAAATGCACCTTGTTTAACTTAAACTTGTAAAGACTTTTCCATAGCTCTTAACCAAAAGCATTTCCCCCAACCATTGACTTTCGGCATTTCATTGAGGCAAATGATCGAACAACATGTGTGCATCACCAATTTCATAACCCATTAACTCCATTGTAGAAGAACACATTCAAAACACATATAGAGATAATGATTAACAAATTAAGTTACAATAATTAATTATAACTAAGGGGGTGTTTGTTTTTTCTTCAAACATCTTCAAGGAGGCTGATGTCTGCAGGCGCGCAGACGTTACACTTGAAGACTGTTTGTTTTTTTTGTTTAAACAGATCTGAACTCAGCTTTTTTCATCTTAAAAAATAAGCTATGGACCCCCTTCTTGAAACATCTTCACACCTCCCTCTTCTCCTCCCTCAAACATCAGCCCCTCCCTCCGCCGCTCCTCCTCCTTCTCCGACCTCCCTCTTCTCCTCAAGCGACCTCCCTCTTCTCCTCCGGCGACCTACCTCCTCCTTCGGCGACCTCCCTCTTCTCCTCCGGCGACCTACCTCTTCTCCGACCTCCCTCCTCCTCCGGCGACCCACCTCCTTCTCCGGCGACCTCCCTCCTCCTCCGGTGACCAGCTCCTTCTCTGACCTCCCTCTTCTCCTTCGCTGGATCGAAGCGGAATGTGAATGTTTCATCATTATTTGATGCGCTTCAGACCGGTATCAACTTATAAAAACAAACAGTCTTATATTTTCAGCTTGCAGATCTTCAGACCACATCTTCAGTTGCATACATAAAAACAGATGAAATCAGCTTGCAGACAATTTATGTCTGCAAAAACAAACAACACCTAAGTATAGATCCAGAAGCCATTACACGAACTGGATTCAAGACTACAAACAGCCTTCAATCATGAAGCTCACAATCTCACCCATCTTGAGATTAACCCTCACCTCACTTCTTAGCAAGTTAGCAACCTTTTCCCCAATATCCCACAAAGACCCTAGATCTGTTAACAAACAAACGACGAACCATAAATATTTCGAAACACGAAAATCGGTTGTTACCTGGATGATAAACACTGGAATCTTAGACTTGATCAAAGATTTGATTTCATTGTAAAGATGACGGGAACGTTGGAAAGGATCCTTGGAGACGCAACAGAAGGGAGTCGAAATTAAGGTTTTTAGAAAAGAAGTGATTTGTGGTTAAAAATTGGAAAGAACAATCTAAGATATATAAAATAACAATCAGAATATGAGTTAGCGAAAGAAAAATACATACCGGAATGATTGTAGCAACTGGATCTTTGAAGAAAGGATTGTAGCAGCTGGATCTGTGGATTTGCTGGAGAAGATATATATGCGCAGCTGGATATTCAAATCTGGAAGCAAGAAACAAATCGTATTTCAAGAGGTGCAAGAACACACCAAGATGAAGATTAAGAATCGCCTTGAGAGATGAGAGGAACGACTTGATTGTGAGGAAGAATGATTTAGGGTTTCTTCATATCATATCAGACAAAATAAAAAAAGGGACATAAGTTTGGGCGGGAAAAGAGAAAAAAGGTAGCCCTCATCTACTGACACGTGACCCAAATAACTTTCATTTATTATATATAACAGATACAGGGGGAGGTTCATTTGAGAAGAACTTTTAGTTGAGAATAAAAAGAACAAATGGTACAAATGTAAAACATTAAATAGTTTTTCTTCCATCTCATTTATTGATTATTTGAATAATTAATTAGTCATAAAGACTATCATCCTCCACAATAAATTGTTTTTCCTACACAGATGAAAAGTTATCCTACACATCCCGAAATTTATCCTACATAAATTGTAATTTATCATGCACACCTCGTAATTTATCATACAATCTAAATTAATATTTTTTTGAAAAATATATATTTTGAAAAAATATATATTTGAAAATAAGTTACAAATTTAATTTAGTTAGTTATTAAAGAGGAAGACTACAATTTAATAATCAAACAAGTTTACCAATATACCCTTACAATGACATTAAATACAAAAATTTAATGAACTAAAATGAAGCATTCTCATTGGTTAAAATTCCTTCTTTTTTTCTTCTTACAAAAAATTTTGCTCATTTAAATCCTCCACTAAATGAGAAGAATTTTTTTGTAAGAAAAAAAAAAGAACGGGGTATTTCCAATTTGTTGTGATTTAGCATTGTGTTTTAAACGAAAGCTTGATTACATAGTGTTTTAAATTGAGATGAATTTGGAAAGAGATGCATGTAGGTTTGACCTTGTTCTTTTAGAAGTGTGTTTATATATTTTATGCATATTAAATTACAAAATGACACGTGGTGTAGGTGGGCGGTACAGTAAAAAAAAACATAGGGACAATGGTTGTCGGTGGAGGATTGCAAAGATGATGGTGGTGAAAACGGTTGCTGGTTAGGGTTTCAATAGAGGTTGGAGTTGCAGACTTGCAGTAGGCTTTTTGTGTGGTGATGATAATGTTGTTAGTGTTCGATCAAAATACACTTCCTTTTTATTTTTCTACCTTATCACATGTAAGGCTAAAAGGTCTTCTTAGACTTTCTACAAGGTTAAAGCTTTCTATTTAATCTTGACCTATGTTATATAATAATTAACTAGGTTCTTTCCTCGCGCGTTGCGGTGTTACGTTATCACGGGCATTCAATCAGCATCGGTTAGGTTCGTTATAGTACCGGTACGATAAATGCACCCGGTATAGAAATCAGCACATGTTTAACATCAATGAACAACGGAAAAAACGAAAACTGGTACCGACAACGATGTTGTTCAAATGGTATTGATCAATTCAGATCGTCACAATACTGGTAATGATATTCGTTTATCATCGCAGACAGAGTTGTATAAATGAAAATTATCGAAACTGGAAATCATAAAAATGAATACAGGTACATGTAACAATGTTGTTCGACATGATATGTCAGTTTATTAAAGGTAAAAACACTAAAAATAAGTACCGATATATCGATGTTGTTCGTTAGGTTTTGGTTCGGTTGACTACGGTTGCGGCACAAAATTTATTACCAAACATAAACCATACAAATGAGTACATGAACATGTACTGATGTTGTTCGGTACGATATAGTAGCAATACGATTTCAGTTTATCAAAAGCAAAAACAATATAATAAATAATGTTTTGTCAAAAGCAAAAACAATATAAATAAATACCGGTAGCGATACATATATTATTCGGCCGGTTCGGTTCTTTTTTGGTAAGATAGCGATACAATTAAATATAAATGATAATATGTTTAATAGAATCTATTGTAATATTAAAAAAATAAAAATATGAAGAAGAAAAACTATATATTATTATAAAAATAAAGTTACTATTCATACTCACTTTTCAATTCCAGTTATATATATATATATTATATATATATATATATATATATATATATATATATATATATATATATAAATTTTAATATATTAATAAAATAATTAAATATTAAAACAAACAATATTAAAATAAAATAATTTTAAAACAATATTCATGGTGATTTTCTGTTAATATATATATATATATATATATATAATGGTAAAATATGGTAATTTTGATGATAATTTTCACCAACTATGATATATTTAATAAAAAAAAGGTAAAACAAAACATGAGTAGTATCAAATAAGGTATAGGAAAAAGATCAAATACAAATAGCCTTATCGTACAAAAGGTACGAAAGACATGAAAAGGTAAAAAAACGTGATGGGATTTTTGTAATTATTTACTTGTAGAGTAATTATCAAAATTATCCTACAAATGATTTTGTAGGGTAATTTTGATCCTGTAGGGTAATTTTGTAAAATGACATTGTAGGGTAATTTTGATCCGGTTGGGTAATTTTGATCTTGTAGGGTAATTTTGTAGAGCATTATAATTTGTCTAAATTGATCTTGTAGGGTAATTTTGATCTTGTAGGGTAATTTTAATCTCTTGTAGGGTAATTTTAATCTTGAATAGTAATTTTGTAGAGTATCATAATTACTCTAAAAATGATCTTGTGGTAATTTTGTTCATGTAGCCCTGTAGGGTAATTACGAGTAAACTAATTACGAAAAATACCACCGTATTTTTTTACCTTTTTATACCTTTTGTACGTTTTATACGATAAGGCTATTTGTACAGGATCTTTACCCATCTATACTATATAATAAAAGAAACCAATAAAAGGACACATGTCATTCATTGAAGCCATCTATTTTTATTGAAAATTAATATCAATTAAAAAATAATTATAAAATTAAGTTTAATATAAATTTAAATAATTTGTATAGGAGACAATATAATATTTTATAATATTTATAATTTTGTTATAGTTTCCTTTTTACCCCAAAACTTTATCAAGTTTTATCTTTACCCTTTCTTAGCCCTTATGTTCAGGAAATGCAATTTTTAACCACTTAACTTTTTATGAACTTTGTAAATGCCACTTTGACCCCCTCAAGAGTTTTTGCCTTGACGATATAAATTCGAGTTAGTCGGGTCGCGTATAATACGTTATGATTGTACGATATAAATTCGATTTACATTACGTTTTGATTCAATCGCAATGCAACTATTTGATATATCGAGTTCAACCGGATACATCAAAACGTGTGTTTTCATATGGTTAACACATCACATAACGCTTGGACTAATCCCTTCGATATAAATTAATATAACGTAAATGATTTATTTATTTTATTAAACCAAAGTAGTTAAGGATAGAACCTATTAAAAATGTTTATAAGGGGTAAACAAAAATATTAATCAATGTTCATTGGTTCTATACTTTTATTTCCGTATTCAATTCTCAACTCAAATACGGTAATCACTATGTTTACGTGACATTTATAAGAACCATCACCGCAATCACACCATCCATCGTATATTGAGTATATCCGTTAGTTTTTTTAAAGATATTACTACACAAAATTACATTTATGGAACTCGTGTAATACACGGAGTTTAAAAAATATAACTTTTTTATTATGTAGTATATAAAATTAGATTTATTCAATCCATATAATACATAGGGTTTATAAAGATCATGGTTGCAAAAGTCGCTAGGTGCTCCCTAGTCGGTCGACCGTGGAGTTGAGAGTACTAGGCCTAGGCGGAGAGTACACGGGGAGTACTCGGACATGCCAAATTATAAATAAATTAATTTTCGAAAATTAAATATATGTCAAATAACATAAATTTACTAATATTTATAACAAAATACGTGAAACTGATATTCATTCTTTAATATCATAGGCATAGAAATTATATTTTATTTTATTTTAAATCAAACTCGGCCCGAGTTGACATACTAGATCCGATTTTGGCCGACGTTGACCGCATTTTAGTCATTCCGAGTAATTACTCGGAGTTGAAGAAAGTCGTCTCGGCAACCTACCTTGTAGCGACTACTCGGGGAGTACTCGTCCTTGGAGACCTTGTTTTAAAACCATGATAAAGATATAACTTTTTATTGTTTGGTATATAAAATTACATGTGCTCAATCCGTATAACACATGAGGTTCTTAAAAATGTAACTTTTTTTCATTATTTAATATATAAAATTAAATTTACTCAACCCGTACAATACACGGGGTTCTCAAATATATAACTTTTTTATTATTTAATATATAAAATTACATTTATTTAACCTCATGTAATACACGGGGTTCAAACCTAGTAAGGTATATATTAGAAAAGGCAAAGTTATATATGCAATATTAATAAAGATAATTTACATTTAAAATTTAATAGTCCGTACATTATTTGACATGTGCTAATTTAAAATTTTAAATTCCTTTTTTAGGGGAATAAATACCCCCTTATAAAATTTACTTTTAAATTTCACCTATTGTTTATTTATAGTACTTAAACGCACACAATTTTAATAAGGATAAACATCTGGTACAACATCTGGTACCACTAGATCGATCAAGAAGCCATCAACATTTAAAAAATTAGATAAGTTAAATAATCCACATGTGACATTTTAAACTTTTTTTTTTGTTACAATTGTATATACTTCTAGGTTTTGTTTTAAGGTGTGACCAAAGTTTAACCCTAGAAATTAAGTATTGATTATACATGTTTTAGTACCATTATATTAATATAGCGAAAATTTTCAAGTTTATTCAAAACATTCTCTTTTTGTTTCTTTGTACCTAGCCTACAAAACAATGACAACAACGAATTGTGTCCTAAAATATATCCTATAATCAGTGCGGTTTCATTTACTTACTTATAGATATATTTTCTTTTACGGAAATATCACAATATACACGAGAAAAGAATATATTGATTTGAAGCTTAAATTAGATAAATTAGCTCACTATTTAGTTATTTAGATTTATTGGTTAGGTTTACAATTATTTTACTTACATAAAGTGAGTTGTGTTAGGATTAGTATTAACATAGGATTATTGCAATCTTTTATGATGTCGCGTTATTGTCGGATTAATCTCGATCATTTTCTAAAGTCTAGGGTTTAGATTAATCATTTAATTATTATAAGTTTAGGGGTTAATATATAGAGCATTCAAAATCCATCCACCAAATTTTGTGAGAGAAAATTTGATATTATAAAAAGTGATTGTGTACGAAGAAAAGAGAAAATGTTACTGTTTATCTATATATTTGAGGGGCACTATTCACCCCCCTTATAATTTTTTAATGTATTTTGAAAGTAGTTGTGAGTGGTGGAGAGAGAAAAGATAATGCTAAATGTATAAAAAAATTATTTAATTGAAAGGATGGAGAAAATATAGTTGTTTTTAGTGTAGTTATAGCGTAAATTTGGTGGGAGGGATGTAAAAGCTCTTAATTTGCTTTAAACACTACATCATATGGATTAGACTATCCGCATTCACGACCCAACTCAACCCAACCTTTAATAAAAAATTAATTTCTTTCTCTTCCACATATACAACCCAACCTAACTCAATTTTTAACACACATTCACAACTCAACCCAACCTAAATTTTTATTAAAAATGTAAATAATAATTGAAACAAATAATGTTTTTAAAACAAATAAAAGTTACTTATTTTTAATATAAAACTTAAAAAGTTAAACAATCAATATATATAATATAGTGGAAAATATATTTTTTCAAACGAACTCTGTTTTTAATAAAATTTATATCGTAATGTTCACAAATGTATTTTAGAAAATACGGTATATTTAGTTTTGTTAGTAAGTTTAAATATTAAAAATTATTTGAGAATTAAATTACTGGGGGAATTGGTAGTTAGAAAATAAAATAAAAAAAATGAAAATTAGAAGATGGAACCAATCCAATTTTGACAAGCGGCAAAAGAGCATGGACAACCTCTTGCAACCTTGGGTTGCTTGGCCAACCAGGTTGTGGAGAAAAATAAAATTTTCCTTTTTCTTTTATTTATTTAGACAACCTACGTTGGGAGAAAGTCACCAATCGTGATAGTCTTAGGGGTTGTGTCAGTTTCCTTGAACTGTCATGTCTATTCAACATATATCAATATTTATGTGTATTTAGGGTTTTGAGTTTTATACCATGCATAATTTCATATCATACCATCACATGTTAAGAAATATTGAATTTTACACTTTAACTATATATATAGAGTAAGGTTCATGCGAGAACCACCCTTATCGCGAGAATCAATGTGAACACAACCAAAATAAACACACACCATCACCATCCAAAAACCTAAACACCCATTACACCCCCCACCCCATCCCACACCCACCCAAGCTAAATGCTAAAAACTAACCCTAAAGCTAAACCCAAAACTAAATATTAAAAATGTTTTTATTTTTATATTTTTAACTGTTAAATTGTGATTTTTTTTACAAAAAAATATATAAATAAAATGTTGTGATTTTTAACAGAAAATAAAAAAAATTGTGTGTTTTTAAGCATTTTTAAGTAGTTTTAGTTGTGTTCACATTGGTTCTCATGGTTCTCGCAATAAAGGGTGATTCCTAACGGATTCTCATCATATATATATATATATATATATATATATATATATATATATATATATAGGGTTAGGTTAACGTACAATGACTCTTATCGTACAATATGTACACGATCATTTCAGTCGTACGATCTGGTGCGAATTCACACTTGAACATGCGATTTGTGCTGAAAAACCAACATGCAAAATTGCTTTATATACCAACATGCGATTTCATCATATTTACCAACATGCGAAATTGCTACAAAAAACCAACATGCGATTTCACAATATCGTACGAGCAACAATAAGCCCTAATTGTACGTTACACTTTTTCTATATATATATGTATAGGGTGATGATCGGCTACAAAGTCTAAAATTCCTAAGAAGTGTAAAAAGTCATAAAACACTATAATTTCAGCCATAAAACACACCTAAAACCCACAAATAACAAAGTGAAAATTATTAAAACACCACATTCAAACCCTAATAGTGCATAAAAACTTCAAACACACCATCGTAGAACTATTAATATAAAACACAACAGACTAATCAACATAAAACACAATAATATTTTTCATTTCATAATCAGAGTAATCTTCTTATGTTTTGGGTTTTTGGTGTGTTTTATGGTTGATATTATAATGTTTTATGACTTTTTACACTTTTTAGGAAATTTGGACTTTGTAGCCAACTCCTAACCTATATATATGGTAGTAGTTGGCTACAAAGACCAAAATTCTTAAAAAGTGTAAAAAGTCATAAAACACCATAATGTCAACCATAAAACACACAAAAAACCCACAAATAACATAATAAAGAATACTACAACACCATATCTATGGTTTTGCTTTGTGTTTTGGACGATAAGGCTTTGATTATCCTATGACTAACATTATGTATTTTATGTTGATTATCATGTTCTGTTTTATATTTATAGTTATACGATGGTGTGTTTAGAGTTTTTTTATGGACTGCTAGGGTTTGAATATTGTGCTTTAGTAATTTGTACTATGTTGTTTGTGTGTTTTGAGTGTTTTTTAGGGCTGAAATTATGTAGTTTTATAACTTTTTACACTTTTTAAACGAATTAGACTTTATCGCTAAACCTCATCCAATATATATATATATATATATATATATATATGGGACCGCTAGAATGAGAACCACCTCGAGTTGTAAGAACCGCGAGAACCACACCATCCGGGGCTTTTTACACCACAATTTTTTTTTACAACTAGATGTGTGTATTGTAAACACATTCATAAAAAAAAAATGCCGTGTGGGTAGTTTTTTACACCACAAGTTTGGTGTAAAAAAAACAAAAAAAAAATAAAACACCAAACTTGTGGTGTAAAAAACTACCCACACGGCATTTTTAAATTTTTTTTTTTTACGAATGTGTTTACAATACAAACATCTAGTTGTAAAAAAAATTGTGGTGTAAAAAGCCCCCGATGGTGTGGTTCTCGCGGTTCTTACAACTTGAGGTGGTTCTCATTTTAGCGGTCCCCTATATATGTGTGTATATATATATATATGTGTGTGTATATATATATATGTGTGTGTGTGTGTGTGTGAGAACACTAAATATTGTGAGAACCGTGAGAACGAATGAAAAAACTAATCAAAACTATTTTTTTAATACAAAACTCATTGTAATTAAGATACAACATCAACAAAAGAATTTACAACATCAAATAATTCATTTCTCCTTTCAAAATCACTCTTTTAGATTTTTTACACATGTGTAAATATAACAGATTTACACATGTGTAAATTTTCTTTATTTTTCATGTAAATTTAAACGTGTAAATTAAATTTCTAACATTGTATTCGAATAATAATGATAAGTGTAGAAAAAAAATTGAATTTGATTCGTTTTTGACCAAGTTCTCGCGGTTTTTTCATTTGTTCTCACGGTTCACACAATATTTAGCGTTCTCATTTAAACCCTCCCCTATATATATATATATATAGGGGACCGCTAAAATGAAAACCACTTCTAGTTGTAAGAACCGTGAGAACTACACCGTACGGGGCGATGTGGACCCATTTTTTTCATAAACGTAGATGCGTGTATTATAAACACATTTGTAAAAAAAAATTCAAAAAAAATGTCGTGTGTGTAGTTTTGAGCACCACAAGTTTGCGTTTACGGGTACCGTAAATTTGGTTTAAAATTTACTGCCCGTAAACACAAACACAAACAAAACTACAAACACGACATTTTTTTTTTTTTGAATTTTTTTTATAAATGTGTTTATAATACACGCATCTACGTTTATGAAAAAAAATTTGGTCCAACTCGCCCCGTACGGTGTAGTTCCCATGGTTCTTACAACTGGAGGTGGTTTCATTTTAGCGGACCCCTATATATATATATATATATATATATATGGTTAGGTTAATTTTAGAACTCTAAATATATACAGAATTTTCAATAATGCTAATAAACAATTATTTTATTTACATAATTTTATATTTAACATTATTTAAGGAAACTTCTATCATATATTATATGTATTTTTATAATTACATATATGAATAATTAAATTATTTATGTGTATAGGAACTAATTTACATATGTGTAAATGAATCAATTTACGTATATGTAATTATAAAATTACATATGAAAAAACTGATAAAACTACTCTTAACACACAAGGAATCATAATAAATGATAAAAAATGCCCTTAAACATTGTTAAATATAAAAATATATAAGTAGAATGATTGTTTATTATGAGTTATGTAAGTTCTATAATTATTTAGAGTTCTGAATTAATCCTTATCATATATATATATATATATATGTGTGTGTGTGTGTGTGTGTGTGTCCAATAATAACGTTAAGACCATGTGTAGTGGTTTAGCTCAATAATGCCCCCACCATGTGGCGTTTTGCGACACGTGGCAGTCCAGTCAGCATGGGGCATTATTGGGGGTTATTGCAAAAGTGCCTTAGTGGGAATAATGCTCAATAACGCCCCTTCCATTAATTACAGAATATTTTTTTTTTAAATTAAATAATGCAAAAGTTTCCCCATTGGTCAGTCAACCCTTCCACAAACCCTTTTAGGCGTTTTTTAAACACGCCAATCCACTTTTTTTCAAAAAAAAAAAAAAAAGCCAAACAATGCCCTATGTAATGGGGGGGGGGGGGGCGTTTTTGGGCGTTATTTTTTAAATTTAAAAAAAAAAACGACTCACTACACATGGTCTAAGGGATCCAGGTTGGTTGGTTGTTACATTAAGACTATTTGGTGTAGGTTAACGCCCACCTCCACATAAGCTTGTTAAAGCTCTAACACTACCCCATGCTAGTCAAAGAGGGGGTCATCATCACTTCCTCCAAATTCTTGGCGAGCACTAATCATTTCATGTGTGAGATCACTCATGATTCAACAAATCTCATTTCTTTTTCTTTTTAGTTTTAGTTTTTTTTTACACTTTAGTTAAACCATGCCGGGTTAGTTAACGAATGAGCTAGTTAAAGCCCACTGTCTACGTGGCAATGATGTAGCGCTTTAACTAGAACCACTTAGCCAAACCGCACCGCATAGCCTAATTAGTTACCGTATGTTTTAGCGACATTAAATAGTTACTAAATCTCACTTCCGGTCTCTTTTTAGTTCGATATCTCGTAAATCTTGTTTCTTGTTATTGAACATTTTTTTAATATATTGTTCGGATGTGTAAAATACCAAGTTTTATCACCATCATCTTTCAAATCTCATTCTGTAGTTTTTGTGTCCGATATCTATGATTCCTATCCTGTTTCAAATCTCGTTTTATGATTTTTTTTTTGTTCACATATTTAAAGTTCTAGTTTTGGTTACAACTTCTAAATTTTGATATCAATTTATGCTGGTAGTTAGGGTGAGAGGGGCACTCCCCTAAGAGGGGAGTCCCATCTCTTACGCATAACCAATCAGCATATGCCACGTCAACTCCCCTCTTAAACTCCCCTAACACCCCAATTTGATGGCGGCACTCCCCTCTTAGGGGACTTGTGTTTTTTTTTTATTTGTTGTAAAATTATGCATGTTTATAAATTAAAAAAATATTAATAAAAATTAAATAAAATTTAATAAAAGACATTTCATTAAATTAAAAATAAAAATTACATTTAAACTAGAAAAATAAAAATTACATTCAAACTAGAAAAATATAAAAACAAACTACTCGTCGTCGGAACTCACTTCAAGGTGAGGTAGATCTAAACGTCCGAGATGCTCGACGAGATCGTGTTTTAGTCTCCAATGCGTTTCTTCGTCAATGAGCTCGCTATAAGCTGTATCAGCGAAGACGGGTTCGGCTGGAGGATCTTGAATGTGTACCGGTGCTATCGCCCTTCCGTCGTCTTTTATAATCATGTTATGTAAAATAATGCACGTATACACGAGTAAGAAATAACGGAGATTGTTGGAGCACGTTGATGTCGTTTTGTGAACCCGCCGGGCCACAAAAAGCATGCCAAATCCACAAATCTTGAGACGCCACTGCCTCTAACATAACCGTCGGGTATTGATGATCGCCTCTCATATATTGTCCACGCAATTCTGTGGGGCACATTCTCCAGACGAAGTGTGTACAATCCAGACTACCCAACATACCAGGTAGGTGATGTCTCTCCTCATGAGCCTGATACAATAGCGCAACGTCGTGGCTCGTTGGTCTACGTAAGAATTCACCGGCATACATTGCACAGACCGTCTGGCAGAAATACTCAAGGCACTCACGAGAGGTCCTTTCAGACATCTTTAAATACTCGTCGTTTTCGTCTGGTGGGTTACCGGTTGCAAGTTGTTTAATCGCAGAAGTAACCTTTTGCAACGGCGTGAAACTTTTCTTCATTCTCCCGTCCAAGCCCTCTTGAAACCACTCGTCGTTCGCTTCGACGTCACTAACAATTTTTAGGAACAAAGACTTGGACATACGAAACCTCTGACGAAAAATATCGGCATTAAATTTTGGATTTTCTACAAAATAATCGGCCATTAGTGTTTCGTGGCCACCCTCACGATCTCGAGGGACAATTTTTTTTACTAGACGATGCCGTGTCTAGTATCTCCGCTTGTTGGATGAGATTTTGGAAGAAAATTAAGCTACCATCGCTTGACGATGAACCTTCATCGTCGGGAAAGTCGGGTAAGGGAGGAAAAAACGGGAACTTGGAATCTATTTTGTGTTGTATTTGATAGATTTTTTTAGAGTGAGTTTGAGAGTGGTGGGTGTGGTAAAAAAATTATTTGAGAGTGAGTTTAAGTTGGTTATTTATATTAAAAAAAAATTGATTTTTTTTTTAAAAGTGACCGTTGCCAACGTCTCTTTCCTCGATCCATGTGCCATTTCATTGCGGTGAACAACCACCGAAACCACTCCCTGAATCGGGTCCCCGCGGTGATGGCGGCGGTGTTCCCGATCGGGGAATGTGGTCACCGAACACCCTCCCCGAGAGTGCCCCGGATACCCTTATGATGACTGTCGTAGGAGATAACATGTGAGATGATAATGATGGTGATGAATGACTAACAAGGTTAATGCTTGTGGTGGCAGTACACATGACCCTTCAGACGCAATTAACAACCAAGGCAAATTCCACATCACTGATAGACAGAAGAGATTCTTGATTCATAAGGAATATACCGTATCTTAAATCACCAACGTGTTTTGCGTCTAATGTTAATGGATGTGATGAGAACTCTACAGATAAGTGTGCTCTAAAGTGGAGTAGTGAAATGATGAGCGACCTTTTAGGAAGTCTCTATCAGGACATTCAAAAACAAATCTATAAGCTCCCCGTAAGGAAAACAGACAATATTAATGATACATTAGATCAGATGTTACACAACAAAGATTCAAATAAAACTATCAAATATCACTATAAAATTTAATTTCAACAACGAAATATGAAGATCAAAGAATATATATGGATATGTGTACTTTATTAGATTGTTAGAATTATACATTTGTATTAATAAGTTAGGTATGAAAGATTTTAAATTGTATAAAAGTTTAAGGAATTACAAGTTTATAGAAATAAATTACTATTTTGTATAAATGATAAACGTGTACAAATATTTTAAGTATTGAAAGTTCATATAAACTAGATTTACCACGTGCCGCAATGCGGCAGGGGCATAAAACCGTGCCGAATAGCACTAATACCACATCATCGCCAACGACAACCAATACTGAAATTACCGTGAATTAATATAAAGAAATTAGACTGCGACGTAAAACATAGAAAATAATAATTAAGTCGATTTAGGACCCCGCACGTTGTAACGAACCTGTCAAATAGGGGAAAAGATAGACGACGTAAAAACGTTCAACCACAAATGCACGTTGAGCCGTGTTAACTCGCAAAATCTAGTACGAAGCGTAAAACGAAATGTTAAAACGTTGAACCACACACACGTTATGCCGTGTTAACTCGCAAAATTTAAAACGAAAAATCAGCGAAATATGAAAAGTGTGGGGACCAAAGTTGAAAGTACAAAACTTGTAAGGTTGAATTGAAAACTTTTTGTATTATAAGTAGAAAAACTAATAGCTTTGTGTTAAAAATAAAACATCAATTTTTTTTTAAAAACCACCCTAAGCGTAATGTACACATCTATATGCATACAAATACTGTTTATTTATAGTTTGTTAATATGTTGCTTTTCTAAAACAACAATAATAATAATAATAATAATAATAATAATAATAATAATAATATAGAACGTTCATAATATAAAAATTTTCATGCTTGCAAACTTTTAGGGGCTAGTTTATATAATAAGTTGCTATTCTATTAATAAAACTAGTTTTTTTCTATCTTCGCGCGTTGCGCGAGTGCAACAATGGGTTTCCGTTTGCTATCTTTAAAAAAAAAAGCTAGAATAGTCACGACTTGAAGTCTCAATCCAGCCCATTTTGACCCGCTTAAAAATCACCCAACGACCCATTTTGTCACCTAAAGTATCATACTTACATTTTGAATATTGGTAACCTTTAACTTCTGGATTTATAACCTTTCATTACCTGCATTATCCATTTTGCCTGAAGCGCTAACATCTAAACAATATTTAAGTTTTAAGTTAGTGATATACTTAAACATAGAGTTGACATAATAATGTAATATATATGGCACGATAACAACCTTCTCTTTAAAAGGATATGATTGTTACCTATTTGAACTTTGTGCCGATTGATCTCTGTTACCCATTTGATCAGTTTAAAAGGAGATGCTTGTTCTACCAATTTAAATTATTTAATAAAACTAACTTGCTTGCTCGTTTGACCCACTTAGTAGAATTTTAGAAATAAATGAAAACTCTTGGTATCTAGTTTGACCCCATCCGCTTGAGATGGGTTGTCACTCGGTCAAAAAGAGAATTTACTTAATAAACCATCTTATTACAAGAACATGTTCCAGATTAGCAAGTCACGGAACAACTTAACCATCTAATTTTGGATACTCTTCAGACCCAATGCAATCACAACCATCGAAAATGAGTTCTCATGGAAAAAATATAGATAAGAAACCAAATATAAGCCATTGTTAAATGCCTATATCAATGTTCCATTCAAGTACCATGAATTCTGCACATTTAAACATGTTGATATTTAACAACCAAGTCAACCAAATCCTAAATTGGTTGATTTGGTTTACTCCAGATCTCTAGGTAGTTTGAACGACTTCAAGTCACCTAGTGGGGACAATGTTTTCTATAGATCTCATAAACGTTGAACCCTTGCAACACAATCAGACCAAATGCATGGATAAATGTACATTTAGCAGCCGGGCGTTGCGGCGGCGTACCCGATTCGTTTTTGCAGACGTGTTTCACTGAACACAATCTACATCAAAACGTAGACTAACTCAATATGTACATTTGACGAACAAAATAATTACGGCTCAGATGGTGTAAATGAAGGAGATAACCGTGGCTGCATTGGAGGTTGCAGGTGAACATCTACCATCTCTCAAACATGCCACGCCACGGTGAAATCCTCAACTCGGTTTACACCCACACAATCATCATCGCCTAACTCAGTAACCCAAACGCCAAAAACAGAATCATAGACCAAATGCATGTAGCTCCATCATCAAAGGAGCTCTATAAATCACAGATTTATATGTATACAATATACATGATCTGCAGAAACCCTAACCAGCAAAAATAATACATAAGCGACTTAGGGTTTCGTTATTCAAATCAAGAACATCTCAGATGAAGAAACCCATCATGACCGGTAAATGGTAGATAAAAGTAACCACCACCTATCAAAGTCGGTTAGAGTCTCAGCATAGGAAACCCTAGCTATCATCGACCCCTAACAAAGAAAACCGAAAAATAGGCACAACAATTGCCGCCACCATAGGAGCTCATGAACGGACGCCGTCAACAACCGACGTCTCATGTTTGAAACCCTAACCATTATTGAGTGGCCACAGTGAAAACCCCCAAAAACCAGAAGGCCTTGTTCTCCGATGTCTCATGTTTGAAACCCTAACCATTGAAAGAAACCGGCCACCGTCGTGGCTCCGCCATGACTCCGCCACCAGGGTGCCAGCCCTTGTTCTCTCTTTTTGAGGCTGATTAGAATGAAGATGTAAAGGTGGAAGATGTAAAGGTGAAAGACACGCGTCTGAATGGGGGATGACCGCCCAAATAGGTCAATGAGAAGAAACCAGGCAAACAAAAGACTATTCATTCACTTCATCTATTAATAGATATAAATATATTTTTTTGTACCAAATTAATAATATATTTGAAAAGGTTTATACTTTAAAAATTAATACAATTTTTCCTAGAAGGACATCAAATAATTAGATTTTTATGGTCACATCATAAAAAATCACTCATACATCATATATATATACACACTCACTGGTGAAGCTTGAAAATTTTCACTGAGGGGTCGGACGTCATCGAACCTAATTTTTTTTTCTATCGCTTTGTTTCGAGGTGATATGTTCGGGTCGGACGCCGGTGATTCGATTCAGGTCGGGTCGGGTCAAACAATAATACCAAATAAAAAACGTTCTCAAACATTAAAAAGTAAACATTGTTTAACAAACAACTGAACAAAGAAACCAAAACATTAAAAAGGAGATGAAGGTGGGTACCCGGTTATGCTTTTATACTTCCCCATAACATAATCTAATAACATAACAAGTTAACAAATCACCCTAAATTTGAAGCTTTAATTTCTATCTAAATCACATTAAGATTAAACAAATAAAAATAGACATAATTACAGAAAGATTCAACAAGTTTAGGGCAAAAATTCGGCCCCAATTTCACCACTAATTTCAACCTAAATCACATATATTAGAGCCTAATTAAACCTAAAGATTAAAAACACATAACTTATGAAGATTGAAGAAGAATCACTCGAAGTCGAACAAGCTGCGTCGCAGCCAACACCAAGCACCAGCAGCGATTTTTCCCCTTTGTTCCCCTGCATCTGGTCGTATACCCACCGACCGAATTTGGGTTTTTTATTTATTTATTTTTAATATGGTGAGCTTTCTATTTGGTCAATTGGGCTATAGACAATACATTCTTCCAAACATGTTCACAAATACAATTTTTGGGCCCACATATAATTATTTGGGCTATATAAATATTTTATTTGGGTTATATTAGTATTTTTTTTATAAAACCGGGGGTCGAAAACGTATATACCTAAAAAAATCTATATACATAACACTATTGAGCGAAAAGTTCGGACACCCCGGCCCCTTGAAAGTTACGCCCCTGTATACAGTACACATAAATATTTTTAACAAGCCAAGATGATACATATGCAAAATGACATGAAATTAAAAGTTCAGTAAATATATATCAATAATGAAAATATAAGTTGTCTATAGAAGACCCAAAAAGAAGTCCATAAAAAACAATTTATTAATATAGAGAACCGTTATCAGTTTCAAGTCAAACCTATACTTGTACCATCGTACGAGACCAAACAAAGGTCCTACGGTTATTGATTTTATGTTTGAAAATGTAAAGGTTTAAGGTCCAAAATAATTTCACTTTACCATAAACTTCTAATTAAATATGTCGAATTACTTTTAAACACATTTTTCTTAATTTTGTGTTTAGTATATAATAGTTTCCAAGATTCATATTTTGTGTTTAGTATATAACTAGTTTTTGCCACGCCCGCGTTGCGGGGCAATAAGCCGAATATTTCTCTCTCATAACATGTATGTCTGTACAGAAGGCAAAATCGTAATTATATTTTGAACTGGAGGCGAAATCATAATTTTAAACTGAGAGCAAAATCATAATTTTGAGCTAGGGGGAAAAACATAATTTCATTTTGAACGGTGGTCAAAAGCGTAATTTTGAGCAGATGGCAGAATTGTAATTTTGAGCTAGAGGAAAAAACAACATTTTATTTTGAGCTGGGGGCAAAAACGTAATTTTAAACGGAGGGCGAAACCGTAATTTTAAACTGGGAACAAAATTAAAAGTGTTTTGAACCGAGGGCAAAAGCGTAATTTTAAGCTAGCGGCAAAATTATAATTTTATTTTGAGCTGGAGGCAAAAACGTAATTTTAAACAAAGGACGAAAGCGTAATTTTAAATTGGGAATAAAATTAAATTAAAACCGGGTTGGTCCAATAGGGAAGTGCCAGACAAATTTTGAACTGTGGGCAAAAACGTAATTTTAATCGGAGGGCGAAACCGTAATTTTAAACTGGGAACAAAATTAAAAGTGAGTTTTTGAACCAAGGGCAAAAGCGTAATTTTAAGCTATGGGCAAAATTCTAATTTTATTTTGAGCTGGGAAAAAACGTAATTTTAAACAAAGGACGAAAGCGTATTTTTAAACTGAGAATAAAATTAAATTAAAAATGGGCTGGTCCAATAGGAAAGTGTCAGGCAAGCTGCCTGGCACTATTCACTCAAGTTGTGTTTTGTACAGGGGCGAAGCTTGAAAATTTTCACCGGGGGGGCGAAAACGTCTATACCCAAAAATTTCTATAGAATCGGAGGGGGGGGTGGGGCGAAAACGTATATACAAAAAAATTTCTATACGAAAACTACATATATAACACTACTGAGCGAAAAATTCGGGGGGGCGGGCGCCCCCCTCCCGCCCCTGGTTTTGTATATGTTGCCTGGCACTATTCACTCAAGTTGTGTGGCACTATTCACTCAAGTTGTGTTTTGTATATGTTGCGTGGCACTATTCACTCAAGTTGCCTGGCACTATTCACTCAAGTTGTGTTTTGTATACGTAGGAAATAGTTTCCAAGATGTCTATTCTTGTGCTCTTTTATTAAAATAGTTAATAATTTTGGTTTTACCATCTCAATCATTTCAACATAAAATATACTATATTCGATATATAGCTTTTGGAAAAGATGATAATATAAAAATTCTTCTATTATATTATAATCTGTACGCATACAAATCCGTGGGGACTTTTATGTTAAAGAATTAACTCCTTTAGTATTTTAAAATGGAGAAAATAAATTGGTAACTACTTCTGTCAATACACGAAGATATACTCAACGTACAGCATCTACTTTTAAAATTTATAAACCAAAAAGAGATAAAATAAATATGATAAAAAAATAAAAAGGTTGAATGACAATGATTGATTTCAACAATTAATTTGAATTTAATAATCCATCTTTCATAAGCACATGACTTATAAAGAGAATAAAATTTCAGAAATGATTGAATTTGAGACAGGATCGAACGTGGCAACATTTTTTTTTGGAGGATGTCACACACGCATTTTTATTTCCACACACTTCAAAGCGTCGTGCTTTGGATAAAGCGCGACGTTTAGGGTTGTTTTCTAGACAAAAGGTGATGTGACTGTGATACGCGGTTATATTATGTACAAGGTTGTCAGTTGTGTCACGCGTAATCCTAAACGCCGTGCTTTGGCCAAAGCGCGACGCTTTGACCCCAAATTCTGGTGCTTTTAAGAAGGCAGGCGATGCATTTGATATTCATTCAAAATTTGAAATCGCAAAGGTGTTTCAAACAAATGCGTGTTTTGTTGTTTTAGTAGCGTTTCTTCAAAATACGATGTCGTGGTTTAGCAGCTACCTTTTCGGTGAATACTCTGACGAGTCCGTTGTTCCAGATTCTTACGAGGGAACCGCTATTTCTGTCTCGTACGATAAACCGATCCCTTCCAACATGAGGGAGGAGGAGATTGTATATGACATTCGTTATTGTGACAATATGGTGCAGTTGGACTTGAATATCCTTGTGGAAGACTCGTATGCACAACACGGCTATTCGGATTACGGATACGAATGTGAACCATATCCTCAGGCTGAGTATCCGTACGGTCAGCCAAACTATCCCGACCACGGTTACGGTGGTGAGCAGAGCTATGTACAACAAGACTATCCTGACCACGGTTACGGTGGTGAGCAGAGCTATGTACAACAAGACTACCCCGACCACGGTTACGGTGGTGAGCAAAGCTATTTACAACAAGACTATCCAAGTTGTACTTTTTTTGTTAGACATTCAGTTGTACTTTTGTTTTGTATGTACAAACTGATTTTATATATATTTATGCAGTTGATCTTTTATTTACACGATATTTGTTTCGATTATTTGCGTTTATTTCATACGTCTCTTTCGCAACTTATTGTGCGTTCTTTTAATTAAACATGTTTGTGTAATTTAACAAAATAAAATCGGTTAACATTTATAAAAACAACGTAATAATGAAACATATCTTATAAATGACTGCTATAAATCAACTATAACCGGTACACTCACGTTAGACGGCCGTTATAAATCAACTTTAAATTATATATATTTTATAAAAATAAAACAAAAATTTACAACTTTTCAACAAAAAAAACACAACCAAATACAACTAAACAACAAACCAACACCCCACTTTTTCCACCAAAACTTCACTTTTTCCACAAAAAAACAAACAGTCTCATCTAAGCGCGACGCTTAGGTACCAAGTCAACAGAAAAAGGTCTGACAAGTTCAGTCCTTGTCTGTTGAGTTTACACCAAAGTGCTGCGCTTTGGCCAAAACGCAATGTTTCAATGTATGTGAATAGTCAAGGAGCGTGTGTGAATAGCCTGATGCTTCTTTTTTTTTCTTTTTTTTTTGGGAAATTCCTACTTACATATTGTACTTCTTTTATTCCCGTATAATTGATGATATTTTAGTCCTCTTGTTCTTTTTAAATGAAACTAGTACAATACAAGTACTCGACACGTGTTTTACATCGATTGAAAACTAAAAAACGAATATCCATACAAGTATTGTGTTACGACACTGGTATCATATAGACACTCGATATGGCTTATGATACAAAAAAAAACTTTATTTCTATATTCGACGAATTTTATACCGCCACGTCGAGAAAATTATACAAACGAATACGGTACCGGTATCAATGTTGTTGGATCGGTATATGTTCGGTTTGTGATGGTAAAAAAAAATCAACCATATATATATATGACCCGTTCAAATGGAACTTTTATCGAATCTTTCATAATAATAAGTACTTCATAACCGTATATTTGGAATTTATAAAACGTCAATAAAAAAAACTATACTGATATTATACGGTACCGGTGCTAATAATGTTCAGACAATATCGATAATGTTTAAATGAAAAGAGTAAAGTGCTCGGCTGGCCCCTGTGGTTAATCAAAATTTTGGATTTAGTCCCTAGCTTTATTAAAATACACTGATGATCTATATGATTTGCACTTTGTAACGTATTTGATTTCTAACTTTTGCCAAAAGTACATTGATGGTCCCTGTGGTATGCACTTGTAATGCATTTAGTCACTAAATGTGTTACATACAGGGACCATGCATGTACTTTTAGCAAAATGTGAGGACCAAATACGTTACAAAGTGAAAAACACAAAGACTATCCGGTTACTTTACTCAAAAGAAAATCATTAAATGTTAAAATTACAGAAATATATTGAAAATTATAATTATAAGTAAATACAAAAATAATCTATTGTAAATAGTATTAAACCATCCCCGCGTTGTGGCGGGGGCGTAAAGCCATGCCAAGTAGCACCAATGCTACACCACTGTCGATGATCACCAACACTGGAAAAGATCCTTAAAACACCAAACGAAAAGCAAAGTAAAATCTTTGAACCACGTACGCCCATTACGGCGTGTTAATGCGAAGAAATTGGATCGAAAAAAAAAACATAGAAAAAAAAACTAAGTTACAACCAACAATGCCAAGAATTATTACAAATTTATAGTATATAACTAGTATTAAGTCCCCTGCGTTGCGATGGAGGCGTAAAACCGTGACAAATAGCATTAATGCGACACCACCATCAGCGACCATCAACACTGAAGTTGCGGCGTGTTAATACGAAAAAATTAGACCGAACGTAAAACAAAGAAAATAATAACTAAGTCGATTTAGGACCCGCACGTTGCGACAACCTATCAAACAGGAAAAATAGACGATGTAAAAACGTTGAACCACACATGCACCGTTCCACCATGTTAACTCGCTAAATTTATAGCGTAGTGTAAAATAAAACGTAAAAGCGTTGAACCACAACACACGTACGTTGCGTCATTTTAATTCGTAAAATTTAGAATGAAACGTAAAACGGAAGTTTTGAGGAGTATATAAAGTATAGGGGACCAAAGTTAAAAGTAAAAAAAATTGTTAGGTTAAATTGAAAAAGATGAAAACCTTTGGTTGAAAGTAAAAAAAATCAAAGAGTTATGGTTTAAAAGTGTAATGTTAATTTTTTTTTGAGAAACCCCCAAAGCATGAGGTATAACACTACTATACTATAAGTTGTTGCTAAGTTATAATATGTAAACTAGTAGTAAGACCTGTGTGAACACACGGGTAGGTTTAATAACGATCGAAATCAAATACTAAAAAACCGATGGACGTGTTGTTGTTAGTATTATAAGTATAATGATAAAAGTTTAGACACAAGAGAAGCATAACGAACCCACAAAAGTTTGTCTACGTTTAGGTATCTAGATAGTAGATTGATAAAGTCACATATGTCATTAGATTCAATATAACTATCTGGTCACACGGGTTCAATATAAACAACTTGTTTTAGAATTATGCATACTCTTTTAAGTAATGAATGACTTAAGCTACTCAAATAAAAACATATATTTATGTATGTAGATGGCTTTAATTTGTTTTAAAAAACAAACATGTATTCATGTTATAAGTAATTCATTGTGAACCTGGCGATTAAGAAGATCTACATGAAAGCCGATGTATGCGGACAAAAGCAAACTGCTGTATTATTACCTATTTGGTAACCGTTGGTATTGTTAATCGTACTGATTTTAACTATATAGTACCCGTGCGAGTGCTCAAAAAAATAAAAAAAGCAAAGTCGTATTAAAACAGGTACCATACCAAAATACCGGTACCCAAAGCATACAATACACTATAAAACACCAAATCGCATACTTTATAAGCACAATTTTAACCCATCTGCCCACTTTTTATGCAAATAAAAGGCGCGAAGGGATTGAACTAAAATCAAACAACATAAGTTGTGTAACTTCCTATGGGTTTACTATATCATTCGAAAATTGTGTACCTCTAAACGTCGACAAATCTCTATTAGTAAATTTGATGTGACGATACGCAATGTGCACATATCTTTAAGTTGCATATTCTTCTGAAACAAATGATGATGACTTATCGGTTACCATAGCAATATCGTGTTCATGTACAACGTCATCTTCCATTTTTGGTTGTTTGTAGTCTTTTGGAAGCGGGTTACAGTTGATTGTATACCAAACTGGTCTTTCTTCTTGGAACAACCTGAAAAGACGATAATACCCTTTACATGTTACAACATGAAAAAGTGTAAAAAAAAAGAAACAACTGAATGAGATGGACACTTAATGGTGCTTGCAAAGTGTTGGGCATTGGACTGTGAGAGCGTATTTGCATGTTGATAATTCAGTTATAGAACTAATCATCAAGCTAGGTTCCGAATAAACAAATCTTACCTGCAAATCACATAAACAAAACTTTTTATTAAGGTCAAGTGAAATTTATATGAGAAATGAGTGAAAAAGTTGGAGCCCGTCAAACCTCGGTTTCTCACAGGCTCGTTTGTAAGATCACAAGTAGTTCCATCTTGATGCGCATGATACCTGCATGATACCCATCAAACCTCGGTTTCTCGAGGCTCGTTGACTCTTCAATATCGTCCACCATTTTTTTGAGTTGTAAAAAAACACTGCGCACATTATTTCCTCTTTCTTTGTAGGCACCCCTAATTCAAGACATCATAGAAGCAGCCCGTTCAAAGAATCAAAGTGATTTGGAATTGGAACTTTGAGCCAAACACATATTTACTACCAAACTGTTTTTACCACAATACATGAGGTGAGAAGATGGTTTGCTAATTCGCCGTGTATCCCGCAAGCCGAACATAAAACATCTCCCACTTGGATGCCTTTCGTGATCAAACCTTAAGTCTTCACAATTTTCAGTCTTCACACCTGCCCAATAACAACCTATAACCATCCATATCCACAACGAATACTAATATACATGAAATTTTCAAACAACTAAAAATGACATAAGCAGTGAAACAACGACGGTAGAAATATGAAAGTATTATGGGGCTTTTCCTCAAAATGCAAAACCCATTTTTAAACATTTTTCATGTAGAACTTAAGTACTAGCCATTGCAATGTCTAAGCTAGTGTCAAAAGTAATATTATAAAATATAATTAAAAGATAAAAAAGACCATCATTTACTTGATTCACCATGACCAGTTTTCTTTAAATATGCCATGCACTCATGCTTAATTTTATCTCATTACCTTTTCACTATAACTAAAGCAGAGTTAACAAAGATCTTTTGATTCCACGTTAAGTCCAGTGAAGTGTAATTGTAACCACACCAAGAAATAAAATTCAAAAGCATCAGACTTTTTATTTTTCATTTTTTGTAGAAGTGACATGTTGGATCTGATCTCATCACTTTTTCTCTAAAACTAAACTGAAGCAATAGGAGGTAGCAAAAGACCCTTTGAATCAGGTCAGATAATGATTTAAACCGAAGCAATATAAATAAATTTTACAGTAGATATTCACAAATGATGATAAACACAAATCCAACTTTTCACAAATTCAGGTCGTGTAATGGTTCAAAGTGAGTAAATTTTAGTGTCAAAAGTGTGGAGTTCACATGCACTACTATACTGGTTTCAAAAGGTGTTGCTTCCTTATTGTTCTAAATTTCAACCACCAGAACAACGTAAAAAAACGTTTAGAGAAACTTAATGATAGAAGCTCTAATATATACCAACAGTTATTTAATGATAAAAGCTCTAATATATACCAACGGTAATTAGGCCCTCCGTAATGGGGCTGCATATCACGCCGGAGCCATCTATGGCGCCCCATAGCGCCCGACTACACCGTTACGGCCGGCGCTATGGGGTAAGTTTTTCGTCTCCCAGCTATGTATATCACGGCGTTACCATTCCTTCCCCACTCACATACATATATATACAAACATATATATAAAGCCCTATACATACATAATCCCACTACTCACTCATGTTATATAAAGCTCCATAACCCCCTTTCTTACACAATTAACACTTGTCACATAACCCCCCCCCCCCCACTATGGGGCTCCATGGGGCTCTACCACTACAAATGGCCTTAAATTATACATTAACAACTTCATATAAGCTTACATCAACATTGAATGACAATTTTTTTCTAGGCAAATTGGCTCCTTAAGTTTTTCTTTTTAAGCAGCAAAATTCTTGTTCAACTCCCAAAATATTTTTATCACTGGTTCTAGCTAGCAAGCTGCTAGTATAGAACTCCAAACCAGAAAAAAAAACAATACACCCAAAAGTAACATCACCTAAAAAGTCATACCACTAACGTACTGGAATGTTGAAGGATAGCCAGTTCTCCTATTCCAGATCTTGTCTTCGTGCTCGATGTTTGACCCACTCATACGGTCACTCTGCAACATATTTCAAAAGGGTCACTTATCAACATATTACTTTTACCAAGTGGGGCCTGATTTTATGTGTTGTAAAACAAATATAAACTTTTTTAAGCTTATAAATACACAGTAGAGTGGCCACAAAAAAAAAAAGATTATAAAAATGACCAGAATAAATTAGCAATCATACTTTTAAGTAGGATAAATAAACTGTAACTATTTAGATATTTATGAAGCTTAATGTCAAGTGACACCTTCAGCAAAAATTTCACATTATGTTTACAAATATTTAATGTTAGGAGAAACTAACAGCCGGAGGTAGTTATGAGTTCCGTATAATATTACCTGATTAACAAATGTTCTTTCAATGGGACTTTTATCATCCCTTAACTGCAAAGATCAGTAAAATGCAGTGAATTAGAAGATAAATGAAATCTAGAAGAATGAGAAACTGAGTGGGTGAAAGAACTTCAACAACTGGAGTTTTACTCTGATCTCAAAGACTTGCATACCATACCAAAGAATCAAAAGAATTGCAATTTTCATTTATTCTTCTTACAACTCAAACAGTCTCTCTGTCTCTAAAATCATCATGTTTAGCCTATGCTACTCCTAAGTCAAACACTGCATGAAAAAGGTTGTGCTGCTTAATCACATGACCCATTTCAATATTATAGCAGTTCGCAATCCTGGCAGTTTTCAATTAGCACATAAATACATCCAACCTGTTTTAACCCACTACCTAAGTTGCCATCTCGCCACCTCTAATTAAACCAACTGAAAAATAGCTTCATATTCTTGAGAGAACCTAAATTACATTAAAATATGCATAATAGAGATGCTGGTGATGTTGCTTTGGAAATAATTTAGCCTTTCAAACGTCACGAATCAAGAAATCCATTTACCAACAATTTGTCTACAGTTTGGTTTCATAGTTTGGCCTACAAAACTCCATTTTCTTGTATAGATGTGACAACGATTATACACGATCCCTTTTCAAAACCTTAATCACCAACACACCATCGACGAAGGTCATTCATGGTAAACTTGCAAAACATCGCATTGTCAGAATGCCAGGCTCAGATTGTGCATAAAGATGACAACACCATGGCTGCAAGAGAGGTTGCATGAATAACTGCCATCCTACAACCTTGCCATGCCATGATGCTATATTCATTCAGTTTTTACTCAGATCTACAAAATCATCATAGCCTCATCTTGAAAGGACAAAAAATGCACTTTGCATTCATTTTTATTCACCATCACAGTCAACCCTAAATGATTCAGGGTGTAATCAATACATAAACAGAAACCCTAGATCTACAAAAATAAAATATACATACAGGGGTGATATGAGGTCTACAAACATACAAGATACTAGATTATTAGAAAACCCTAACTAAAATCAGAAACCGTACATGTAGTAGACGTTAGCAGTGAATTAGGGCTTCGATAAAGCGATAGCAAAAGAAAAGTAAAAAACTTACCCTTGAAACTCAGATTGGAACCAAATTCGTCAGAACCCTTCATCCTTCTTTCAATTATGAGAAAATCGAGACCACACAGCCTCTTGTTCGTTCGATTGTAGGCCCCAACCACAAAAGAAGCCATCCATCTTCTACCACTCTAAATGCCATCCACCATCGCCGCCGCCAGTGGCCACTCCATTCTCCACCGTCACAGATTTGAAGGAAACTTAAATCAACAATCAACAGAAAAAAAAGTTTCACATCCCTAAAATCAACAGTTCAAACAATTGAAACAGTAATTAAGCAACAAAGTCAGGGAAAAAGGGGGAAATGAAATCGAAACCTTGATAGTGCCATTATAGCCATATATGGATGATAAGGAGATGTTTTGGTTTGAATTTTGAAAATGGAGCGAGAATAGTGTATACTCTGGATTTGAGAGATAGGTGAAGAGACAGGGATTCAAATTATGAATTGAATTTTGAAAATTTTATTTATGTATTATTATTATTATTAATATTAAATAAAGTTGTTATTTATGACATCAGCAAAACCTACGTGACATATCTAATTAGTTGACACGTATGCAAATCGAGGTCAGCGGCTAATCTCCTTTTATAGATTATATAGATTTAACAAAGTGTACAACCCCAACACATAAAGGTACAACAAAACTAAGCATGAAACACCATTAATGCAAAAGTTACAACCACTTAAAGACTAAGTATATTACAAATTGATATTATATAAATTTAATAAAGTGTACAACCCCAACACATAAAGGTACAACAAAACTAAGCATGAAACATCATTAATGCAAAAGTTACAACCACTTAAAGCCTAAGTATATTACAAATTGATATTATATAAATATGAATCCTTGTTAAAAATGAAGTTTAAATATGTCTAGAATATCTAATCTAATATAACTTAACCTTTTTCATTCTTCCACTCAACTTTCTTCTGACCATTTAAAACTAACTATTTTTTTAGTATTGTTATATTGTTGTGAACTTTTACATAAATATTTAAATACCATAAATTAAGATCTCATATATGCATTTAGATGTTGTAACTAATGTTTGGGTAGTCTTTAAAAAAAAATTAGTTTTAGTCCAAAAGTATTTAAAAATTTACTTATAACCCAAAACTATTTTAATTTCTACTTTTAACCCAAAACTTTTCATCTTTACAAATTTAACCTCACAACTTTTTTACTTTCAACTTTGGTCCCATATACATTTCATCTTTCGCTAATTTTTTCGCTTTACGGTTCGTTCTAAATTTTGCGAGTTAGCATGGCACAACGTGCGTGTGTGGTTCAACGTTTTTACGTTTCGTTTTACGCTTCGTTATAAGTTTTGTGAGTTAACATGACGCAACGTGCGTGTGTTGTTCAACGTTTTTACGTTGTCTATTTTTTCTCGTTTGACTGGTTCGTCAAAATATGCAGGTCCTAGATCGACTTAGTTATTATCTTCTGTGTTTTACGTTACGATCTAATTTCTTAGCATTAACACGCCGCAAATTCAGTGTTGGTGGTCGATCGCGGTGGTGTGACATTGACGCTATTTAGCACAGTTATAGGCCCCTGCCGCAACGCGGCGGGTGCTTAATACTAGCTATAAATAAATTAACTAAATATGAAACATATATAAACTTCTTTACTATTTAGTTTTAAGTTTAACACAAATTATTTAGGAAGCTACTGATTTTATCAATATATTAAAACTTACTGATTTTTATCAATATATTAAAACTTAAATTATGTAGTTTCATGGTGATAAAGATTTATTAGGTATGTTAACATAATAAATTTCATAACAACATAAATTATTTGAATGCATTCGGTGGTCACTGGTTAGTACAGGCTTGAACATAATTTGTATACTACTTATTGTTGATTCGTTACATCCTTTTCATTTTCATCCTTTTGTCTTTTGTATGATGTATGTGAATCTGTAGGAATAGTTTAATCACAACATGATTCTGATTGACCTCGTGGTTTGTATAAAAAGGGTCAAAGAAACAGGAATAAAGTAAAATATAAAATAATGCAAATACTTAAATCCTTGCATTTGAAATTTCATTGGTTTAGTTTTACATTAATCATAAGAATATAATAATCTCTTAATGCGGTGGCACCTAAGCTCATTTATCGAACGACCCATATCCTTCTGCGCTGCATGAAACTAAAGTCAATATGTCTTCACTTGATAAGTCGTCCGAGATGGTTTAAAACACAATATGCTGTAATCAACCTTTGATATGAATTAAAAACATCTACAACTGTAATTTTTCATCTGACTAAAAATATTGAAGCCGAGTGCTGAGATATTATTATGACCAATGAACTGAAACTAACGATTCGATTGATTCATCAATGACCAACCTCTCACAGTACGAAACTAATGTGTAACGATATTAAATTTCAAGGTATTGATGATGCTTTATCGATGATACTCATTTTTCTAGCAGTGCGACAGTGCCAAACTTGAGTACCAGTGTTAGAGTTCGGCAATATCCTTCAGAGTTTCCTGGTGAGCTTAACCAGGATCATACTAAAGACTATAGAGAGTTATGTCAGAGATCAAATTTCTATATTTAGGGCTTTGACTTTGATTTTTTTTTTCTAGTTTGCTACATTAATATTGGGTTTTCATTATTTATATTTATTAACTAAATTTTGTAAAATAAAACAAATAAACAATCGTGCCCAATAAAATCACTAATAGTAGAGTTATCAGTAGTGAGATGAGGGCAATTACCTTTACCCCTATCTCAAGAGATGAATGAGCTACTCCCAACGAGACCCCCAACTCCAAAAAATCTTATTGCGTAGTATACAATAATATAGTTATCTACATAAAATAAAATGTGGCTAAGAGAATCAAAGTAAGATGGAGAGTAAAAGTAGATGTGTGCAAATAGATCCGTAACTAAAACCTAATTATTCGAAATTCCAAACCCAAAAATATTTAGATTCTGATAGTGATTTAAAATAATCGGTTATTTCAGATATCCGAAATATTTTGATTAATTGTTTTTAAATTATATTATTACTTATCATTTATACATTTTTATTTATTATTTTGGACATTTTCAACGTTTTCAATGTTTTCTAGTTTCTAATATTTTTTTTTTGAAAATTTTTCTAGTTTCTAATGATTATTGTGTTTGACTATTATTTTGGACATTTAGATATTTATCATTTGTACAACTTCACATCAAATGTACTTGTATTTGATTACTTTCTGGTTGGTATTTAGGAATTCGAATATCCGTTTCATTATCCAAATATGTATTGGATGGTGAAATTAACTATTTGAAATTTTCGAATATCCAAATTTGAACACCTCTACTTAAAAGTACCTATACACTTGTCTAAAAACTGACAACGATATCCGAATGTGAAGTCAATTTTCTCTAATTTTTAACCGATTATTAAGGCGATTATTTACCATTTTTAATGGTTGATTTTAAAATTTGATTATTTTTACAAGCAGGACTTAGTTGAAACTTTGAAAGATCACTTTACAATATTAACCGTTAGTAAAAGTCTTATGATGCCGACTCCAACTACTGTTCATGTACAATCCATATTAGATGTGACCGACCGACTGCCCATCTTACCCTCTCTACGTTCTTGACAACCTATCTTTGTCTCAGTTAAGTTCCTTACGCAAATTTTGGTCTGAATTTTGTAGGAAACGACTATTTCCGATCAAAATGTTTTCCTTGGAGAAAAGATCGTGGTTACACATTTAGTCACTAATTTAGGATTTTCATTGGTTGGTATTTGGTCCCAATTTCCGGCCATTTTGTTAAGTAGGAAGTTTTTGTAGGAAAATGAAGTGTTCTTTTTAGTACTGATTAGTAAATTTAATATAACTTTTTTTTTTTATTTGAACATGTGTTAGGTTACGGTGAGTTGTGCTATCATTGTTCTCTAGGGTTTCACCTATTTGTTTATGGACATCACGTTGAATATATTAATGGTAATAATAATAATGTTTCTTTCGTTGGGCTTCTTCTACTTTTGTTCTGGCTTTCTTGTTTGTACCACATGCTGGCAGTTACTTTTGGTTCTTAAATGGAATTAATAATGCGAAATATTAACTAAATTGACCTCATCATTCTTGACCCCAAGAAACCTTCTTCAAACTATTCAAGAAAGAATTACAAATTAAAAATATATATATATATATAGTCATAGTCAAGTTGTGTCATGCATCATTTGCACTTTTAGGTCATCAAAAAACCTACAACCACACACGTTGCAATTTACAATTAATTTGCTGTGATTTCTACAGCTGCTTCAACTTAGAGATTTATTTATTTGTTTATTTTTATTTTTATTTCTGGGATCTAGCAAAAGAATAACTGTTTCTAGTAGGTTTCTAGAGGTGTTTTTGTTTCTAGAGAGTTTACAACCTACGCAGGGCGAAACTTGAGATTTCCGACAGCTTATGATTTTACTACAACACCTAGAAAAAAAAATCAAAAGTTAGAAGACCCCTTAAATTTAGAAAAGTTTTTGATTTTACTACAACACCTAGAAAATAATATAAAAAAAACTGTACAAGTCTTCAACTTTTAATCTCAAACTCTTGTATTGATTTCCACTTAAATGTTTGAGAAACACGACATGCAAAAGAGATTAACCTATGATACAAAGTCCTTATTGTTTTGGAACTACATGAGATAGAGGAAATGAGTCACTCTTCAGTTTTTGTATGGAAGCCTTTGCTTTTCAACTTACATTCCAAGGCTACTTGTGACAAGGAACATAAAGGTTTTACTGTTTTTGCCCCAATCAAATGAGGAAAGTTAACCATGGCTCGCGAACCACGAATCTTGAAAGCTGCTTGATCGTAAGCCAATGCGGCTTCTTCGGGTGTGGAGAACGTTCCAAGCCAAATTCGAGCCCCTTTCTTCGATGGGTTCTTTATCTCGGCTGCAAACTTTCCCCATGGACGTCGCCTTACGCCTCTAAAGCGTCTCCAATCTTTACTTCTTTGTTCATTTTTCTGCATCTTTTCGACCTTTCCAAGCGAAAAGTCGACCTTAAACTGCGCCTTTTCAGCCGAGACTGGGGAACTCGGGCTGTGAAGTGATGGTCCACCTTCCCAGTTTGTGAGTTGGAACACATTTGATGTGTCTGGACAAAGATTTAGTGAAGAATGGGATTGAGTGTAGCTTGGACTCAGGCTCTGACTCTGAGTCGACTCACTGCATGAACTCATTAGACAATTATCTTGAAAAAATGGATTAATAATGCTATTACTGCTAGGGCTAAATGCTCCTGATGATTTGCATAAACTTATAACAGAAGTAAGTGAATCGACAAACGAGTCCACACAAAACGATGGTTCGACGGATTTTTCGAATGAAAAAGGGCTTGTGAAGCTTGAACTCCGGCTGAAATGTGGTTTGTCGGAAGGAGTGTGTGGCACCGGTGGAGGACTCGAGATGTCGGGATCTTCAAGAAGGTATTTTCGAACAAATTCAAGCATCGCAGAATCAGAATCTGAGATGCTTTCTGACATTTTTGAATATATCGAGTATCTTGTTTTATGATCGAATTAAGGTTACGTTTTCAGAGCTTCTTTTGATGTGTTGAGTAGAGAGAACTAAAACGAATGGTTTGAGTTATTCGCTAGCTAGGACTTCTATTTATAGCCAATAAATAAATTATACATTTAATTCCCACATCGTTCAAATTATTATTTACTTTAATTTTACATATAATATAACCTTGTAGTTTTTTTGAAAGGCAAATATAACCTTGTATTTGATACTAAGATTTAGATAAATACGCTAAATATATATTGTAGCATCATAAATCAATTCATATATTAACTAACTAGGTTATAGACCCGTGTATTTAAATGAGGTTGTACAATATAGATGATATAATTATGTAATCTGTAAAAAAACTTTATTTAACTAACGTATTATTATTATATGATTGTTCATACAACTAACTTGAATTTATTATAAAAACCGACTATGTGAATTAGTAATGCTGAAACACCAAATAGCTCTTGTATTATATGAGTTGAATATTCAAAAATATGTAATACACATGTATATATATACACACTAGTAAGATGCATGCGCGATGCGGCAACGACACATCGCATTGCGATACTCGTTTTTGATAGTTTTCTTATTCATATAATATTTATTGTAGTATTATTGTGATAGATATACATCAAAACCAAAATAATCGGGTAATTCATTTCATTGTGTTGTGCATGGTTCGGCCGGTTTGGTTATTATCTTCCACCGAAGCCGAAACCAAAGTCATCAGTTAGTCAACTTTACTAACCAATCAGTTTTCAGTTAATCACTTCGATTTATTCGTTTAGATTGACGGTTTTTGGTTTGGTTCATTTAATTTCAGTTAATAGCAAAAACCAAACTTGGTCTAAAACTTTTGCTTAGAAATATATGAAATTGGGATATGAATACATGAAATGAAAAGATAAATACATGAAACAGGGATATAAAGTATGAAATGTATAAACTGGAGATATAAAAGCTAGAAATATATGAAAATATGAATGATTCGGTTTGGTTTAGCTAATTTTTGTTAAACGGGAGTACAAAAAAAATTGATAACCGGTTTTTGGTTAATTCGGTTTTCAGTTAATTTAGTTTTTGGTTGATTTTGTTCGGTTTCGTATGTTTTTAGTTTGGTTTAGGTTAACAATTTAGTTATTTCTCTCTGATAACCAGTTTTGGTTAATAACCAATAGGTGCGCGCGCTATGCGGCGGGAAACACAGATATTGCCACGGTGTGCATTGTTCGGTTGGTTAGATTATTATCCTTAACCGAAATCGAGGTCATCGATTAGTGTATTTTATTAACCTATTCTTTTTCAGTTAATTGGTTTGTTTATTCAGTTAGATTGACGATTTTAGGTTTGATTTATTTAATTTCGGTTAATAGACAAAACCAAACTTGGGCTAAAACCTTTGATCAGAAATACATGAAATTTAGGTATAAATACATGAAATTGTCATATAAATACATGAACTAAATGTATAAAAGCTAGAAATATATGAAAAAATGAATGGTTCGGTTCAGTTAATATTGGTTAAAGAGGGTAAAAAAATCGATAATCGTTTTTGGTTAATTCGGTTAATCAGTTTTCATGTAACTCAATTTTTGGTTGATTTCGGTTCAGTTTCGGTTAACGATTTAGTTATTACTAACCCTTAGACACTGTTAATCACGCTACATACCGATTTTTTTAATTAAAAAAAACTATAGCAATACTATTCTCAAATTAAAGAGAATAAAATATTGTTTATATGGTGTAATTTAATATATATATATATATATATATATATATATATATATATATATAAATTACACCATATAAACAATATATATATTAACATACCAAAAAGTTATGATCGTTTAAGATTGTGGGAGGGGGGTTAATTTTTTATAAGGGAATAAAGTCTAACTACTAACTAATTATCTATAATTTTGTTAAAGATAATGGTTTAATCACTTGACATTTTGTAGCTATTAAATATTCTATGATAATGACTAAGTACGTTGGGCATTAATCACTTTTACACTAAGGCATCATTTACTTGTACCTTATAATCCACACGTCAATATTGACCAAGACAACTATCGAAATGTCGAAAAAAATAAGTAGGTCATACGATAATTTTGAATTTTTTTTAAAACATTATAGTTTATAAGATATTGCAAGAATACGTAAATAAATTATAAGTTTTTTTTTGTGGAGGGAGAAAAGTGTAACTAATTATCTATAATTATGTTAAAACTTAGGGATTTAAGTGTAATAAGATGAGAAGCTAAAATATAATTATCGCTTAAATACCAAATTACTCTCATTTTAGAGGTGTATTTATAAATTAAGAGGGAAAAAGTTCTTTTTTTTTTGTATCTTAAAATACCCATCCCTCATGCATTATAATATAGTATAGATATGATAGAACTTACGTAATACATTACATATAATAATGTATATAAATTAAAGATATTATTCTTACTATTGTGTATCTTTTAGATATGACTTTTATTTAAAGTAAATGAAAATTATTTTATTGGTATGTCCTAAATAGATTTATTATTCTTATTAACAATTTGTTATGCAGAGTTAAATAATAATTAATTATGATAAAATTGTGATTTATGAGGAATACACTATTTTCATAATTAATGATTGATTTATTATGTCACAAATGAGTAAAAAGAAATTAAAAACATTAAAATTGCATTCGGTTACTCTTTCCTACTTTATAAAACATTTATATATCTATTTAGGGTCATGGTATTATTTGAGCAGGAAAATATGGTGATGACACGTGTCTAACATTGTATTCATTTATTTATTAGGTAGTAGATATTTTTGAACGATTAATATCAATGTCAATATATGAACTCGGATGTAGTCCACATTGTAAACGAGCAGAGTTATCTAATGCCGGATGGATAAAAGTTCAATTCGAATCGAGCTTAAACGAGCTTGCACAAATTAGTTATCATTTTAATAAGAGAGTTTGAATCCGAGCTTCATATACTAGTTTGATTAAGCCCCTGAGTCTAAAGATGCTTATTATATTTACAATTAAAATAAATATATTTAATATACTATAATATATTTTTATATTATATTTAGTCACCTAAAATATCATTCAAAAGAATAATGATTTAAATAGGTTTTATTGTTATATCATTTGCACAGTTTGAATTATATCACATGATTAATTTTCCTTTGTAATTCTCCATTATATATATAGGGTGGGGTTCTAGAGTGAACACTAGTGTATTTGCGAACTGAGTGAACAAATCCTGGTCATTGATCTACATATGTGTATGGCCAGAATCTCATTATCAAATCGTAAAATATACTAGTGTATTTCAACATCAAATCATGGCCATTGATCTACACACTTGTATGGCCATGATTAGTTTACTCAGTTCGCAAGCTACACTAGTGTTCACTCTTGAACCTAATCCTATATATATATATATATATATATATACAATTAGGATCAAGAGTGAACAACTTCTTGAGAGTGAACTGAGTGAACTAATCTTGGCCCTTGATCATTTTTAGATTAAAAGGGTAAGATTGATATTAGCCAAGTATGTTTAATTAAAATCTCTTAATTTTCTCATCTCTTAATTCTCTCTCTTTCTCTTTCTCTCATTTTTAATTATTTCTCCATAATTTCTTTATCCATAGATTTTGTTTTAATTTTAACTTGAATATTGTTTTTTTTATTATCCGTATATATAAATATCATAATACGTTGTTTTTAACTTTTTATAATTTTCAATAAATATTAAAAAAATTTCTCAGAGATTGAAATTGTAATAATTATTTTTGAGCATTAACTTTTTTTGAATATGTGATGAAGTTATTTATTTTTGCATACATGTGTTATGTTTCGTGTTCACTAATTTCATAAATTTTATATGAATCTACTTGTGTGCATGCATAATATACTATATGTTGTTAATATACACATATGTAACCATTTCTGAATATAATACATAGATGTATAAACGACTGTAAACGTGTGTATAAACTAACAGTTGTGTATGTTGTATAAACTGATAGTTAGCGAGACTGTACACATGTGTATAAACTAACACCTGTGTATCTTGTATAAACTGATACTAGCGAGACTGTACACATGCGTATACACTAACGGCTGTGTATCTTGTATATACGGAAACTAGCGAGATTTTAGGGATTTTGATTATATTGTTTAATAAATGCAGTTTACAAAAGACGCAAATACCCTTCTTGTCAATTATTTTAAAGGGGAGTTACAACATTATAATTACAATCTTGACATTGTTTAAAAATCTTTAGATGATGTAATCCAATGGCCCAGATTAGTTCACACGTTCACTCTTAACCTAGTGTCCAACTGTGATATACAAGTATTGTATATTATTGTGATAAAGTAAAAAATGTATTTTACGACCCTGATTGCTGGCCCGAAGTTATACAAGATATAATTACAAAGGAAAATTAATCATGTGATATAATTCAACTGTGCAAATGATATAACAATAAAACCTAATTAAAGTATTATTCTTTTGAATGATATTTTAGGTGACTAAATATAATGTAAAAATATATTATAGTATATTAAATACATTTATTTTAATTGTAAATATAACAAGCATCTTTAGACTCAGGGGCTAATCAAACTAGTATATGAAGCTCGGATTCAAACTCTCTTATTAAAATGATAACTAATTTGTGCAAGCTCGTTTAAGCTCGATTCGAATTGAACTTTTATCCATCCGGCATTAGATAACTCTACTCGCTTACAATGTGGACTACATCCGAGTTCATATACTGACATTGATATTCATCGTTCAAAAATATCTACTACCTAATAAATAAATGAATACAATGTTAGACACGTGCCATCACCATATTTTCCTGCTCAAATAATACCTTGACCTTAAATAAATATATAAATGTTTTATAAAGTAGGAAAGAGTAACCTAATGCAATTTTAATGTTATTAATTTCATTTTACTCATTTGTGACATAATAAATCAATCATTAATTATGAAAATATTGTATTATTCATATATAAACCGTTAACTTAAATCATAATTTTATAAGAATTAATTATTATTTAACTATGCATAACAATTATTAAATTAAATCTGCATAACAAATTGTTAATAAGAATAATAAATCTGCATAACAAGTTTTAAGCCTAGAATTCATTGCATTGTGTCTTAAATTGTTATTTTTGGTGTTTTTCTTGTCAAAACAACCTAAAACATCATGACTAAGTACAAAACATGATGCCTACATGTCAATCTTTATGCATTCTCACACTTCTCATGAAAAAGGTTCTTTTTACATGATTCTAAGACTAGGAAGATATGTGTCTATAATACAATTGAAGAATGAATTGTGGAATTAAGTTGTTTTTTGAGTTATTGGAAAAGGTTTTTACTTTTTGAATTGAGGCTGCAGGTGGTTCATTAGTTTAATAAGAATACCCTCCTCATGTTAAATGATATAAGGGCCGGGTAACTTAGATATTTCTTCTTCTTGTTTCTTTTTGCTGATATATTTTATAATGTGCATAGCATGGGAAGTTATTAAAGTCCAAGTGGGAGATGGCTTACGGCTATGCACCACAGCCTCAATGGGTGTTGCTACTCCTGCATGTAGGTGCTATTTTTGGAGTTCTAGTCGTTGATCAATAAAAGTAAAGATTGAAAACATGTTCTTTCTAATGTAAGCTAGTTAGTAGTGATTGAAAACAGTGTAATATTTACATAACTGATCAGAGCATGTGTAATGGGGCTGTATATGGCGCCATTTTCCTTCATAACGCCCCCATAACGCCCCGAACACCATTACGGGGGGCGTTATGAGACAAAAAAATTTGAGGAGCGCTATGCATATCGCGCGGTTATGTGGGAATCTTTCAAACTTTCCACCAATCAAATTTAAGCAATGTTTTTTATATTAATTAATAAAATTGAAAATTATTAAATAGGTAATGATTAGGCGGGGGCTTTATGACTACGGGCTTAAATGCATAACGCCCCATAACGCCCACCCGCACACGTGGCGCGCCACGTGTCGCATAACGCCCACAAAGGGGCGTTATGACTACGCATGGCCTCAGAAAGAAGCGATAAATACATATATATTCAAGAAGATGTCTTTCATGCAGCATATTAAACAATAGGGTAATCTTGAGTGGAATTAAGGACTTATTGTATTTAGTTTAAAGCTGGGTTGATTTTAATGGGGGATATAATTATTGTAATCTTTAAAAGGCAATTTACCTGAATTTTATCAACAAGCTATAACCCACGTTGTCGTCGGTGTGATTTAGTTATTTTCTTTTTTTTTTTTAAATCCAATCAACTTTTATTCACAGGCACTGGTTAACCATTTGTTAAACAGAAGCTGCACCGGGAAGTTCCATACACCAAAATAACAACAGAACTTACAAATAAAAAAAAAATTTGTCGTGATACACTAGCTTAAGTTACTATATATAATGTTTAACTGGGAACCTTTAAAATTTTAAAAACCACCAACTTCAGATTACAATGTATATTCAAATATGTGTTGGTCAATGAAGCAGTTTTAATTAAATGTTATGATAACTCATCATAAGTACGTGGACTACATAATTAACAAACAAAGTGTTCATCGTAGTAGTGATGAACTTACTAAATTATCCGATTTTAAAATATGATTAACATACCTTGACTCTGTTGACTACCAACCTTGGTATGACTCAATTATTCAGTATTATAATGGGGAATTCTATTCCCACACCTCGTTATCTATTTGCACACCCTGGAATTTCAATACGCATCGTATAGAGCTATACGATGCGTATTGAAAAAGTTAAAAAACATTGCAGACTGACAGGTCCAAGTGTTGCCTGGCGGCTGGCATCATACGCATCGTATAGGCCTATACGATGCGTATTGGCACCCTGAATTTTTGAAGTTTATTTTTGGTGTGTTGTGTTGGGATTTTGGTGTGTTGGGTTTGTTATTGGTGTTTATTATTAGTTATTTTTATTTTAATAATTTTTAAAATCTTTATTATTTTTATATCGTTAAGTATCGTATTATTTTTATATCGTACCGTATTACATTTTTAACTTAATATCGTATTATCGATTGTACGTAACCAAGCATATCAATCTAAACAGTTAAAATAAACAATCACAAATACAAATAAACTGAAACTGAAAATTTAATTACATAATAAGTTTGTACATACACGGGCAATTGTTCAAAATACATAAACCGTCAAAATACAACAAAAGTACAACGATCCTAAAGCGGTGGATCCTGAGTGGTGCCTGAGGGCCCCGCCCCCGCAGTGCCTGAGGTCCCCGCCCCTAATCCGAACCGGACTGCTCACCACGCCGGAATGCCTGGATCGCCTCCATGAGAAGACGCTCCATACGGCCGTGAGTGGCGTCCATCCGCGCCTGCATCCGCTCCTCCAACTCAGCCAACGCACGTGCCACAGCTGGATCGAGCTCGTCGTTGAATACGTGCTGGGGGTACTGAAGCACCCCATGTGGCTGCGCTTGCTGTGCCGGAGCACCTAACGGAAATGGAACCGGCGGGGGAGATGGTGGTGGATCAACGTGGTCACCATCGTCGTCATCGCCGCCGTCACCCTCTGCGGCATCACCATCCGCCGGTTGACCCACACCCTGTGCCGGCTCCGGAAGCAACTCCGGTAGCTCGTCTGGGAGAGCGACGGGCTCAAAGATCTGCATGTTCCCTCCTATAAGTCGTAGACCTAGCCCCGGGAAGTCACGCGTCATGTGCATGCCGATCAGGGTAGCACGGGTCAACAAGCTCGGCTCCACCACGCCCCCATCCGAGAATAACTGGTCCTGCTGGGGAACAAGGCCCAAGGAGACAGCGATACGTGTGATGTACGCCCCCCCCCCCCCGTACAGCACATACCTGTCCTGCCTGTGGAATGCCGTCACGAACCACTGGGCTAGGCAGCGATGGAGGGCGCACCTCTCCCCCCATATAAGGCAGTACAGGTAAAAGAGATCCCCCTGAGTGCACCACTCGCGACTCTGCTCGCGTGGTGCTATAGATGTGGCAATAAGCTTGTGCAGGTAGCGGTAGAGGGGAAATGTGATATAGGAAGCCCTCTGCTTCGACCTCGCGCCGAAGCGATGCTCGCTGATCACCTGCCAGAACCGCATCAGAGTCGTCCGGGAGGCTATCCATATGCCGTCGGTGTAGATGGGGGTGTCTAACTCCTCCACCCTGTAAAGGCCGGAGTGCTCGGCAAACCGTCTGAGTGAGATCAAATGCCACTGCCCCGCTAGACGAAAGCTAACCTCTATCCACGGGTCGTCCTTGTTGTCATCCTCCTCTGGACGGTCTGCAGGCCTGGGAGCGTAGTCGAAACTCGACAAAAACTCGCACGCCATGACCATGTAAGACGGCGTGTATGCCATATAGAACAACCTGTCACACATTGTGGTTAGTATGCATGTCGAATACAAAACAAAGAAAAAACAGTAACAAATAGTATACCTCGACCATGGAGTATCATCTTCGATGAGCCCTAGGGCTCTCGCCGCGTCCGCGACCTCTTCAAGAGCACCCCAATCGAGGGCACAGTGGCCGCCGATCTCCATACGACGAAACTTTTCACATCTGTGATAAGCCTCGCTCCCCTCCTCGAACTTCAGATAATCATTCTCCAACAGGGGATCCTCTCCAGGGTCAGCGCCACGCCCGTGCCCACGTCCAGCGTCACGCCCGCGCCCACGGCCGCGTCCACGGCCACGCCCACCAGGCACCGCCACCGCGATCAACGCCCCCGCCGCTCCATGTTCGCGGCCACCGCCACCTCGACCGCGACCGCCACCTCGACCGCCACCTCGACCGTCACCTCCACCGCCACCTCCACCGCCACCTCCCCGGCCTCTCCCTCTACCCATAGCGACTTCCGTATCTGCATGATTAAACAATTTTAATCCATTTTTTTTCAAAATATAACAATTTTTATTTAATTTAAAAAAAATATATAACACCGCCACCTCCCCGGACGACCCCGACTATATATTATAACTATTATCTATCTACGATGTATTAGGTTTCGGCGCTCGTTACGGACCTACGCGCGATACGGACGTTTCGACTAAAAAATAAAAAAAAACTATATATTTACGACGTCTTAGGTTTCGACGCTCGAAATGGACCTAATCGCGTTACGGACGACCCGAACGGTATATTATAATTATTATATATCTACGACGTATTAGGTTTCGGCGCTCGTTTCGGACCTACGTGCGATACGGACGTTTCGACTACAAAATAAAAAAAAACTGTATATTTACGACGTCTTAGGTTTCGACGCTCGAAATGGACCTAATCGCGTTACGGACGACCCGAACGGTATATTATAATTATTATCTATCTATGACGTATTAGGTTTCGGCGCTCGTTACGGACCTACGCGCGATACGGACGTTTCGACTAAAAAATAAAAAAAAACTATGTATTTACGACGTCTTAGGTTTCGACGCTCGAAATGGACCTAATCGCGTTACGGACGACCCGAACGGTATATTATAGTTATTATCTATCTATGACGTATTAGGTTTCGACGCTCGTTACAGACCTACGCGCGATACGGACGTTTCGACTAAAAAATAAAAAAAAAACTATATATTTACGACGTCTTAGGTTTCGATGCTTGAAATGGACCTAATCGCGTTATGGACGACCCGAACGGTATATTATAGTTATTATCTATCTACGACGTATTAGGTTTCGACGCTCGTTACGGACCTACGCGTGATACGGACGTTTCGACTAAAAAATAAAAAAAACTATATATATACGACGTCTTAGGTTTCGACGCTCGAAATGGACCTAATCGCGTTACGGACGACCCGAACGGTATATTATAGTTATTATCTATCTACGACGTATTAGGTTTCGACGCTCGTTACCGAGCTACGCGCTATACGGACAGTTCAAATGTTCTTGAAAAAACACTGAATTTATGAACCTATACGATGCGTATAGACTGATACTTATCGTATCAGTTCAAATGTTCTTGAACAAACAATGAAATTATGAATCCATACGCATCGTATAGGTCGATACGCATCGTATCGACCCATCTGTTCTTGACAAAAAATTGAAATTTTGAAATGATACGATGCGTATAGGCCGATACGCATCGTATCGTTTCAAAAGTTCTTCAAAAAACCCAAAAAAACCCCAGTTTTCAACCCAAAATTCGCAATAAACCTACGGCTAAAATGCAAAATCTAACACGTTAAAATGATGAGGGTGTGGAGATGAATACCGTACTAGTCTTCGATATTGAAATCTCGAGCGTATGTCGACCGTATGTATACCACCGTATGTGTGTGTATTTGGGTGTATTTTGAGTTTTGTTTGTTTTTGGGTCGTATAAACCCCTTGTGTTTTAAGGGGTTATATCGTTTTCTTATTCTATACGCATCGTATAGATCTATACGATGGTTAGTAAATTACCAATATACCCCTGTTTTTCAAATAAATCCAGGGGATAATACGCATCGTATAAGTCTATACGATGCATCTGATAGGGCTATACGATACAACTTTGGCCTATACGATCGTATATGCCATAGTTTGAAATTTTGGTTTTTCGTGTTTTCCTCGGTTCAACGCGTATACGAGTCATTTTTTGACGAAATTTCGCATATTTTGTCGTTTTAGGACGTATGACTTCAACATACGTCGTTTCGGTGACGTTCGGTTGCGTGCGAATATCGTATTTTAAGATTACGTACAATTTTGTTTGAAGTCCACTTGTACTCCATAGTCGCGGAAAATATCATTAGTCGCGTATTTTAGCGGACTTTAGAGCATTATATCGTATTTTAAGGTATTTTAACATATTTTCATGTATCTTATGGCATTTTAAGGTATTTTAGCGCATTTTAGCGTATTTAATTGTATTTTGACGTATTTCACCGTATTTTCGAACATTTTAGAGTACTGTAGAGCATTATATCGTATTTTAAGGTATTTTAACATATTTTCATGTATATTATGGTATTTTAAGGTATTTTAGTGCATTTTAGCGTATTTCGGCGTATTTTGACGTATTTTACCGTATTTTCGAACATTTTAGCGCATGTTAGCGTATTTTAGCATTTTTTTCTGTATCTTATGGTATTTTAAATTATTTTAGCGCATTTTAGCGCATTTCGGCGTATTTAATTGTATTTTGACGTATTTTACCGTATTTTTAACATTTTAGCGTATTTTAGCGCATGTTAGCGTATTTTAGCGCATGTTAGCGTATTTTAGCGTATTTTCATGTATCTTATGGTATTTTAAGGTATTTTAGCGCATTTCGGCGTATTTAATTGTATTTTGACGTATTTTACCGTATTTTCGAACATTTTAGCGTATTTTAGCGCATGTTAGCGTATTTTAGCATATTTTCATGTATTTAATTGTACTGTAACGTATTTTGATGTTTTTTAGCGCATTTTGAAATATTTTACCGTATTTTCGTATTACAAATTAATCAATATAATGCATTGATTTGGCAATAAACAAATGGAATACATTATACAAATAAGTTATTGTTTAAAATTACAAATCAATCAATAACAAGCAATGTAGGGTCAATGTTAGGCTTCATTAGCATATCATACCACGCTATCCGTTCCGTGTAGTTTTCCGTCCAACGTAAAGCTTCTTGGCGCGCGCGTCTACTCCATGTAAGGTTCGGTGGCGGCATTGAATAGTCCCCTTCAAGTCTGACGTGGATGAAATGACCACGATTAACAAATAACAGTGAAACGAACTGATGGGGGTCACGTGCGTACTTTGGATCATATAAGGGAAATACAGTAGAACAACCTTGGATATCTAATATGTGAACAATCATACCAAACCTATTGGCAAGAAGGAGTGCTGCTTGAGGCATCTCCATCTAATGTTCCCTGGGTGCCATTCCAACCCCGGTAAAATTTATTCTCTGTACTTGTTCGTCGTAGTCCCCTGGTACTTCACTATCGAAGATGTACTCCCACATTTCTTTGTTTGGACCCGTCAGCTCTTCAAGTAGTTGGTTTCGAATATACCCAAAGTAATCTTGTTCAAACCCTAAACCCACAGCCGCCGCCCGAAACCCACAATGTCCATCCGGCCTGACATCTATTATTCTTGAAATGTAGCGGTGGAACACTTTTGGAATTTGTTTTTTGTATCTGTGCGTATATTCAAGCATTCACTCATCAGTGATTAACGGAAAGGCATTGCCCTTGCCAGGCTCTTCTTCACGTGAAGATGTTGAACGACCACGTCGATTTAACGACCTTTGAGACTTTAGAGACATTGCAGACGTAGACGGTATTAGGGAATCTTGTGATGGTACATAAGAGCTATGTCGAGGAGGGTCACACCTACTTTGTTGTCTGGGAGGCCCAACTGAGCTATCTCTAGCAGCTTGCTCTTTTCTTTGTTGTTGGACCTTGCAAGTTGGCCGCCCGCGAGTGTTTTCTTGTACGACAGGCGGTTTTTTGTCGCTCATATATGGGTTTACCACCGCCATGATCTTCGATAAGACGCTTTTCCTCACTTATGGGGGTTGGGTAGACAATTTTTGTTTCACATATTCTAATTGTTTGTCTACATCAACATCTTCCTCATCAAAATTTGATGCGTTCAGGTCAAGTTTTCTCCAGAAAATGTCTATATCTTCGAGCTGAATGACGCAGTCTGCAAAAAAAAAAAACAACATTAGACAATCATATTAAATTAAGACAACAAAGCATTTTTTATAAGTCTATAAGTACCTGTATTTTGCAATCTCTCCAGGCGACATGCACATAACAACCCGGCACCCGAGTACAGCTGGCAGCCACATGTTGATCTGAATGACCGCAACGTGTCTATTCTCCGTGTTAGCTCGTTTTCCAATAGGTTAAGAGCATGGATGGAAACTTTAAGAAGTAGGTTGGAAAACATAGGAATCTGAAGGTGGCTGTTCATTCGCTTGGTGCGGCTTTCTTCCAAGGATTTCTTTATTTGCGCATATTGCTTTAGTACCAAGGTGTCCACCTTTTTCACCAGCGATTCCAGACTGCATCTCGGTGTAGTAAGTTGTTTCTTTAATGCAGCATGTGCGCCTTCAGCTCTGTTTGTTGTACTTTGCATGAATGTCAGGGTTTGATTGGTCCATGCAGATACGAACAATTGTCTGGAGGTGCTTAACCAGTTATTCCATAGGTAATTAAAAACATCTGAAAAAAATAAACATATTCAAATTTTATATCAATTTGTATGAATGTATTTACTTAGAGAGAACATACATGTAAGTTGTTGATTGACTAGGTGTCTCTGAAGGTTGAGGACGTTATATTTGTATAACTCTTCGGTAGCGGAATTACACACTGTTTTCCACTGATTTATAAAGGCTTCCCAATCTTGCCCATTAAACGAACCCTTGCAGTGCTTCACAATATTTTGTAAGATGTGGAACCTGCAGAGATATTTGTGTGCGCCAGGGAATATTTTTCTACACGCGTTTATCAGTGCCTGGTCCTTGTCCGTTAGAATTACACGCGGCTCCATACAGTCGTGCAGCATAGACCTGACCCTCTCTAATACCCAGACGTACGTTGCCTCCTGCTCGTTAGAAAGAAATGCATGCGCAACACAGAAGGTGTGGTTTGTCGACGACATACCCACAACTTCCAAAATTGGAAGATTGTACATGTTAGTCTTCTAGGTAGCGTCGATCATAAGCACATGCGGGAATGCCCTCCACATTTCAAAGGACTTATCGTGACAGAAAATATATGTTGAACGAAGTTGGTGGAATGTTCCGCCTGTATGTAATAGGTCATCTTTTTTTCCTGGAGGATTTGTTCTAGTCGCTGCATGGGAGACGGTTTTTTCTCGAACTTCACGACCCTAATCTTCTGGCGAGCGTTGTGTATGTCTTTCGAAACACATACGTTCTCAGAGTTCTGTTCGGTTACGGCCTTCCAGATTGTATGGGGCTGTAAGTCTTGATCTGTCAGCTCTTGCACCAGCCTAAACTCATTAGGAGTAAGCCTCCTGGCATACGCGTAACCCTCCAGATGTTCAGTAGGGCCGTGGTTGTGCGCCTCGTTAAAATTTTTGTTCAGATAATCTATCTGCCAAGACATACAGCCCCGGTCGAGACAACCTATCACCATAAAAGGGCACGCGCATTTTTTGCTGCCGGTTTTCCTAACCGTGGCCTTACTCTCATGCTCGCCGCTACGACAACATTGGAGCCACACCCGGTTACCCTTGGACCGTCTGGTAACAATTATGTATCCGTTGGCTAAACCCCTTCGTTTTACCCAACTTTCCAAATCATCGCGGGATAAAAAAATCCTAAAAACATAACAAGTAATTTAAAAAAATATAACAATTTTGAATGTACTTTTTTAAAAATTCTTAAAAAATATTTGATTAATATTTAAAAAATAGTTGATTAATATTTAAAAAAAATATTTTAATGTATTTTTTTATAATATTTAAAAAATATAACAGGTTTAATTAGTTTTATAAAAATATTTCATATAACATTGATTAATTAATTTTTATCCTATTTGAAAAATATAACAATTTTAATGTATTTTGTATTAACAATTGTATAATAATTTAACAGAAAAAAATATAACATTTAACAAAAATATATATCGTTCGTACCTGATCAGTTTTGTACGAAACTTCAGGGTAAGCGGGTGTCTCGTCACCCAATGACTCTTGCACGGGTGTCTCGTCACCCAATGATTCTTGCACGGGTGGCTCGTCAACCAATGACTCTTGCACGGCTGGATCATCACCCACTGACTCTTGCACGTAAGAAGGGTGACTAAGGTCTCCTTGTACTCCCGAGGGACCACTAACGAAAACGTTATTGCCAGATTCTTCCTGTCCGTACGAGGGAACGTAACCGGGTTCATAAAACGGAGACCTATAACCTTGATCATGGCTACACGCGTTCAAATCTGGTAGCAATGGTTGGCGGGGCATAGCAGACTAAAAAAAACCAACGGGTAAAAGGTAATGGTAAGTTTAACGCCGGATAGAAAAAAGTAAATATATATACTTACCTCGTTGAGGTCTGGAAACGACGATTCATTATGAAGGGGACGATAGCCCGACATGACCTCGTGCGCGTGATCATCATTTCCACCCAAATCGTAAGAATCAGGGACATTAGACCCCGCCTAATACAAACGGGGTGCTAAGTATTTCATAAACAAAACAAAAAAAACAGAATAAGTTAAAAAAATGATATACCACACTGCTATCCGAAATAAACGTGCTCGTGTCCGCCTCAGACGGCTCACCGAAAACATAGTTGTACCAAGACATGTTTGTTAGTGAATGTGAATATATAACGAAGACGATATATATATCGTCTTCTTCGTCGTTTAAATAGGGGAAGAAGTATTCAAATTCAGAAAAGAATACGAGTCGTAGAGCCCTATACGATCCGTGTCCGCCTCAGACGGCTCACCGAAAACATAGTTGTACCAAGACATGTTTGTTAGTGAATGTGAATATATAACGAAGACGATATATATATATCGTCTTCTTCGTCGCTAAAAGGTAGGTACCAAATTGGTACCGAAAATAATTGGTATAGTAAATTTGGTACTGATATGATACCGGTTTGATTACAGGATTTCATATGATTTGCTCATCAATAATCTAAATATCCAAGTTAATTTTACATGTTACAATTCATTTATTATAGAAAAAGACAAAAAAGAAAACAAAATAAGTTGTTGTGTATATAAAACCTCATTCAAACGAAATACAGTTTACTTACAATGTGTATGAAAAGTAATCTAAATGGTGCAATTACTTACGTTGCTACGTTGCTACATGATTTGATGAGCTTGGTACCAACCGGTACCGAAAATACCGTTATCGAAAATCCCCAAAAGTGGCTACCGGTACCGAATATACCTGGTACGGTACAGTTCGATACCGGTAGGTACTGGTACGGTACCGGTATTTGAGGGTAAAAACCGGTGAATACCGGTGCCGAACCAATACCGAAAATGTCAAAAGTCGGTACCGATTCGGTACCTAAAATATACTCGGTTTGGTAAATTTGATACCAGTACCGGTACCCGATACCATTTGCTCATCCCCTTGATGATGTTACTATTCATTGGGTTGTGTATGAAAATTAATCTAAATGGTGCAATTACTTGCGTTGCTACAGGATCTGATGAGCTCGGAACGAAAATCCCTAAAAGTGGGTACCAGTACCGAATATACCTGGCACGGTACCGGCATTTGAGGGTAAAAACCAGTGAATACCAGTGCCGAACCAATACCGAAAATTTCAAAGCCGGTACCTAAAATATACCCGGTTTGGTAAATTTGATACCAGTACCCGATACGATTTGCTCATCCCCTTAATAATATTACTATTCATTGTGTTCTAATTTTAATATATAGGTAATTTTAATATATAATAAGGAAATCGTTACTGTTCATTTCGTTTGATTTTTAATATAAGTATAATATAATATAATATAATAATATATGCATATGGTTTGGGTATTTTATCATATCATTAGTTATAGATATATTTTTACGAATATGAAACTTAACAATGTATATAGAGAGAAAGTGTATTGTATAATCTGGGTTAACGTGCGTTGCGTACGCTAGGAAAATATAACATGTGTGATTAGTTTTATAACATGCGTGATTAGGGTTTTTACCCCATGCGTGATTTCTGATTTTTTACATGCGTGATTATTTTCATGCGTGATTATGGGTTTCAACATGCATTATTATGGTTTTCAACATGCGTGATTATGATTTTTGAGTTTTATAACGTACGTAATTTCATCTCGTACACATCGTACGATAAGGAATATTGTACGTTAACCAACCCCTATATATATATATATATATATATATATATAGAGAGAGAGAGAGAGAGAGAGGAAGGTTAACGTACATTACGGCTTAACGTACATCACGTACGACAGGTAATTACGCACGTTCATTTTAAAATCACACACGTTATAACTCAAAAATCCAAAATCACGTCTGTTGAAATACAATAATCACGCATATTGAAAAAAATAATCACGCATGTTGTAGAACAAATCACGCACGTTGTCGTACGTAAAGTGTACGTTAAGCCGTAACGTACGATATACTTTTTCTATATATATATATATATATAGTGTGAGTTTCATTGTGGAAAACTAAAAAAGTGGGGAACCCGGGAACACTCTTAACAATTTAACTTAACATGTTAAAAATCAATTTTTTTAATTTTTTTTCGGCGCTTTTCTTTATATAAACTTTTAGAAGCATTTTTAATAAAAAATCAAAAACTAAAAATATAAAAAACAGTTTAAAAAAGGCTTAATTTTTTTTTACAAAAATGATTTTTTTATTTGAATAGTTTCTACCCATTTTTATAAGGAAAGGGGCTGAAAAAATTTAAAAAATTGATTTTTAACATGTTAAGCTAATTTTATAAGATATATTTTTTTAAACTGTTTTTTAAACATTTTTTATTAAAAATTTGATTTTTAACATGTTAAGCTAATTTTATAAGATATATTTTTTAAACTGTTTTTAAACATTTTCTTTTTATTTTTTTAGTTTTTTTATTAAAAATGTTTATGCATGTATTTATAAGAAAAAGCGTAGATTTTTTTTTTTTAAAAAAAAGTTGATTTTAACATGTTAAGTTGAATTCTTAAAAGTGTTCCCCGGTTTCCCACTTTTTTAGTGTTCCTCAATTAACTCTCCTATACATACATATATATACATATACATACATATATATACATATATATACATATATATATATATATATATAGGACCGCTAAAATGAAAACCACCTCCAGTTGTAAGAACCGACAGAACCACTTTCTAGCCACTAGATCTAAAAGATGGATGGATGAGATTAAAAGTAGTTAAAATTAATATTAAATATTTTTTGTCTTATTATGTTTTTAATATTTTAATGCAAAAGGGCAGTTTAGTAAAATTATTTTTTTTTGTCTTTATGTCCTTATTGTTTTCTATTACTTTTTTTGTACTATTATAAGGTTGGTTTTTTTTAAACAAATTTTTTTATTAAAACTCATTTTAAATTCAGATTTTTTAACAAAACAAATTTTTTTTTCCCGCCGGTTTTTTGCGCGCCGTTTTTGCACGCCGTTTTTTACGTTCCGTATTTTACGACCCGTTTTTTACGCGCTGTTTTTTACGTTCCGTTTAGCCCCGTTTTTTATGCGCCGTCTTTTACGACCTGTTTAGCCCCGTTTTTTACGCGCTGGTTTTACGTTCCGTATTTTACGACCCGTTTTTTTTTTTCAAAAAACAATTTACGGTTTGCGGGATACAAGTTTTAACCTCAAATTTTTACGTTTTACGTTTTAAGTTTTACGTTTTACATTTTACGTTTTTACGTTTTTAAGTTTTTACGTTTTACGTTTTACGTTTTTACGTTTTACGTTTTACCTTCTACCTTCTACCTTCCACCTTCTACCTTCTACGTTTTACGTTTTTACGTTTTTACACTACATTCTTCCAACTCAACTTCTTACACTACAAGAAACAAGCTTCACCACTGCATTCTACCAACTACATTCTACCAACTCAACATTTTACACTACAAAAAACAAGCATATCCAACAGATGATGTAGGTCCATCGCGGGCAGAAATTTGAGTGTAAATCTTTTAACTGGGTCAAGCATTCTCAAATTGGCTCAAATCCACCCTCAAAAAAGAAAACAACGATAATAGTTTATTAATTGTAATACATCTAAAAATTAGATTAGAACTAAAAGAAAAGGGTAAAAGCAATTCATACCAACAAACAAACGAACTTTAACAACAGAACCCGAACTCGAACGTGGCACCTGTGTTTAGTTCCGAACAGAAAGTTAACAATAGAACCATCACCGCAGCCGCTGCCGCCGGCCAGCCCCTCCGCCGCCGCCGGACTCCACCAAAATAGTCCGGTCGTCGTCATTTTTCAGCATCAACATCATCACCAAAATAGTCCAGTCCGCCGACGCCGACGTGTGCCACCGTGTGCCACCGGAGCTTATCAATAGTGTGGATCCACTTGCTGGTTATCGACCCCTTGGAACATGTTTTTGTCATAAAACTAATCACCAACTCCCTCTGCCATGGTCTGCAATACATTTTGGTTTGAGACCAAAATATGATATATTAGCTATTTTTAAGATATATTAAGTACCAAAACAGTCAGGTTTTATGATATATTAACAAGCTTCGTCACTAGCCGCCGTGTGCCACCGGCTTCCGTCATGCCATCGTTCACCGCCGACGACCGTCGTTCTCCGACCATCCTTCTCACCTCTGGCGACCACCATCAACCTGCTCCACCATCTCCGCCTCCACACCAACGACTTCCACTGCCTTCGCCACCACCGTTAACTCCACCGCGTCACCCCCACCACTGTTGTTTCTGTGTTGTGGTTGTTTGTTGAAGAAAAACTTCTCATCAGATGGATTGAACTTCAAACTTGACATCAGATGGATTGAATGTGTTCTTCTGTGTTGTGGGTGTTTTTAGAGAGAGAATGGTAAAAATTTTGGGGTTTTGAATAATAGAGAGAGAATAGATGAATGGATTGAATGGCAGGGGGCATTAAATGGAGAGAGAGAGAGAGAGAGAGGGGGGGGGGGGGGGTTTGACATTTGGGGTAAAAGACCAAAATAACCTTTTAGTTGGCATAATCTGATTGGTTGAGAGTGGTTCTCACGGTTCTTACAACTGGAGGTGGTTTCTATTTTAGCGGCTCCATATATATATATATATATATATATATAAGATTCGGTTCAAGGAGGAACACCATGGGAACTCGTATCATCCAATAAGATTTTAATCCATCACTTATATTCAAATTAAATCAAAAGGGTACATGTAGTCTTTTACTCTCGATGTTACATCATTTCTCTCTCTCTCTCTTCTTTTTAAAAGTCACATCGATTTTCTTTCTTTCTCTCTCTCTTTCTTTTACCTATCTCTTCTAATATTTCTCTTTCTCTCATTTTGGATTTACAAAAAGTAAATGGAGATCCAAAAAAATGTTTGATTCATCATATTAAATATCTACAAAAAGCAAATCGAGATCCAAAAGAAAATGCCCAGAAGTTAGACTCAGATCGAGGGGGTTATGAAGTTCGAAGGTGGTGGAATCACCGTGGAAGACGGAAAGGGGTAGGGTAGCCGGTGATGGTGGCGGATCGGGGAACGGATCCCGGCAAGATTACTGTTCGGGGTGATATAGATGGTGGCGGCGGTGTTGAAGGCAATGGAATGGGTGATGTAGAAAATGACGGAGACGACAGAGGTGGTTCTGTGATGGAGATGGTGGTGACATGGCGATAGTGATGGCAGCGGTGGTGGTTTTGTCGAATTCAAATGTAAAAGTTTTTTTGAAAATGTTTGCATATGTAAAAATGTCACACCCTGACTTTTGCGGGAGCGTGATTTGGGGTGACTTGCTTAATATCATTGCATTCAACCATAACAAACTACTATATGATAAATCCAAGATGTTCATCCATTGATTAAGTTTTGAAACATTACAACAACATTGATTTAACCCCAAAAACACAGACTTCGTATTCAGAATACAACACCAACAGGTTTTAAGTTCCATAAGGACCTTTCAAAAGACACTAATGATAACCAAGCTTTGAAACATGTATCCTATCCAAGATAGTATACACACTCTAAACCATTCGACACCGGATGACATCTTTTATTCCAGACAACACTTGAAACTTTAACGCCCGCCAGATCCATACTTAGTTTCCTGAAATACATGTAGTTTGAAAACATCAACAAAAGTTGAGCGAGTTCATGTGTGTGTTTGTGAATAAACCTTTGAAACCTTTGTAAGTATGTTTGTATGTACTTGAAATCCGGTATGAAAGCAACAAGGAAACAAATCAATTAATGTGTAGCTAATACATTAATATACGTGACATGGTGCAGGAAGACTCAAACCTGGCAGACTTAGTCTTCGGCAATAAGACATAGTCACCACATAGTCCACTCGACGGACTCATGGGTGGGGCTCGCTACACCCAAATAGATCTATCACTCATGCCCCTAGGTCCTAACATGAGGATTAATGGTCTTAGGAATGCGCCTACCCATTCACATGATCTACTGTACTTTCCAAAGCTAACCATACCAATTGTAATTGTATGTAATCATTTTGTAACATGTACTTCACCCCAGAAGTTAATAAACAAAACAATTTAAAGAAAATGGGGACATGAACTCACAGTTTTGTGTTCCTTGTATCCAATGTAACTCAAAGCTCATTCTAGAACGCACGGCTACCTACATGCGTACTACGGTCCATTAGACGATCGGGTCGTGCCTTGATTTAGTATTAGTTAGTGTCTTTGAGTTACGTTTCTTTGTGTCATCAATCTTATTCCAAATATATAATTATTTGTTAAAATAATAAATATTTTAACTTGAATTATATTTATTAAATTTTTGGAATAGTTGTTAAAACAATTATTTTAACTTAATACTTCCCAAGTATTTATGCTTGTATTCCCTCCCAAGGATGGGTGTACTTGTAATCGTATTTTTATGCTTGTATATTTTTGCCATGTATTGGGGTCGTATTCCGGTGTGTATTTATACGTATGAAAACACGTATTTCTTGTAATTATTAAGTATTCTTATACTTAATGTTATATCAACTTTCCCGGAATAATATTTCTAATAAAAATACTTTAATATATATTTCCAAAAAAAATATATATTCCGAGGAATATTACTTAGAAGATTATTTATAGTTCTCCATTGGCAAAAATATTCGTATTTTCACATAAGTCTCAAAAATGATATATTTTCATGTCTGACTTGGAAAATATATGTATATAAACTCATTTTTCTCCACAAATGATATATTTCATATTTATTTGAGAAAATGTATTTTTCACCCCAAAAATATTGTAGTTCGTGTTTGTGTAAGAAAATATATATTTCTTAAAAATAACATATATCTTCTAAAAATCTTATGGAAAACATATATTCATACTTGCCAAAAATAATATATTTTTCCTTGTAAAAATATGATATATTTTTGTAGTAATTGTAAAAATCATATTTTCATTTCCTTGGTGTACAAAATATTATTTACCAAAATATGCATATGAATATTATTTCCAGAATATTTTGTGAGTTATATTCCTTGGTTCAGTTTCAACAACATTTTGTGTATAACTTGTATCTTCATATCCTTGGAATTTTGGTAATATTTTGGATTGTAATTCTTGGTATTTTGATGAGTTATATTATTTCAAATCCTAACATAATATAACTAATACACAAAGTATACAAATAATCACACACATGGTGTCATCTAAATATATATTTCCCAAATACATATTTAGTCACTTTTTATTTATAAAAACCGGCCCCCAATAACTATTACTTTTGTAGCAAAAATTATGGAAAAGTTTATGTAACAATTTATTGTTGAAAATACACTTGTAAGTGCATGTTTATAAATATTTTTCTAAGTGTTTAGATTTTTAGAAAATTTTGCCATAGTTTACCCTAAAAATGAAGGTTCCCATGCTTTCAAGCATATCATTTTCTTTTGTAAAAATCAACACAATCAATCCATACTCAACATTAACAAATCTACACTTACCAATCTTGCCAAAAATCAAGTAATAATCTACTACTTCATGAACTTGAATCCTTGTAAAAATTTGTAGGAACTTACTAGTGTTCTTAATAAGCCTTGTTACCTTCTAAAGTGTGATTAGTTCTTTAAAAACTTCATTTTTAAAGATGTTAGACGTTCACAACTTCTTGTCACCTTTTCTAAAAATGTTTCTTTATGAAATTTTCTTGTTACCTAAGTGTTTCTACACTTATTTAACCACCAAAAATAGAGTTTGTTTATGTAAGAACCAAGTTTTAACAAAACTTATATTTTAACTCGGTTTCTTTAGAAATCATCCATAAAATTTCTAGATCTACAAGTATCACAAATTACTTTGATCATCATTTTACAAGAAAAACAATTTATACTTCAAGTTCATGATTTACATAAGGATGATCTATTGATTTCTTAACACAATCATCCTCTCATCTTGCTAAATCATGTTTTTAATCATGATCTAGCAAGATCATATGATGATCTACATCATTTACACAAGCAAACAACAATCATCAAGTATAACAACACATAAATAACATGATTTCTTCATGATTTCTTATAATTTTAAGCTTATGTTCATGTTTCATCTTCTTGTTTCTTAGTGTTCTTTATGATAATCATCTTGTATCATCTTTTAACCACTTAAAATAGATGTAAACTAGCAAGATCATGGTTCTTACCACTAGCTCAAGGCTAGGGATGATCAAGAGGAGAAAACAAGTGGATAAAAGCAAATAAGAGAGGTTCTTGAACTTCCGTAAGCTCCTAGCTTCTTTGTACGTCCTCTAGCACCCTTGTATATGTATGGATTTTATGGGAGTTGAATGATGATGATGGTGTTAGTGTGGGAGTTCGGCTGAGGGTAAGAAGGAGAGGAGGAGAAGGTTTCATGTGTTGGTTTGTTTTGAGAATGATAAGCTTAACTAGTGGACCTTCTTATAACCTTCCAACATATGAAGATCTTTTGTGTGACATGCTTGCAAAAGTTGGAGACAATATATAATATTATAACAAGATAAAATCAAGGTGTGAGGCCATGATGTTGGCCCTCCATAGGTGGGGGGGGGGGTATGTAGACTAGGTTTCAACTATTAGTTAGTTAGTTAGGTTAAAATCCAAGTATTAGTTAAGATTTAGTTACTAGATATTTTTATGGTGTGTCATGATGTTCGGGGATCATAACTAGCTTGGTAATGTTAAAACAATGATTCTAGTAAAAATTTGGTGTTTCGGGTAGTGTCCGGTTGTTCGGTTGATTACCGGTTCGTTAAGGTGCTAAACTATGCAGTTTAGTGTGCTTTATGTACCCTTTTATGACAGTTTTGATTCCCGACACTTAGGAAAGTATTCAGGACCATTTAACCATATTTCTGCATGATATTAATGTGTTTAAATGCTGAATTTACTGATTTCCTGCAGAATTATGCAGTTTATGTGAGTTTTAGGCACCTTCTGGCACTTAAACTATCACTAGGAAGACAGTTTTGTGATCCTTACTTTCCTACACACTATACTAGTGTCATACTTGGTTTCTGGCCCATTTTGTGTCTCAATACCTTGTCTGTCTATGTACTGAACTCCGTCAGTATTTTTCTGATTTGCCGGATAACTGTGCTTACTGAGTTTCGTGCATCTTTGGAGTTAATAAAGTTCTCATGCAATAATGACATGACTTTAAGCAATATATGATGCACATGTAAGTATATGGTAATAATCAGAAGCGATTCAAGTAAATAAATTGTAATTTAGCACAGTCATTAAGCACTAATCATTATTTAATAATTGTACGGATGTATGCAAAGTTGACAGTTGTCACATTCTCCCCCTGTTAAGAAAATTTCGTCCTCGAAATTTATACTACCTTATCTCCTTAAGGTTACATTATGTGTGTATGGATATGAATAATACTGAGGTAGATAATCACAAAACCGAATCAAGACTTATTCGAAACAGGTGCATCCAATGACATATTACAACAATCAGAACCCATCAGTTAAATGGTATGTGTTTCAGAATTTGATGTCAAAGGATACAAGATGTATAGATGTATGACCTAGTGTAACTTAGTTAACAGGAGTTCAACAAAAGAGGAGTTCTGACCGATGGAATTCCAAATGATTGTTTACAATAAGCAAATGAGTTTTCAGAAACAATAACATCCGCTAGATGAACTCAGAATCAACAAGCTTAAATGTAATAGTAACATGAAAATGATCTGTTAACTTTCGAACAAATGAATGAGTAAAAGTGGTGTGTTGACAGTACTGAATCGTGAAAATACACCGAAATGAAATGCAAACGAATCTGGTGTATCATTGTCTTAATCCGTAGTTTCATTAAGAATGTTTAAATAATGGGCCAAACAAAAGTATGTGTAGTTTCGAGTGAACCGATTGACCATGATTAGCACAAGCTACGAGTTTGTATTGACACCACAAGGTGTCGTGGTGACATAATTCAATAATAGCGGTGACCGAACAAGTTCACCAAGTTTAAAATCAATTGAAAGTGTAATGAAGCAATCCTAGAAATTTGATTCAAACTGCATCGTATGATTTTTCAATTGAACATAGAACGCCAAAGAACTTATTGTTTCCGACCGAATGATAAAAAATAATGAATACTGCAAGGCATTCGATTGATAATGAAAGAATCGTTAGGAGGTACACTGGAATATACAAAATGAGTTTGTGTACCATTGTCTTAACACACAACTGTGTTGAGACGGCTTTAACCATGATAAACAAAACGGATTTAGAGCAAGTCAATAAATAAACAATTAAATCCGTGTATGAGGTACGTAACGAAATTAGCGCAAGGTTTAATTTTGTGAAAGCATCACCACAAGGTGTCGAAACCAACAATCGATTTAGTGGAGTCGTAGACCAAACAAGTCTACTACGACTCGAAACAAAAGAACTTTTTACAGAAATAAATTTGGATATGATGCTCTCAATACATCATACATCATATGGCGTCTTGAATTGAGTATGCGAAAGGGACAAGTTCAAGCAATTGAACTTGGTTTCAGTGCAATCTGATAATAAACGTATGTATCGACAAGGGTATCTTGGCATGGTTACAAAGATAAACCATGAATGTAACTTGAAAGAAAAGAAGTTTCAAGAAAGTGTGTTGACTTGATAGCAAAGGAGCCAACAATTACAATAATGTAGGTTATTCGAATCACATTTAAATAATTAGCTTTAGCAAGTAATATTTGGACTTTGATGAAGCGCTTATTCGAAACGAAACCACATGAGTAACAAATGGTGCATGCGTAACATATGAATTTCCAAGAAATGAAGAAATGATCAAGTATCGAGACAAAGGAGTGTTTGCTTTAATGAAGAAAACTGTTATGATGCAACCAGTGTTGCAAAAGTCGGTCCTCGGACCTCCACTTGGCGACTTCCTCCTAGGCGGTCTCAACTAGTCGGCCTCGGGAGTACTCGGTCCTAGTCGGCGCCTAGTCGGCCTAGTTGGCCTAGTCGGCCTAGTCGGTCTAGGCGGTCAACGTGGTTTGTTGACTTTTAATCGGTCAAACTCGGTCAAAATCGGCCTACTCGGCCTTGTACTCGGACTACTCGGCCTTGTACTCAGACTAGTCGGACTTGTATTCAGAATATTTGAACTTTAAACATGTTTCATTTTAAATTATACCCAGTTGACATGAATTATGCTTATTTTAACACATAAATAATATATAACAATTAATTTTCTTTATATTTACCATGTCCGCGTACTCCCCGAGTACTCTCCGAGTACTCCGATTACTCCCAACTCCCCAGTCGGCCGACTAGGGACCGCCTAGCGACTTTTACAACACTGGATGCAACTATCATTAGGAGAAGCAGAGGTGCAAAATTCTACTTGCTAGAAGCAAAAGTGGGAAATCTCAATAAAAGAAAATTGAGTGTTTTATCTGTTAGCTAAAATAGCATAGTCGAAAGAATAATGGTGTTTGCCCGAGTTAATAGACGTGGTTCTTACGTGGTGACCTTTAATGGACTTCGTCATAGGTTCCTGACGGTCTTAAGCACATGCTTCCTAAACCCTCAAAGTTATGTATTATGCGTGTAACTATTTTGTGATTCGTGTATAAAACACAGTATTAGTGTATGTTTGAAACAAATTGCTGACTCACTGTACCTTGGTATGCTTTTATCCTGAATTCACAGCTAATGATACTCGATCAACGATCAGTCTTAGAATAGTAGTTGGATCCTCACAGTTAGTTGAATAAATAATTCGTTAATCCTTAGCAAGAGTTACCGACTCTTGTTGGTTGGCTCGTTCGGTTCCGGGTAGTCGGTGTTCATTTGAAAACCATCGTCCTTCTTCTTGACGAACAGTACTGAAACTCCTTAGGGCAAAAAGCTTGCCTTATAAATCCCCTATCTGGCAACTTCTGAAGTTGCGTTGGCAAATCTTGTATCTCAGGAAGTGCAAGTCGATAGGGTTCCTTGGCTACAGACGTGGCGCCTGGAACCAAATCAATGCGAAATTCAACTTGTCGTTGAGGAGGTAATCCTGGCAAGTCTTCGGGGAAGACTTCAGGATATTCCCTTACCACAGGGATGTCTTCGAGCTTAGGTTCTTCGGCTTCTTTGTTCACGACATGAGCCAAGAAGGCAACATATCCCTTAAATAAAAACTTCTGTGCCTTCAAATAACTAATAATCCGTAGAGGCGTATCATGCTTCTCCCCATGAATCACGATCGTCTCTCCTTTCGTCATCGGGATGCGAATAATCTTCTCATGTCATATGATCTCAGCTTGGTTACTTGACAACTAATCCATTCTGACTACGACGTAGAAGTTTTCCAGCTCAACTGATAGAAGTTCTGACGAACCTCACGCTCTCCAAGCTCTATCACATGGCTTCTAATTACTTCGTTGGCTTCTACTAGCCTCCCATTAGCTAGTTCTATCGAGTTCAGGATATCTAAATTATTTGCTACTAAACCAAGTATACTCTTAAGCCCTAGAGGTACGAAGCTATAGTCGTCACTAGTATCAAACAACACAGATGCAAAGTATTGGTTAATAGGGAACGTACCAGCGACTTCGTTGGCCCTGGCATGCTTCACAAGCTCCATTGTTGAATGCTCCTTCACGGTCTTGGTTAATTTCCCTTTGGCAATCTTTCCGAAAATTCCCCACGTCACCGTAGTTAAAACACCCTTGTCTACGTTCTTGATTGTCGCCATTTCCGCCCTGATAGTTACTATTGTCGTTGTTTACTCCGTGTTTTCTACTACCAACTTGACCCTGATTTCCACGTCTCGTCTGGCGCTAACACATCTCCTTGCGGTGTCCCACTCTGCCACAGTTATCACACTTTTCATTTCTACATTGCCCGGTATGATGACGTCGACATTTGTCGCACTTAGGTAGTTTACCCATGTACTCTTTTCCCTTTTTGGCCTTGTTTTTGTTATTCGCCTGAACACCTCCTTGGAAATCAGTGAGCTTCCTTTTGTTCTTTCCAGATGACTCCATCTGAGTTTGCGTCTTCTCGTCAGGGGTCGAAAGTCTTTCCAATCTAAGTGCTTCCTTAGCGAGCGTCAAACTTATGATACTCGCATCAATAGTTGTTGGTGGCGTTGATGCCGTCATCAAGCTCAGGGCCTGAGGCGGCAGTCCCCAAATGAATTGCTCCATCCTTTTCAACTCTGGTTCTACCAGGTATGGAACAACTCGCGACAAATCATGAAGTCTCTGTACGTACTCCACCACCTTTGGACCTTCCATCATCAGGTTTCGAAATTCAATTTCCAGCTTCTGGATCTCCATCTGAGAACAATGCTCCCTATGCATCATTTCTTTCAGCTCATCCCATGTTAAAGCATACGCAGCAGTCTCGCCCATTGTTTGTACCCTAAGGTTCCACCATAACAGAGCCTCATCTTGAAACAATCCCGAAACGTATGGGACTTGTTGCTCTGGCGTACATCCGCTCATTTGCAAAACAAAATCCATATTCTCGACCCATTTCACAAAAGCTACGGCACCTCCAGTGCTGTCGAAGTTCAGAGGCTTACAGTCTGAAAACTGCTTGTAGGTACAACCTGTACCCAAGCAATCATCATCACAGGAAGCATTAGCAAAGCACACGTGGAATTGTCCAAACGTATTGTAATGTGTCTTAGGTGACTAAACATTACCGTTGGGTGGGTTATTTCCTGAGGTACTTTCGATGTGTTTGTGGCGAAGAACCTCGTGCCGAGCTATGGCTCGTGAGATAAGCGCTTGCCATTCTGCCTCGGTCAGCCGAATGATCCCTAGATGAGACATCTTTTAAGAAGAAGTTCGGATTGGTCAGGTCTCATTTGTTCAGGGAGTGTATATAGTTGTTTAGAGGTCGTATATACATACACACATTAAGTCATCATATCAAACAATCAAACAATAGCACCATCATAGCATAATCAAGTAAATGGGAACAAGTTTAATAAGAACGTAGCAAACAAGTATGTTGTTGATTTATATGCTTAATGAGAACATGACGATTGGGCTTTCGTTATTTTCCGTCCACAATCACATTGTCTACAAAGTGTATCACATCAAAAAGGGACACAGGGTCACCCTACCCTTGCCCAATAAGTCTATTAGTGTATCAAAATCACGTGGTCAAAAGTAGTCTTCAAAAAGTCTCCACAATCTCGACTCATTAGTAGTGTCTTTACCCAAAAGTAATGCAATCCGCATAAAACCAAAAACCAACTATACTGTTGACTAAGGTGGAGAAGGGAAGAAAAGCAAACTGTTAACGTGTGCGTGCTCTTCCTCGAGCTGGTATACACGTCGAAGTAAGTAACTGATCTGTTGCTTGATAGTAAAGAAATGAGCATCAAAACCTAAGAAAGGTGTAATAGCAGCAGGTGAGGGTGCAAAAGGAGGCAGTGATGAATGTGGAGGATCATAGTATACTGGTATAGATAGGGTGGAAAACGTGGTGTCAGCTCAAGCTCCAAAACTCTGCGACTCAAAACCTCAAACTGTAACTGAAGTAACAGGAGCAACTCACCCCGTGGGTAGCCTCCATAATGTGAGGGATGGTAGGGGTCTGAAATCGTTGTAGTGTGTGGTAGGAACCATCGGAATGGCTCGTCCAGCGGTGAAGAAATGAAGAGAGCAACTGGTGCGGCCTGAGGGATCTGTGGAAAAGCTGCTGAAGCAAAGGGATCGTCGTGCGGGTGCTAACTAGAAGTACCTTCCTCTGAACGGGGTGCGGGTATGTCCTCAACAAAAGGAGGATCAACAGGTGCTGGAATTGGATCAGGTATAAGAGGTGCAATGTCTGGTTAACCAAAAGAAACATGGTCAGGATCAGGAATCGGCTCAAGATCAGTAGGTGTAACATCAGGCCGACCCAAAATGAAGAGGAGCAGGCTCTGGGTTGTATGGAGGTACGGGATCTCGAGCAGATGATAGTGCAGACATAGCGGCGTCGTCGTCCGAGTCAGTAGCAAAAAGTGGCAATCCGGCCGTCTGTAAAGCTGAAAATGTCGCAGTCTCAAAGGAGTCTGAAATCGAGTGTAAACTAGAATCAGAGGATAACTCGATAACAGGGATCTCAAGAAGCGAAATAGTAACAACGTTCTTGTCTAAATTTCCACCATCATGGGCGTCATCAGGAGGACCATCAATAAACAAATCAACATCATCATCCAACAAATCGTCAAAAGGCAGATCCTCGAGAGGAATGACCACGAGAGGCACGACATCGAGGATCGGAGTCATGATGGGCTCACCATCGGAATGACCAGTGATGAAGTGGTCATGGGCTGGAACAGGGATTGTAAAAGGATCCTCGTCAGGGAAACCATCATCAAGGGGTAATTCATTGCCCAAGTCTGGTAGCGCGAACGGCTGGAAGTCGTCCTCATCCATGGTTAGCAGGTCAGGGTCACTCTCAGTGTCTGACGTAAATATCTCTGACGCAGGTGCAATCTCATTATATGTGGCGGTGGCCATAGGGTCGTCAACATCTGACAACTCGCTCTCAGAAGAAGGTGACATGTGTGCCGGTACATAATAATCATAGCATGTATATTTATAGTAATCACTAACACTCAGTATATTGCAAACAAAGACAATTCATCATGTAATGATGTATTCACATTATTCTTCATGAAACTTTCTATCCTTCCTAGTCTCCCAGACTAAACCACCTAGTCTCCCAGACTAAACCAACCAGTCTCCCAGACTAAACCACTTAGTATCCCAGACTAAACCAACCATTCTCTCAGACTAAACCACCCAGTCTCTTAGATTGAATCACCCAGCCTCTCAGACTGAACCACCCAGTCTCTCAGACTGAAACACCCAGTCTCTCAGACTGAACCACAAACATAAACCTTGAAATGTGTTTTGTGTCTTTTCTTTATAAAAAAATTGATTTGTTTCTTGGATCTGGGCGTTTCGTGTATGCAATGAAAACATGTTGTAAAAATATTTTCGTGAGAGCCCTAATGATTGTAGTCTAGACTTGAGAAGGAATCCTAGTTCGCTACAATCAAAGCTCTGATACCAAACTGTCACACCCTGACTTTTGCGGAAGCGTGATTTGGGGTGACTTGCTGTCACACCCCCAAAATCCACACGCGGAGTATCACCGCTTCGAGGCGTGACATGACCAGGATCGAGCCACCAATCATAGTGAATAACATAATTAAGTAAATCAAACCAACCACAACATAATTGGTAACCAAAAGAAAGTAACCAACTTTAAGTTAACAGCGGAAGCATAAATTTTAAAACCCAAACATAAGTTTAATAAGTTCATAAGTTTAAATGTTTAACATGGGACTCGACAGTCCATATCCCACAACGACCTTCTCCTCGTGCAAGCTCCATAAGCATCTAACGACCTGCAAGGCATGTAACGACGAATCAACAACAAAGTAGAGCGAGTTCACAGTAGGTGTTCGTTATAAAGTAGTTTTTTCAAGAACTATGACTTTGTTTGCAACTGCAGGTTAAATCAACTTTCCTTATTTTCCAAACCATAAATGGTGGGGGCTACCCCATGTTGTAAACCACTAGACTAGATGTATATATATGTGTCCTTCCCAATCCGAGGACAGTGGTACGTAGTGAGTACGTAGGTTTAGTGTTAGTGCACTATGTCTATTGACTTCGTCTTGTATCAAGTCATGAGATAGGATAAGATAGGATGACCAGTGCTAGAAACTGTTTTTCATAAGTTTGGTTGTAATTTCGTTTGAAACAACACAAGACACATTCAAACGAAATTAGACAAGCTAATTTCGTTTGAAGGTGTCCTTGCCCATTTCAAACGAAATCACCATTACTATAAATAGGGCACTTGGTTTGTTCATTTGTAACTTTCGGATCTGAGTAGCGAAGCTCTGCCGAATTGTCTCCAGGTTGTAAATCAGTGTTAAATCAATAATAGAGACATTATAATTACATCGAGCGTCCATTTCATTGATTCTGCCTTTGATTCGGATAAACAACTCTTCTGATCGACTAATTCGGGTCATACAACGATCCTACAAGTGGTATCAGTGCTCAGGAGGAAGAGTTCAGCTTGATTTGATTGTTTTTCTGGCTTCTACACCTTCTTTTTCAAATTGGACAAGATTTCATGGTTAAAAGGGACTGAACTTTACACATTACATGCGAAACTGTGTTTTAACAAACCCTTGAGAGTTTCAGATCAAAATTCGAAGTAAAAGTGAAAATGGGACAAAAACGTAATTCCGTTTGAATAAGCTTCGTAATTTCATTTGAAACTAGCACCTTATTTCGCTTGAAGTCTGGTATTTCGTTTGAGAAGTTGGGTAATCTCGTTTGAAACCGTAATTTCGTTTGAGATTGTCAGTTAACTGATTTCGTTTGAAGTTGCATATCATCTGATTTCGTTTGAATATGTTAGTCAACTAATTTCGTTTGAAGTTGCATATCAACTGATTTCGTTTGAAGATGTTAGTCAACTGATTTCGTTTGAAATTGCCAGACAAGTGATTTCGTTTGAAGTGTCAACCAAAGTAATTTCATTTGAAAGAGGATTTCGTTTCAAAGTGTTTCCATTTGAAGATTAATCTCGTTTGAAAGTGGACATTTCGCTTCAAGATCATTTCACGTCATCCGAGTGTCAGTTTATTTCAAGTCGTTTGAGATTGTTTGAACTGATTGTGTTTGTTTGACTGCTTTTGTCTCCAGGTACATTGATTTAAGAATTTTATATCATGACTGAAATTAAAGAGAAAAACAAAGAAGAAAATATTGTTGCTGAGGTCAAAGAGAAAACCAGAGAAGAAATTCTGAGTGAGAAAACAGACAGAGAAAGAAGAATGGCTGCGAACAGAATGAATTATATGCAAAGAGAATATGAAGAGGCTGTCCGATACAAAAGATGGAATAAAATACGAGAGTGCTATGTTAACAGATATGGTGAACCTGTTGTTTCCAAAAAAGACATGGTTTATGATGATGTTCTTTTAATAATTCCTCGAGTCGGCGAATTTTATTCAAATGCTGTAAAAGACAAAAATTATGAAGAATAACTGGAAAAACTCATAAGAGAAGTCATGATATCGAGTTTGAGGAAGAGAGATGAAGAAAGAATGGAGAAGAATATTGATAAGATGGTTGAAGATTTGAAGAAGAAAGCTATTGAGGAAGTGAAAGTTGAAGAGGTGAAAGTTGTGATGAATGAAGAAGTTGTGAAAGAAGTTGTTGGTGAAAAACAGCAGGTTCTTGAAGAAGTAATTTCAAAGACTGAAGCATCTGAGAAAGATAAAACTTCAGGATCTGAATCAGTGTGCTCAAAATGTGATAAATCTGAATCAGACAATGTCAAACTCTTGAAGGATGTGGAGAGTTTGACATTGGAAAACAAAATTTTAAAAGAAAAAGAAAAAGAGTTTGAAATTAAAAATTAAAAATTGAAAAAGATTTTCAAAGTCAAATGAAGGTTTTAGAAGATGAAAAATCTGTTATTTTTAAAAATAATCTTGAAAAACAGATTGAAATAAATTCTCATCTTCAGAAAATCATTCGGCTTGAAAATGAAGCTGAAATTGCTCGGAATAAAATTAATGAGCTTGATAATAAATTGAAAGGTTTTGTGAATTCTACATCACATGTCTGTCCAAAACCGATCAAATCTGTTCCAATAAGTGACAATGTCACAAATTTTGACAAAGTCAAAATTGAGGATTGTGATGAGAAAACTGATGATGAAGTTGAAAAAAGAAAAATATTTTTGAAATTAAATGAAATGTTTCAAGAAACTGTTTTACAATCAGCTGAAAGAGGTGAATGCTCAACGCAAAAACCTGTTAAGAAGATTGTAGAACAAAAACAAAATAAAAAATCAGAAAAATTTTAAAACAAAAATAAAAGCTCATCAGTTCAATCATCCAATCATTATAAAAAATCACAAAAATTTGAAAATGAAAACTCACAAAATGTTGGTAATAAGTGGTGCAGGTTTGACCACAGTGCTTCAAAGCCAAATCTAGTTTTCAAGAGAAGTAATGATTACCACAAAGCCAGACAATGCTATGATCTGAGTGTTTGGTGTGAAAGTGGTGATTGGTATGATAACAGAGTGTGTTACACTTGTGGTGTGAAAGGACACATTGCTGTCAACTGCCAAAATTGGAGATTTGAAACGAGAAGATATTTTGAATGCAATATCAAAGGTCACATTGCCAGAGATTGCCAAAGGAGATCAATGGGATGATCGAGGGTTGAATCTCAGAGAATGGTAAAGAAACCAGTCAATGTCATGCCCAAAGAACAGAAAGTGGAACAAAAGAAAGTAAAGCTTTCACAGGGGCAGAAAGACAGACTGAGGAAAAAGAGGAAGAAAGCGAGGGAGTATTTGGAAAGGATTTTGTCTTCGGGTAAACCTGTTGGTTCAAATAAAAGTTCTAATGAATCGCTTCACTCGACAACGGAGTCAAGTAAAACGAATTCTTCTGATACAAATCTGAGGACAAAAGGGAAGGAAAAAAAGAAGATAAAATTTGGCAATGAATCTATTTCTCTGGAAACAAAGGAGCCATGTGTTGGTGATTAATCTGATTCCACAAAATCAGAGGAGACACAAGTTGAGGTAAAAAAGGAAGAAACAGTTCCGTTAATGAATGATGAGAATTTTCCACCATTATGGGCTGCAAACCTAAAATCAAAAGGTGTTGATGCTGGAAAAATGTTTAATAGCAATGTTAAACATATTTTTAGTAAGATGGCTGATGGAAAGGTAAAAGAATTTTATGAAGCAAAAAGGAATGATCAAACCCCGAGTAAATTCGAAAAGGTCACACCCAAGACTGGTCAGGCTTGGGTGTATAAATCTGTTGGTTGAATTCCTGACTTGCCGGAGCTTCCAGGTTGGTAAGTGTGAAGCAGGTATCGACATCATTCTTGAAAAATTCACAGGATGGTAACAGTGATATTTCGTTTTACAAGTGGTCAATCAAGGACATTAAGTTGTACTTGATTTTCTACAAGTGATAGTAGTGCTTGATCTTATAATGTTAAATTTTTCAAAATGGTTAAAAGAGAACAAGGTGATGTAATGACCCCGAACCTACAAGTGATGGGTAAACAAACTAATTTTTCCGGAAAATCCATTCTGATTAAAACAAACTTAAGTGTTTTGAAATCATTATGGGAAAATAGTTTGTTGTAAGGGGGAGTTCTGATTGAATATGCCGAAACCCTCACGGCTGAACAAACATGATTAATTTCACAAGATTGAAAAACGGTTTTCAAACTGTAAATATCAATGTGTTGTAAATCATGGGGGTAATTGTTTCTTATGTTAGATTTTATGCAAATCAGTACACTTTTAGCAGAAAATGGATGGCGAGACAAAGCTATCAGTATTGGTTGTCAAATTTTCTTTAAAATGATTTTGCATTTTAGGGGGGAGTATTGTTGTTAGAAAATACAAAAACGTTTGAAAATTTGAAAATGACAAAAACATGATAAAAACCTATTGGCAAAAAGACAAAAACATTAAAAAAATGAAAATGAGTTTTTGTGTAAAAAGAGGAAATGATAGTACATCAGTAGACAGTTACAGTACGCTAAAGAATTGGAAAGTCAAAATGTGTTAAACGATCTCACCGTGGATGTGTCAGTAGATTTTTATACATTTAGTAAACTTTTTCGGGATATAAAACTAAATTCAAACTTGCTTATTTCGTGGGGAACACTACTTGGATATATAGGTAACCCCTGAAATCTTGTTTCAAAGACCCCTCTGTAACATCCCGAAAATATAAATTCATAAAATTTGCATTTTATTTGTAAATAAATTAGTCAAATAAACTAACTAGGGGTGACACTAACCTAGTTAGATAATGACTAGTGAGTAGTTAAAGGACAAAAAAGGGGACTAAAGGAAATTAGAGGGGCCAAAAGTGCTTAAACTAAAATTAAGTTTAATAAAACAAGAAAAATAAAAATCTCAAACACACATACGTGTGTGAGATCGACCAGACAAGAAGCAGGGGGCGACCAAGTTCATCAAAACCCTAAGTTTCACAAAATCTCTAAATTGAACGATCAAACTCAGTCCAAAACTAAAATCGAGCATAGATTAATGATCCCCATCACAAGGGGATTGTAAGGTATGTAAAATTCTATGAAAATTCTCTGTTTGAAATTCTTATGAATATGGGAAATCCAAAAATTAGATGATGCATGTTTGTGATTTGGTTAGATTAGGGATGATATAGTGTCTAGAAGTAAAACCTAGACAACTACATGTGAAATCATGTCCAAATTCAGGAAATTCCATGAACACATTAAAGGTGGGTTATGGGTTTTGCAAGATAATGATGAACACTAGGGTTTGGAAGGCTATTCTAGTGTAAATTGATTTATAGAAACTGATTTATGAAGATAGAGATGTTTAAGTTTATATGTGATAACTCAATTATTGATAATCAAGGCTAAGTGACAAGTCAAGGATTAGAATATAAAAGACATAAATTCTGTCCTTTACGTGTTCGTAGAAATGCCTCAAAGAAAACTTGAAATTGAATTGTTTATGTTAAAAACGCATAATTATGAAGTTCGACATAAATTGTGCGTTATATATGTGAAACAAAGAGTTCTAAACATAAAGTGATTGAACTCTATAGGAAAGGAAGCCGGAGCATCGAGCGGGCAAACCGGTGTGGACGCACGTTTGAAAGGCTTGCTTTAGAGGTATGTAACTTGATTTGTTACATCGGATAAATTTAGATAATTTGCATATGTGTAGTAAAGTGTAGAATGAAGGTTGTGTTGATTTGAAAGCGATAATGTTCGCTATGTTGAATGATAAGACAAGGATTGGTTAGAACTTGTTGGTAGTCATCATAATGGAGGATTCCATAAGATGAGCCAAACGGGTCGAAAAATCAATTAATGCGTGGCCAAGGCTTCGTAATATAGTTAATGGGTTCTTCGTTGTTGTTGATAAAAAGACATGTTAGAATACGAGGATTTAGCATGTTAATTCGTTAGAATGAGAAATACGAGAATTCAGGTATGGGCAAAATAACTAAATCAATCAAAATATAGAGTTGCAGTGGCTACCGTAAATTACGGTATCCACCGTAATTTACGGTAGAGTCCAAAAGTTTACGGTGGTCCACTCCTGAGTTACGGTGGACCAGAAACATAAAATGACTACCGTAACTTACGGTAGATACCGTAAGTTACGGTAGAGCCTGGAAATTTGGCTAACTTTTTGTATATCGTAGTTAATTGAATCCGTTTCTAAACGTAGTTTCGATTAAGCAATAATTCCAAGAACTCTAATACTGATAATTGATAAAGTTTCAGTTTGTAGGTGTTGCAAGTATGTGGAGGACGATCAAGCATGTTTTGAAGAACCGAACACGAACTTTTGAAGCTTCCGCTTAAGTTAACTATGTTTAGACAATGTTTATGATGTAAACAATCTACTAATCATGTTTTAGAAGTTTAAACTAATTAGTAGTTATCGTGTATGTGATCCTTTTTAAAACTTTGAATTTTTGTACTTACCAAGAAGTAAGGTATCTTTTCTATAAAGTTACGCGTATTTACATTAAATTTATATAAAATAAAGACGGGTGTTACAAGTTGGTAATCAGAGCTTAAGGTTGTCAACAAAGTGTTCGGTTCAAGCTTGATCAATCGTCCGGTAAGAATTAATTATTATTTTAATAGATCCTATCTTATGTAAGAAACAAGATGTAAATCAATGTGCATGGGAAGAGCGTGTTAAAGCACTCAAACCCGGAAAGTGCACTAAAGGCGAACGGTTAAAGCAAGTTACGGACTTGGCTAAACCAAAGTAAATAAAGCCATGTTATAAGTGAAATGTTTAACGTTTAATGTAAACATTTCAGTTTCATGATGGCGGATAAAGGTAACAATGATGTGGTGCCGAGAGTCACCGAGCAAATAAGAGAAGTGATTGCCGAAGAGGTTGGAAAGGCAATCGAAAATAGTTTGTCTGGTTTCATAGATAAGATCCAGAACACGGTACTATCAGTGGTTGAGGAAAGAATCAAGAAATTGGAGGATAATGCCAATTTAGCAAAGGAAAAGTCCGGAGGACGAAAACCTTGTACATACAAGGAGTTCATGGCGTGCAAACCGCCAGTCTATAATGGGGAAGTTGACCCAATTATATGCCAGCGATGGCTAAGCGATATCGTAGGGGTATTTGAGAGGGCCCATTGTGATGAAGATGACTACGTAGCTTTTGGTACGGGTCAATTAAGAGGTCAAGCGAAAGACTGGTGGGATAACAAAAAGAAAGAGATTGGAAGCGAAGCGGCTAAGGCCATGACATGGGAGGAGTTTAAGACGCCGTTTCTTAAACATCATAGTCCCAAGGCGGTCATTAATAAAATCAAGGAAGAGTTCATGCAACTTAGGCACAAAGGCGAGTCCATAGACAAGATCACGGGAATGTTTATGGATAAGATGAAGTTTTGTGACGAATTGGTGACGAATGAAGAACAAAAGATATACTACTACTACTATAACATGTTGAGCGCCGAGTATAGGGAGTTCATGACTCCTTCAAAATACGAGACCCTTACCGAGATCATAAACGTTGCTCGGGAACGGGAAATCGAACTGAAGAAACAAGTTGAAAGAGGCGAACGAAGGGCACAGGATGTGAATCCAAGCCCTACAAAGAAAGCTTGAACTGGAGAATCGGGAAAGAAGGTTGATGTTAAAGGTGGGTCGCCAAGTTGTAAAGTATGTGGAAAAGGGCACAATGGAGAATGTCGGTTCAAAGACAAACCATTCCCCATATGTAGTAAGATGGGGCACACGGCGTCACTATGTCCGGGTAAAGTCTCAGTTTGCTATAAATGTTATCAACCCGGCCACAAAAAGTCCGAATGCCCGGACTTAGTCGGAAAGAGAGACGTTAAAGAATCTCCAGCAGAAGCTCCCAAAGCGAAGGCTAGGTCCTTCCAACTTACCGCGGCTGAAGCAAAAACAGAACCCTATGTGGTCTCAAGTATACTCACAATTAACTCAATTCCAGCACGTGTATTGTTTGATACGGGTGTGAATAAATCCTTCGTTTCGCATGGATTTATTCGACATCCTTCATTTGTATTGACGAAATTATCTGTGCCCTTAGAAGTTGAAATAGGGGACAACAAAAGTTTTATAGTTTGTGATGTTTGTCGAGGCTGCAAATTAAGCATCGACGATAAAGAATACTTGATAAACCTAATCCCGATGTCAATGGGGGAATTTCAAGTAGTTGTTGGGATGGATTGGCTATCTCAGCACCACGCAAAGGTCGTGTGTTTTCGTAAGGAGATAAAGCTAACATCTCCGAGTGGGAAACACGTCACTATCTATGGCGAAAAAGGAGGTAACCCCATAATATGCTCGATGTTGAAAGCATACAAGCTTATGAAGCAAGGATGTAAGGCGTTTATGATATACACGAATGAGCCCGAGAAAGAATCATTGAAGATTGGAGACGTACCGGTAGTACGGGACTTTGAAGATGTATTTCCGAAAGATTTACCAGGGATACCGCCCGAACGAGAGGTAGAGTTTGGAATTGAATTGATCCGGGCGCAAAACCCGTAGCTAGAGCACCGTACCGACTCGCGCCATCGGAATTACAAGAGTTGATGTCCCAGATTCAAGACCTGCTTGACAAGGGATTCATAAGACCGAGTGTGTCTCCTTGGGGCGCACCGGTACTGTTTGTGAAAAAGAAAGACAGAAGCATGCGCATGTGTATCGATTATCGGGAGTTAAATAAACTCACGATAAAGAATCGATACCCGCTTCCGAGAATAGATGATCTATTCGACCAATTGCAAGGTGCAAACTGGTTTTCGAAAATTGACCTTAGATCGGGGTATCACCAACTAAAGGTCAAGGAGGAAGATGTACCGAAGACGGCTTTCCGCACGCGATACGGGCATTACGAATTTCTCGTGATGTCATTTGGGCTGACAAATGCACCCGCGGCTTTCATGGACCTCATGAACCGGGTTTGCAAGCCAATGCTAGATAAATCGGTCATCATGTTTATCGATGATATTTTGGTGTATTCGAAAAATGAAGCTGAACATGCGCACCACTTACAAGAGGTGTTAGAGACACTTAGACGAGAAAGGTTGTATGCGGGATACTATAGGAGACACTTAGAACCCTTCGGAAATTAGAAGCTTCTTAGGGCTTGCGGGATACTATAGGAGATTTATTCAAGATTTCTCCAAGATTGCCTCGCCACTAACAATGTTAACTCGGAAGGAGGAAAAGTTCATTTGGGGTGTTGGACAAGAAAGGGCGTTTTAGACGCTAAAAGAGAAATTAACTCAAGCTCTGGTATTAACATTGCCAGACGGAGTCGAAAACTTAGTGGTTTACTCGGATGCCTCATTATCAGGGCTCGGATGCGTTTTGATGCAACGTGGCAAGGTTATAGCTTATGCCTCGAGGCAACTGAAGATACATGAAAAGAAGTATCCTACGCACGATCTCGAATTGGCTGCGGTAGTATTTGCGTTAAAAATACGGAGACATTATTTATATGGGGTAAAATGCACCATATTCACTGACCACAAGAGCCTAAAATACTTCTTTGATCAGAAGGAATTAAATATGCGCCAGAGACGATGGTTAGAAACGGTCAAGGATTACGATTGTGAAATACACTACCACCCCGGGAAAGCCAATGTGGTGGCTGATGCGTTGAGCCGAAAGGCAGACTATGCCCCGATACGAGTACGATCGTTGCAGCTCATTATGACCTCGGGCTTACTCGAACGAATCCGAGGAGCACAAGATGAAGCAGTAAAGACGGAAAACTGGAAGAGGGAAAGGATTGTTGGTCAAGTTAAAGATCTCGAAGTAGGCAACCACGGTTTGAAAACACGTTTCAATAGAATTTGGGTTCCTAACACATACGGAGTTAAAAAGCTTCTACTTGATGAAGCTCATAAGTCCCGTTATTCCATCCATCCGGGAGCGACCAAAATGTATAATGACTTAAAGCAAAACTATCGGTGGCCCGGAATGAAAAGAGATGTGGTGAAGTACGTGGAAAAATGCTTGACATGCCTACAAGTCAAGGCGGAGCACCAAAAACCATACGGTAAACTCCAACCGTTAGAAATCCCGGTTTGGAAATGGGAACATATTACGATGGACCTATTAACCAAGCTACCAAAGACGAACCGCGGTTTCGATGCCATATGGGTAGTGGTGGATAGATTGTCGAAAAGTGCTCACTTCATTCCGATTCGTGAGACTTATACGTCAGAAAAGATGTCAGAAGTTTACACTAATGAGATAATAGCACGTCATGGAGTACTGGTATCCATCGTGTCTGATAGGGATACCCGGTCCACTTCAAATTTCTGGCGAGATTTCCAAGAGCAAATGGGAACCAAATTGTTCATCAGCACTGCGTACCATCCTCAGACAGATGGACAGAGTGAAAGAACAATACAAACATTGGAGGACATGCTACGGGCATGTATAATCGATTTTGGAGGAAGTTGGGATGTTTACCTACCATTGGTCGAGTTTTCGTATAACAACAGCTACCATGCTAGTATTGGGATGGCACCGTACGAAATGCTCTATGGTAGGAAATGGCGAACCCCGGTATGTTGGGGTGAAGTGGGCCCATGTGAACTCGCCCACCAAGATATAGTACGAGCCACTAATGAAAATATTGATGTGGTTCCGGCACACTTGAAAGCGGCTCAAGATAGACAAAAGGCGTATGCTGACAAAAGGAAGAGGCCAATCGAATTCCAGGTTGGTGACAAAGTCATGCTCAAAGTATCCCCATGGAAGGGGGTTATCAGGTTTAGAAAAAGAGGAAAATTAAGCCTGAGGTTTATCGGGCCGTTTGCGATTATAGAACGGGTAAGAAAGGTAGCTTACCGCCTTGAACTACCGAAGGAACTAAGCAGAATTCATAGCACATTTCATGTGTCACATCTTCGGAAATGTCTAGCGGATGAGACAACTTATATTCATTACGATGATATCGAAGTGGATGATCGCTTGAATTATATTGTAAAGCCCATAGAAATTTTAGATCGAAAGATTAAGCACTTGCGAAATAAGCAAATCGATCAAGTCAAGATCAAGTGGGAGCATAGGAAAGGTTCAGACACTACGTGGGAGTCTGAAGAGGAGATGCGACGTCTCTACCCTACATTATTTGGTACGTACTTCGGTTTCGGGGACGAAACCCTTTTAAGGGGGATGGACTTGTAACATCCCGGAAATATAAATTCATAAAATTTGCAATTTTATTTGTAAATAAATTAGTAAAATAAACTAACTAGGGGTGACACGAACCTAGTTAGATAATGACCAATGAGTAGTTAAAGGACAAAAAGGGGACTAAAGGAAATTAGAGGGGCCAAAAGTGCTTAAACTAAAATTAAGTTTAATAAAACAAGAAAAATAAAAATCTCAAACACACATACGTGTGTGAGATCGACCTGACAAGAAGCAGGGGGCGACCAAGTTCATCAAAACCCTAAGTTTCACAAAATCTCTAAATTGAAGGATCAAACTCAGTCCAAAACTAAAATCGAGCATAGATTAATGATCCCCATCACAAGGGGATTGTAAGGTATGTAAACTTCTATGAAAATTCTCTGTTTGAAATTCTTATGAATTTGGGAAATCCAAAAATTAGATGATGCATGTTTGTGATTTGGTTAGATTAAGGATGATATAGTGTCTAGAAGTAAAACCTAGACAACTACATGTGAAATCATGTCCAAATTCAGGAAATTCCATGAACACATTGAAGGTGGGTTATGGGTTTTGCAAGATAATGATGAACACTAGGGTTTGGAAGGCTATTCTAGTGTAAATTGATTTATAGAAACTGATTTATGAAGATAGAGATGTTTAAGTTTATATGTGATAACTCAATTATTGATAATCAAGGCTAAGTGACACGTCAAGGATTAGAATATAAAAGACATAAATTCTGTCCTTTACGTGTTCGTAGAAATGCCTCAAAGAAAACTTGAAATTGAATTGTTTATGTTAAAAACGCATAATTAAGAAGTTCGACATAAATTGTGCGTTATATATGTGAAACAAAGAGTTCTAAACATAAAGTGATTGAACTCTATAGGAAAGGAAGCCGGAGCATCGAGCGGGCAAACCGGTGTGGATGCACGTTTGAAGGGCTTGCTTTAGAGGTATGTAACTTGATTTGTTACATCGGATAAATTTAGATAATTTGCATATGTGTAGTAAAGTGTAGAATGAAGGTTGTGTTGATTTGAAAGCGATAATGTTCGCTATGTTGAATGATAAGACAAGGATTGGTTAGAACTTGTTGGTAGTCATCATAATGGAGGATTCCATAAGATGAGCCAAACGGGTCGAAAAATCAATTAATGCGTGGCCAAGGCTTCGTAATATAGTTAATGGGTTCTTCGTTGTTGTTGATAAAAAGACATGTTAGAATACGAGGATTTAGCATGTTAATTCGTTAGAATGAGAAATACGAGAATTCAAGTTTGGGCAAAATAACTAAATCAATCAAAATATAGAGTTGCAATGGCTTCCGTAAATTACGGTATCCACCGTAATTTACGGTAGAGTCCAAAAGTTTACGGTGGTCCACTCCTGAGTTACGGTGGACCAGAAACATAAAATGACTACCGTAACTTACGGTAGATACCGTAAGTTACGGTAGAGCCTGGAAATTTGGCTAACTTTTTGTATATCGTAGTTAATTGAATCCGTTTCTAAACGTAGTTTCGATTAAGCAATAATTCCAAGAACTCTAATACTGATAATTGATAAAGTTTCAGTTTGTAGGTGTTGCAAGTATGTGGACGACGATCAAGCATGTTTTGAAGAACCGAACACGAACTTTTGAAGCTTTCGCTTAAGTTAACTATGTTTAGACAATGTTTATGATGTAAACAATCTACTAATCATGTTTTTGAAGTTTAAACTAATTAGTAGTTATCGTGTATGTGATCCTTTTTAAAACTTTGAATTTTTGTACTTACCAAGAAGTAAGGTATCTTTTCTATAAAGTTACGCGTATTTACATTAAATTTATATAAAATAAAGACGGGTGTTACACCCTCTTTCTGAGATACTAGGTCTTTATACTCAGTGATATCTGGGGTATTATCCCGGGACTTTTGATTTTGCGGAAGCAGTGGCCTAGTCCCCGTATAATACTTTCTGCTTGCTTGAAATATAGCGCTGCCCTCAGCAAAAATGATGAAACAATAAAATTGATAATCATTGCTGTTGAAGAAAAGATCCTCTAAAGGGGACACACCAAAAGTCGAAGCCGTCATATCTCTGCTGAACGGAAGTTCTGACCTGAGCTCTCACGGTCTTCGCAATTTAACCCTTTACAGATATCATCTAGGTATACTCACCTGTAAGACTGAATATTGGGATCTGGATACGGGAGTATATTCAAGAGGTGGGACACATGAATGAGTTTAAGTTCTTAAGACATCTAATTCGTATCCTGAATCAGTTGAAATTTGTGTGAAAATTTAAGTGGATTAATATATCGACAATCTAAGTGAATTGTTTAATTCTTAATGTGTAACTAAGCTCAATGGTATTTGTGACTTGTCAGAAACTGATATGATCCTCTAACGCAAACTCAAACAAAAATATTGTCTGTATATATGTTTGTAAATATTTCTTTATTGCTTTATATTTCAGAAAATACAAAAAGATTTTTTATTCTGCTTTATTTTCGACAACCGATGTCTGAAAACTAAGTTTCAAAATCTAAGTAAGTTGATTGTGTTTCTGAAAATAAAACAAGTTCATTAAATTGAAACTTGAGTTTTTAATAAAAAATCAAAAATAGTTTGTGATATCTCCAAGGTCATTAGTTTGGACTTGGAAGATAAACTGTGAGGGAATTGGATTCTTTAATTGCTAAGAAGGCCAGGTTTTCAATCCTGAAATTGCCAATGTTCATAAGATGTGTTAGTTTAAAAAGATTGAGTGAGCCAGGTTACAATTCCTGGATAGCTGAAATTTGAAATGATGTTACTTATAAATGTTTGAATAAGTGCAGATGAGATTCCAGACTACGATCCCGGAAGCTGAGTCTAGGGGGGGGGGGGTCTGAAGACGAGCTTAAAGCAAGGGGGAGCTTGTAACCGAAAAGCAAAGTGTCGATCCCTAAAGCACGGAAGCTTGACGAAAGGGGGAGCCTGGAGAAAGAGAGAGCCAGAATTAGATCCTGGTACAACATTCAAAGATAGAAGCTGATTGGAGAAAGATTGATGGATGCTTACAGTGTTAGACAATTTGGGAAGAGCATGAAGACTGATCAAGAATGAAGATGTGTCATGAAAAAGACTCGACACTGAAGACTTCGTCAACATCCAAGGGGGAGTCTGTTAGTGCACGATGTCTATTGACTTCGTCTTGTATCGAGTCATGAGATAGGATAAGATAGGATGACAAGTGCTAGAAGTACTAGAAGTTGTTTTTCATAAGTTTGGTTGTAATTTCGTTTGAAACAACACAAGACACATTCAAACGAAATTAGACAAGCTAATTTCGTTTGAAGGTGTCCTTGCCCATTTCAAACGAAATCACCATTACTATAAATAGGGCACTTGGTTTGTTCATTTGTAACTTTCGGATCTGAGTAGCGAAGCTCTGCCGAATTGTCTCCAGGTTGTAAATCAGTGTTAAATCAATAATAGAGACATTATAATTACATCGAGCGTCTGTTTCATTGATTCCGCCTTTGATTCGGATAAACAACTCTTCTGATCGACTCATTCGGGTCATACAACGATCCTACATTTAGCGCTGGCGTCTTTCCCAATCTGAGGACAGTGGTACGTAGTGAGTACGTAGGTTTAGCACTGGCGTCCTTCCCAATCCGAGGACAGTGGTACGTAGTCTAGTAGTGGTGAAAGTACAAGTTCCGTCTCAGCTATTTAATCTCATTCCCAACCACCGGGAATCCCATGCCTTAGTAAGGGTGTGAACTCACCTTTGGTTGCTCGGTTTAACTCTCAAAAATAGCTAACAGTCAAGGCCGGTCAATCACGTCCTAATATGATTACCAGTTAGTCATTTAGTGGTTTCAAATAGAGCACAAAGTTCCTACACGCATCTATCACATAACATGCATCACTTTAACGGTTCATGCCCATATAAACTTCCCATCTATTCCCGTTCATAAGCAAACATACGACATTGCACATAACACTTTTACTGACATATAACATGTTAGATTATTCTCAGATAACCTACCCGACATTTAGACACAAAATTTACTACTTATGTCGTTTTAGCTTTAATCTTCAAAACTGAGCTGTTTTCGGGAATTTTAATAAAATAGTTAACTTATTCAAAAAATTCCCAACTTTTTACAGAAGGTCTTAAACGATCCAAATATTATTGTGTAAAAATATCGGGATCCAATTCATTACGAATATTTTATAAAAATTCATTTACCGGACTGCAATCAGATTCTTCACTTTCTGACTGCAGTCCACGGAATAATTTATTTAAAATTCATCGTAAGTCCGATTTATAAAATTCCAGTGGGAGAATTGCTATGACATCAGTGTCCAGCTACAGTACATATTTCGTGAGCTAATTCTACACAGATTTCAAGTTATGATGAAAAACATAACACATATTTTCTGCAGAAAAATGCAGCTTTTGCTGCTGTGAAAAATGACCCCTTTGAAAATAGCAAACGAAGTCCAAAAATTATGATTCTAGTGCCATTAGAACCATATTTCAAAATAACACGTCATAGACTCAAGAAAATCAGTTTTTCATTAAGTTATGATCTGGTTACAGCCAACTGAAGTACCAGCTTCCTGTTTTCAGCTCTTAACTTTCTAACGCGTGTTCAATTGATTCCGTTAACATGTTTAGCGAACAACAACGACTCTCATACACACTTACAGCAGGTTATAAGTCATTCATACTGTGTAACCCTAATCAGCACATAATCACCATTTTACATCTTTATGTAAACCTTATGTAATGCTTTATGTTCATGTTTCTAGTTCTTGTTCTTAGTGTTCTTGTAATATTCATCATACATCAATTTTTAACTATGAAACAAGATGAACAAGGGTGTAATAAGGACTTACTACTAGCACAAAGGCTAGGGATGATTCTAGTGAAGAAGATGATGAAGAATGATGATGAAAAAGTAAGAAACAAAGTCCTTTGAAGCTCCACAAGTTGCAAGCTTCCTTGTATCAACCTTTAAGCTTGAATGGAACTCAAAAATGGATGAAGATGGTGGACTTGTGGTGGTGATTGTGGCAGTTAAGGGAGGGCCGAAAGGAGGGAGGAGGTGAGTGAAGGTGTGGTGTGATTTCTTGAAATGATGAGGATGATCTTGTGTGCCATGCTTTTAAAGATGTTTCATATATCTTGGCAACTTCTACAAGCAAACAATCTAATAAACTAATGGAAATAATCTAAAAACAAGATTGGGAGCATGGTGTGGTGATTTGTGGGTCCTCTTGGGACCGAATTCGGTTAGGGGGGGGGGGTTGGTTGTAATTTTTGGCTAAGTTGATAAATATAAGTTAGAATCCAAGTGCAAGCTTATATATGTTAGTTACTTGATATTTAATGGGTGTTATGGTAAACGGGGACCATGACTAGCCAAAAATAATAAAAGAATGTATTTGACAAAAATTTGGTGTCCCGGCTAATGTCCGGTTATTCGGTTAGATACCGTTTCGTTAAAGTGTTTAATTATACCGTAAAGTGTCTATTATATATATTTTTGTAACACTTTTAATTCCTAATACTTAGGAAGACATTCAGGACCATTTAGTCAATTTTCTGCACAATACTAGTATGTTAACAAGCACATGTAAGTATGACGCAGTAATCAGAAAGCGGTTAAGTAATTCAACACAGTCATCAAGCACTTTAATTATCATTAACAAATCGTACGGATACATGAAATTATGAGGGTTGTCACACTTGCTTAATATCATTGCATTCAACCATAACAAACAACTATATGATAAATCCAAGATGTTCATCCATTGATTAAGTTTTGAAACATTACAACAACATTGATTTAACCCCAAAAACACAGACTTCGTATTCAGAATACAACACCAATAGGTTTTAAGTTCCATAAGGACCTTTCAAAAGACACTAATGATAACCAAGCTTTGAAACATGTATCCTATCCAAGATAGGATACACACTCTAAACCATTCGACACCGGATGACATCTTTTATTCCAGACAACACTTGAAACTTTAACGCCCGCCAGATCTATACTTAGTTTCCTGAAATACATGCAGTTTGAAAACATCAACAAAAGTTGAGCGAGTTCATGTGTGTGTTTGTGAATAAACCTTTGAAACCTTTGTAAGTATGTTTGTATGTACTTGAAATCCGGTATGAAAGCAACAAGGAAACAAATCAATTAATGTGTAGCTAATACATTAATATACGTGACATGGTGCAGGAAAACTCAAACCTAGCAGACTTAGTCTTCGGCAATAAGACATAGTCACCACATGGTCCACTCGACGGACTCATGGGTAGGGCTCGCTACACCCAAATAGATCTATCACTCATGCCCTCGGTCCTAACACGAGGATTAATGGTCTTAGGAGTGCGCCTACCCATTCACATGATCTACTGTAGTTTCCAAAGCTAACCATACCAATTGTAATTGTATGTAATCATTTTGTAACATGTACTTCACCCCAGAAGTTAATAAACAAAACAGTTTAAAGAAAAGGGGGACCTGAACTCACAGTTTTGCGTTCCTTGTATCCAGTGTAACTCAAAGCTCCTTCTAGAATGCACGGCTACCTACATGCGTACTACGGTCCATTAGACGATCGGGTCATGCCTTGATTTAGTATTAGTTAGTGTCTTTGAGTTACGTTTCTTTGTGTCATCAATGTTATTCCAAATATATAATTATTTGTTAAAATAATAAATATTTTAACTTGAATTATATTTATTAAATTTTTGGAATAGTTGTTAAAACAATTATTTTAACTTAATACTTCCCAAGTATTTATGCTTGTATTCCCTCCCAATGATGGGTGTACTTGTATTCGTATTCTTATGCTTGTATATTTTTGTCATGTATTGGGGTCGTATTCCGGTGTGTATTTATATGTATGAAAACACATATTTCTTGTAATTATTAAGTATTCTTATACTTAATGTTATATCAACTTTCCCGGAATAATATTTCTAATAAAAATACTTTAATATATATTTCCAAAAAAAAATATATATTCCGAGGAATATTACTTAGAAGATTATTTATAGTTCTCCCTTGGCAAAAATATTCGTATTTTCATATAAGTCTCAAAAATGATATATTTTCATGTCTGACTTGGAAAATATATATATATATATAAACTCATTTTTCTCCACAAATGATATATTTCATATTTATTTGAGAAAATGTATCTTTCACCCCAAAAATATTGTATTTCGTGTTTGTGTAAGAAAATATATATTTCTTAAAAATAACATATATCTTCTAAAAATCTTAAGGAAAACATATATTCATACTTGCCAAAAATAATATATTTTTCCTTGTAAAAAATATGATATATTTTTGTTAGTGATTGTAAAAATCATATTTTCATTTCCTTGGTGTCTAAAATATTATTTACCAAAATATGCATACGAATATTATTTCCGGAATATTTTGTGAGTTTTATTCCTTGGTTCAGTTTCAACAACATTTTGTGTATAACTTGTATCTTCATATCCTTGGAATTTTGGTAATATTTTGGATTGTAATTCTTGGTATTTTGATGAGTTATATTATTTCAAATCCTAACATAATATAACTAATAAACAAAGTATACAAATAATCACACACATGGTGTCATCTAAATATATATTTCCCAAATACATATTTAGTCACTTTTTATTTATAAAACCCGGCCCCGAATAACTATAGCTTTTGTAGCAAAAATTATGGCAAAGTTTATGTAAAAATTTATTGTTGAAAATACACTTGTAAGTGCATGTTTATAAATATTTTTCTAAGTGTTTAGATTTTTAGAAAATTTTGCCATAGTTTCCCCTAAAATTGGAGGTTCCCATGCTTTCAAACATATCATTTTCTTTTGTAAAAATCAACACAATCAATCCATACTCAACATTAACCAATCTACACTTACCAATCTTGCCAAAAATCAAGTAATAGTCTACTACTTCATGAACTTGAATCCTTGTAAAAATTTGTAGGAACTTACTAGTGTTCTTAGTAAGCCTTGTTACCTTCTAAAGTGTGATTAGTTCTTTAAAAACTTCATTTTTAAAGATGTTAGATGTTCACAACTTCTTGTCACCTTTTCTAAAAATGTTTCTTTATGAAATTTTCTTGTTACCCAAGTGTTTCTACACTTATTTAACCACCAAAAATAGAGTTTGTTTATGTAAGAACCAAGTTTTAACAAAACTTATATTTTTAACTCGGTTTCTTTAGAAATCATCCATAAAATTTCTAGATCTACAAGTATCACAACTTACTTTGATCATCATTTTACAAGAAAAACAATTTATACTTCAAGTTCATGATTTACATAAGGATGATCTATTGATTTCTTAACACAATCATCCTCTCATCTTGCTAAATCATGTTTTTAATCATGATCTAGCAAGATCATATGATGATCTACATCATTTACACAAGCAAACAACAATCATCAAGTATAACAACACATAAATAACATGATTTCTTCATGATTTCTTATAATTTTAAGCTTATATTCATGTTTCATCTTCTTGTTTCTTAGTGTTCTTTATGATAATCATCTTGTATAATCTTTTAACCACTTAAAATAGATGTAAACTAGCAAGATCATGGTTCTTACCACTAGCTCAAGGCTAGGGATGATCAAGAGGAGAAAACAAGTGGATAAAAGCAAATAAGAGAGGTTCTTGAACTTCCGTAAGCTCCTAGCTTCTTTGTATGTCCTCTAGCACCCTTGTATATGTATGGATTTTATGGGAGTTGAATGATGATGATGATGGTGTTAGTGTGGGAGTTCGGCTGAGGGTAAGAAGGAGAGGAGGAGAAGGTTTCATGTGTTGGTTTGTTTTGAGAATGATAAGCTTAACTAGTGGACCTTTTTATAACCTTCCAACATATGAAGATCTTTTGTGTGACATGCTTGCAAAAGTTGGAAACAATATCTAATATTATAAGAAGATAAAATCAAGGTGTGGGGCTATGATGTTGGCCGTCCATAGGTGGGGGGGGGGGGTATGTAGACTAGGTTTCAACTATTAGTTAGTTAGTTAGTTATGTTAAAATCCAAGTATTAGTTAGGATTTAGTTACTAGATATTTTTATGGTGTGTCATGATGTTCGGGGATCATAACTAGCTTGGTAATGTTAAAACAGTGATTCCAGTAAAAATTTGGTGTTTCGGGTAGTGTCCGGTTGTTTGGTTGATTACCGGTTCGTTAAGGTGCTAAACTATGCAGTTTAGTGTGCTTTATGTACTCTTTTATGACAGTTTTGATTCCCGACACTTAGGAAAGTATTCAGGACCATTTAACCATATTTCTGCATGATATTAATGTGTTTAAATGCTGAATTTGCTGATTATCTGCAGAATTCTACAGTTTATGTGAGTTTTAGGCACTTTCTGGCACTTAAACTATCACTAGGAAGGCAGTTTGTGATCCTTACTTTCCTACACACTATACTAGTATCATACTTAGTTTCTGGACCATTCTGTGTCTCAATACCTTGTCTGTCTATGTACTGAACTCCGTCAGTATTTTTCTGATTTGCCGGATAGCTATACTTACTGTGTTTCGTGCATCTTTGGAGTCAATAAAGTTCTCATGCAATAATGACATGACTTTAAGCAATATATGATGCACATGTAACTATATGGTAATAATCAGAAGCAATTCAAGTAAATAAATTGTAATTTAGCACAGTCATTAAGCACAAATCATTATTTAATAATTGTATGGATGTATGCAAATTTGACAGTTGTCACAAAAAATGTTCTTGTGTACGTTAGTCAAAGACAACGCGCGTAAAAAAACACTCGACAGCGTACTTAAAAAAATCGACACCGTACGTAAAAAAGATATTCGACAACGTGCGTTAAAAAATCCTTTCGACAAACCGGGGTTTTGTCGATTTCTTATGTGTATAAATCGATCAAGGTATGGACTTTGACAACGTGCATAAAAAATGTTTGACAACATGTATAAAAAACGTCTTTACGCAATACACCACTATGTAAAAAAATAAACAAAAACATTTACGTTCGACAAAGACAACTCACGTAAAAAACATTCGACAACGTGCATTAGAAATACCTTCCGACACCATCCGTCGGCCGGTGCGAAAAAATATGTTTTACATTCGACAACTTGCGGAAAAAAATGTGTGACAACGTGTGTAAAAAAATGTTTTTACGCCTCTGATCGCTAGCCCGAGCTCCTCTTAACGTCACGCTTAAATCTATCTTCGAAACGTATGTAAAAACATAACGCGTAAAATAGTTTCTAGAGTAAAATGCACAGATAGTCCCTGTGGTTTTGCTAAATAACACCTATAGTCCCCAACTTTTGGAAATTATATCGGTGCTCCCCGTGGTTTGACAGTTTGTTACTCGGATAGTACCTGTAGTGGATGTCTGTTAGTTTTCTCTGTTAAGTGGATGTGTAATGACAAAATTACCCTTCATCTTCTCCACTCTATAAAAACAAAACAACCCCACCCCCCGCCCACCCCCTACCTTTCTCTCTTTTTCAGCATCAGAATAAGCTCCGATCTGCTTCAAAACCTAAAAAGCAGTCTTCGTCTTCTCAACACCTTCAACAGAATCACTAACTACCAACGACATCTCCGGAATGGTCTCGATCCGGTGTCCGCGGGCCATCACAAGCGACAGAACGACAGAAGCAGCGATTGTCGAAACGACTGCATATTGTTTCTGGTTCATGTTGATTTTTCTATGCCACCTGCGCCAGATCCGAGTCGGTGTGAACATGCGTCCACCACAGCACATGTTTCTGAACGCACCTTGACCTGCACAGTGAGTACTGCCACCAGGAACACGAGGAATACGCGACACAACACTGTCTTTCCCCATGACTCGGCGGAGGTCTGGTGGCCGGCTTTACGGCTGACGGCGTAGGGTTGGCGAGAATTCTTTGATATGTTGGAGTGAACGAAGTTGACGATGTCGGGATGGATGGAGGCTTTCATGACGTGAGGGAGGGGGAGGGTGGCTCCGTCGGTGGCCATGTCAGATTCGAGTGGATGGACGATGAGGAGAGGACGAGCGGCGACAACCATTGTTGTGGGTTGCAGGTGTGTAGAGTTAGGGTTTGGTTTTTATAGAGTGGAGAAGATGAAGGGTAATTTTAGTCTCTTCCCATCCCAAATCTGAACCAGGATTTAACAGTTGAATTGGATGGCATTAGGGGCGAGAAGTGAAATACAAATAAGCTTCATAAATCAGGGAGTAAAATGACTATTTTTAAAAGATTGGGGCAAAACTGTTAAAACGACCAAACCACAGGGAGCAAAATAGAAGTTTACTGTTTAGTTTTTTACGTATACATATCGAATTTTTTTTTAAATAACGTGCTATTCGAAATATCGGACCCTGGCCGGTGGTCCTCTCTGCCCATGCATATCACCATTAGGTTTATAATCTAAACATACTTAAATGGTGGTGATTATTATCACTTTTATAGCAAACTGGCAGACGACATTTATAACTTTTATTTTAATTGCCAATTGTAAGTAAAATTGCACTTAGCTACGAAAGTGTTGCTATGAGTGTCATTGTTCACGTTGCGGGTATAAATTATTATTTAATGAATTATAATTTGAATTATTAAAATTTAATTTACCTTTAAAATGAGATGATTTAGTGTACGTTTGGCAAAACTAGCTAGTGGCTGGTAGCTGGATGCTGTTAGCTGGAAGCTGTTAGCCGGAAGCTGGTAGCTGTTAGCTGTAGCTTTTTAGATATTAAGGTGTTTGGCAGAGTAGTTGTAGCTTTTAATAAATGTATAAAATGACCAAAATGGGCGTAAATAAAAAAAACATAATACTAAACGTAATCACACACACACACACATACATATATATATATATAGAGGAAGGTTAACGTACATTACGGTTTAACGTACATTACGTACGACAGGTAATTACGCACGTTCATTTTAAAATCACGCACGTTATAATTCAAAAATCCAAAATCACGCATGTTGAAACACAATAATCACGCATATTGAAAACATTAATCACGCATGTTATAGAACAAATCACGCACGTTGTTGTACGTGAAGTACGTTAAGCCGTAATATACGATATACTTTCTATATATATATATATATATATATAGGGGAATGCTAAAATGAGAACCACCTCGAGTTGTAAGAACCGTGAGAACTACACCGTAGGGGGCGCGGTGGACCAAATTTTTTTTTACATAAACGTAGATGCATGTATAAAAACAACATTTGAAAAAAAAATTCAAAACAAAAATGTCGTGTGTGTAGTTTTGAGCGCCACAAGTTTGTGTTTACGGGACCTGTAAATCTGGCCGGAAAATTTACGGGTCCCGTAAACACAAACTTGTGGTGCTCAAAACTACACCCACGACATTTTTTTTTTTTTGAATTTTTTTTTTACAAATTTTGTTTTTATACATGCATCTACGTTTCTGAAAAAAAAAATTTGGTCCACCTCGCCCCGGATTAAAAAGTTCTCGCGGTTCTTACAACTCGAGGTGGTTCTCATTTTAGCGGATACTTATATATATATAGGAAAACGATCCGTTAGGAACCACCATTTATTGCGAGAACCGCGAGAACCAATGTGAACACAACCAAAAACACCTAAAAATAGCTAAAAACACAAAAAAAATTTAATATTTTTTATAAAGAAATCGTTACTTTTAGTGGCAAAAAAAAATTAAAAATTTTTTTTTTGGCTACTAAAAGTAGCAATTTTAACTTAAAAAATATTAAAAAAAAATTGTGTGTTTTTTTGATTTTTTTAGGTTTTTTGGCAGTTTAGTTTTTAGCATTTTAGCTTGGGGGTGTGGGGGTTTAGGTTTTTGGGGGTGGGGAGGGGGTTTAGGTTTTTGGGGGGTGGGGGGGTACGTTTTTTTTAGGTTTTTTGGGGGTTTTAGTTTTTAGCATTTAGCTTGGGGGAGGGGGGTTTAGGTTTTTGTGGGTGGGGGTTAGATTATTTTAGATTTTTTTAGCTATTTCAGCTTGTGTTCACATTGGTTCTCGTGATTCTCGCAATAAAGGTGGTTCTCGCATGAACCTTACCCTATATATATATATATATATATATAGGCAAAAGATCAAATACAAATAATCTTAACATACTAAACATACAAATTGAAGAAAAACTCAAAAAGACAAGGTGACATTTTTGTAATTACCACCAACTATCAAAGTTAATATACAAATGTGAACTCAACCAAAAATACATAAAAAAACACAATTTTTTTTTTAATATTTTTTATAAAAAAATCGCTACATTTTGTTAGCAAATTTTTTTTTTCTTTTTGCTGCTACTAAAAGTAGCGATTTTTTTAATAAAAAATGTTAAAAAAAATAAAATAATTTGTGTGTTTTTTTTATTTTTTTAGATTTTTTTTTTAGGTTTTTTGAGGGTTTAGTTTTTTAGCATTTTAGCTTGGGGGGGGGGGGGGGGGTTAGGTTTTTGGGGTGTGTGTGTGGGGGGGGGGGTTAGTTTTTTTTAGGTTTTTTAGGTATATTTGTAGAGTAACTTTGATAGTTATTGATAATTACAAAAAATGTCACCTTGTCTTTTTGAGTTCGCCTTTAATTTGTATGTTTAGTATGTTAAGATTATTTGTACAAGAACTTTCCCCTATATATATATATATATATTTATATAGTTATTTCTCAAATGAATAAAACATGATCGTTTTCAATTAAATAAAACATAGTTATTGACAAATACTCATAACATAATGTAATACTATTAAAACATGATTATCATATGTTTAATTGAAAACTGTAAAAATTTCAATAACCGCTAACTTTAAATTATAATGTAGGGTGGAGATACAATAGGAAATTTATTTTGCTAGGAAGTAATCTTGACCATCAATTTGATTAATCAATGGCTGAGATTAAATGAGTGAAATTGAACAAGAAAAAAAAGGCGCGTGAGTTAGTTTGAGGGTATTCTAGTCCATTCAAGTCAATAGTTTCTCTCTTCTCCAATTCCCCATCGTTTTTAAATCGTTAATAACTTTTTCATACGACAATATTTTTTTATAAAAATTACACCATAAAAACGAGCGCTTTTTTATCTTTAAAACGAGCACACTATTGCTATACTTTTGAAAAAATTTTTCAAAAACCCAGATGCGTAAAACGCAATGGATAGAACAACACACTATAACCCAGATTCTAAAACGCAATAGGTTTTAACATGGTCATGTTTATGTTTTAACATGGTCATGTCTTTGTTTCAACATGATCATGCTTCCCTTTTAACATGATCATGTTCTTTGATGTTATTTTACACTCCAGTTCTAAAACGCAATGAAACCCAAAATCAATATTTTGCACTACATATTCTAAAAAGCAATGAAGTTTTAACATGGTCATGCTTTTATTTTGGCATGATCATGTTCTTTGCACCCCAGATTGTAAAACGCAATGAAACCAAAAATCAATATTTTGCACAATGAACTTTTAACATGACCATGTTTAAGTTTTAACATGGTCATGCTTTTATTCCAACATGACCATGCTTCTATTTTAGCATGATCATGTTCTTTGCTTGTAAAACGCAATGAAACCAAAAATCAATATTTTGTACTGTAGTTCTAAAAAGCAATGAAGTTTTAACATGGCCATGTTTATGTTTTAACATGGTCATGCTTTTGTTCCAACATGACCATGCTTCTGTTTTGGCATGATCATGTTCTTTGCACCTCAGGTTGTAAAACGCAATGAAAACAAAAATCAATATTTTGCACTGTAGGTTCTAAAAAGCAATGGAGTTTTAACATGGCCATGTTTATGCTTTAACATGGCCATGCTTTTGTTCCAACATGACCATGCTTCTATTTTAGCATGATCATGTTATTTGCTTGTAAAACGCAATAAAACTAAAAATCAATATCAATGAAGTTTTAACATGGCCATGTTTATGTTTTAACATGGCCGTGCTTTTGTTCCAACATGACCATGTTTCTACATGTTCTTTACACTCCAATTTGTAAGACGCAATGAAACCAAAATTAATATTTTGTACTACAGGTTCTAAAAAGCAATGGAGTTTTAACATAGGTTCTAAAAAACAATGTAGTTTTAACATGGGTATGCCTTAGTTCCAACATGATCATGCCTCTGTCCAAGCATCATCATGTTCTTTGCACTGCAGGTTGTAAAACGCAATGAGTTTTAACGTGGTCATACCTTTGTTCCAACATGATCATGCTTCTATTTTAGCATGGTCATGTCTCTATTTTAACATCCAGAAGAACAAAATGAAAAGAACTCTAACTAAAACATAATGATGTGAAAAACGCAATTGAGGTTTGATAACTAAAACGCAATGAAAATAAAATATAACATAACTTACAAAAGAACTTTGATTAACGACGGTGGACGGAAAAAGAACTCAGATACACCGTGGGGAAAACTGGTGGCGGTGGAGCGGTGGCGGTGGATGGTGGAATGATGGTGTCATATCTGAAAAACCCAACAGGTGGTTGAAGGTGGTGGTTTCAGATCTAGTTTCCGGCAAGATGGTGGCAATCGTAGGTCGTAGTGGTGGTGGTGGTGGTGGTGGAGGTGGTGGTGGTTGTAATGTGGTAGTTTATAGTTTTGAAAATGTTGGATTTGAGTATACGGGTAAGAGAAATGAATTGCTGATGCTGGGTTTTTTTTTAAGATGGTGAGTTTTGACCAAAATGCCCCTCCTTATGTTTTTCATCTTTGCCACATGTCATCCTCTTATTGCTTCCTATCCTTCCTAGCGAAATAAATCTTCCTATTTGATATTTTCCCTTATAATGTATTGACAGCTCAATATATAATCAACAAAGTGGTCTTCGTAGTCGTGATTAACTTACTCAATTATCCCATTTTAAAACATGATTAGCATATGTTACTATTCAATTATTCTGTAGCATAATCCCCTAACTAACTTAACCCATTTTATAATCTTTCTTTCTTTCTTTTTTTATTATATTAAAAAGGTAAATTATATAAATAATTCTATGCATGTGGTTTAGGTATTTTATCATATCATCAGTTCTAGATATTATTTACGAATATAAAACTTAATTTTATTGTATGCTTCACTTTTATCCCCTAAGTAAGTAAAAAACAAGCCATTCTTTACTTTTTATTTCTTATATTTTTCAATTATTGAGTTTGCAATGTCACTTAGTTTGAAAAAAATAATAACAATAATAATGTTTCTTTTCTCATTAAAACCCAACCACCATCAACACTCTTTCTAGAAAACAAACAAACAACGGCCCTTTAACCATCACCACCTTCGGCCCTCAAATCTATTTTTTTTAAACTAAAGAAGCAACTCATGCAATCCAAAATCCACCCATAGATACCGTCATTAACCGCCACTAAGAGCATCAACAATGGAAGCTTTTAGGAACCAAGGACCACCTATGTGGAATATAAAAAAATGAGATGTTAAGTTTCATATGTTAAATTTGGGCAAGATAATGTGGCATAGGTTGATATAACCCGTTGCATTGTTGATGCTACAAGGACTGTCACAAACCATCAAAATACTATCACAAAACTCTTTGATCTTTTATGTTTTTATACTCTTATATTTTCTTTTTTTATTCGTCGGCCTCAAATGGAACATAAGGAAACTCCATAAAAAAGAACAAATAAACCATCGTCAAACACCAAAATCTTGTTGTTTCTTTATATCTATAATAACTATTGTGAAAGAGGGAGTGATTGAGGCACTTCGTATTGTTTTTAATTAAAAAACAACGTTATAAATTTCTCGATGTTTGCAAGGCATTTACTAGGTCTTAACAAACACACACATTCCCCTACTAACGTGTAATCTTCGCAATTATATAATTATACATATTTCACTAATGTGGGGTTAGCCCACTTTGTAAAGTCACTTATCTTCTAGAGGTGAGGTCCGAGGGTTCAAATCTGGGTAAAAGGGGAGTGTTTTGTATTATTTGATGTAAAATAAAGTAAAGTGACATTTGCCGTTTTAAAAATATATAACTAAATTTTTCAATCTTCAAAGATCCACCGGTAAAACCAAATATTGAAAACTAAGGGCATGTTTGGCAAAAGTAGCTGGTGGCTAGTGGCCGGAAGCTGGTAGCTAGTAGCTGTAGCTTTTTAGATATTTTTGGTGTTTGACAGAGTAGCTAGAGCTTTTAATAAAAGGTATAAAATGACCAAAATGGACATAATTAAAAATTTAAAAAGTTTGTACATTAAAAAATTCATTATCTTTAGAGGTTAAAATAGTCATTTTTTCTTCTAAAAGTTTGTAGCTCCTTCTAAACGCTACTAGTAGGAGCGTTCAACCAAAAACTTCAAGCTCTTTCAACCAAACAAAACTTTTCATTGAGTATGAGTTTATTTTTTAAGTTTAAAGCTAGAAGCTTTTAAAAGCTCCATGCCAAACATACCCAAAAACTAATAGAAACGACTCCATTTAGATTGATAAATAGAAGTGTAATTTGATAAAATTCATGATTTACACTTTTACGATTAGAAATAGAATCAAATAAAAGTCGAATAAAACAATGGATAGTTTTTAAGGTCAAAATCGTACCCCCCATGTTAAGGAAATTGGGTTCGAGAGTTTAGGAAATCACTTAGGGGCTGTTTGGCAACATCTGAATGGGTAAGTGCTGAATGAATAAGAGGTCTGAATGGGTAAGAGGGTCTGAATGGGTAAGTGCTGAACCAGTAAAGTGCTGTTTGGTTCCATATCTGAATGACAGTGTAAAATGACATTTTTACCCCTCCCCACAAAATAAACCCGTTATAGATTTTTTCCAATAATACCCAATATCATCATCATCATTCATCAGTTTCCTTCTTCATCACCCACCCCCCACCCCTTCCCCTTTCTCTCCCTACCTGCCATCATCATCATCATCTCCAACACCGCCACCGCCATCATCATCATCATCTCCACCGCCACCGCTCTGAACCAGCGGTTCACCACCACAACACCCACCACCGAAGCTTCTAGCTGGAACCCACCCCCTTCCCCTTTCTCTCCGTTGTTTTCTTCAGCCGGCTCGTCCCCGGAGTTCTGCTGGAACTCTTGTTCGTTGTTGGAGTCGGAGCTTCCCCCCCTTCCCCTTTCTCTCCGTTGTTTTCTTCAGCCGGCTCGTCCCCGGAGCTCTGCCGCACCGCCGCCGTACATGGTGGTGGTCGGCTGTATTCACAGGAGAGAGAGAGAGGAGAGTAGAGTGAAGAGGGAGTGTGTAAGTTTGTTGCTAATGCCGTTACCCAGCTCCGCCCAGCTCCGCCGCACCGCCGCCGCACCGCACCGCCGCCGCACCGCACCGTACATGATGGGTGTCTAGCCGGACAGAAGAAAGGGGAGCCGGAATCACGGCTCTGGTCGCCGTGAACTCTGATCGAGAGAGAGGTAAAGGGATGAGGGAGGGTGAAAGGGGGTAACATGTGTCTTTTTTTTCATTCAGCATGTTATAGATACTGAATGATTCAGCACTGAATCATTAAGAGGTTTGCCATTAAGAGGCACAACCAAACAGCTAACCTCTGTCCGAATAAGAGGTCCAACCTCTTAATGATTCATTAAGAGGCTTGCCAAACAGCCCCTTAGGCTTTTTAGTAAGACAATTTTGTCCACATCTTTTTTTTTTTTTTTTTTTGTGGGTTCGAGAATTGAGGAAATCACTTAGGCTTTTTAGTTAAGACAATTTTGTCCACATCTTTTTTTAATGGTAAATTTGAATCATTTACGGATTACTGGAGTATTATCGTGTTATTAGCGGAATCACCTGATAATATCCATCTCAACTAGGTTATATCCAAGAAACGAATTATAAATTATGCTCTTTTTAATTAGTTGGACATCTCTCTATCTCTTTTTTTCTCTATACAAGTAGTCCAATATACGGGTGTGTTAATTCTTAATCAACTTTTTTATAAATATGTATATAGCATACTTAAATTAACGTTGTTTACTATAAATTGTTCGATCATGTCAAAAAGTGAGTTAAAAAGGGTTTTGGAATTTTATGATGACGGCGATATTACAATTACAACGTGGAGAAAATGTAAAAATCAATTATTTGATTCCTGAAATCACAAAGTGATGACGTTGATGTTGGCTAGCAAAAGTAGTTGTATTAGTTAACCCACATGGTTTTTAAATTTTGATTTAAGAAAATAACAAAAACAAACAAAAACACATGGTATAATTTATTTAATAAATTATGTAAAAAAAAAATAAACCGCTAATCAATAATTTAAAAGTTAAAAATGGTTTCACTATTGTGAAATCATTTGACTTTGTCCTAAGAAACTAGTATCAAAGTTCCATACTGATCTTTTTATTTGTTCATTTTGAAGTCATCTCTTAATTAGAACTCCTCGAAGTCACAACATAGGGTTTTCTATAATGCATTTGTTATTTGAGATTTTTTCTAAAAGATGCCAAACATAGGCTTAGGGCTATGATTAAGAGATATTAATCATAAATTACTATTGTACCGTAAATCCTTAATCATTTATCTTACGGTCAA